>JAUCMX010000001.1:14185478-14552978 GCA_033459395.1 Hemibagrus guttatus
AATGAAATGAAATTAGGATTCAGTTATAACAGCATGAATTTAGGTACATATCACTCTTCCCTCTTTTTGTCCTCTCTTTCATTTTTTCTATACTTGCCAACTGGTGTAATAATGAGAAAATTGTTCTTATATCAAATTGCACCTTAATGTATTATTACAGACAGCATGCAGAATCACTATGTTGTGTATTGTCCGTGATACTGTGTCACTGTAGAGCATCCTGTGTTGAATATTTTGGGAATTGTGTGCTACTCAGAATGACAGGCCATGTCCTCCTCCTCTTCCTCTCTGCTCCAGGAGCCCGCTGCCTCCTCAGCCATCATTCGGCTCCACCTCTCCTCCACACAGCAAGGTGAACAAAAATGCCGTCTGTCAGCCAGCTAATCAACCCACAACAACGCAACACACTCACCCCATCCAGCATGACCGGAGGACTCACAGACAGTAAGGATTTCACAACAACAGACATTATTGAGCATTGCTACTTAGCAGTTATTAGGTCATTTCGAACCATATTTCTGGAAGGAGAAGACAAACTGTCTGGAGATGACCGCGTAGCTTTAGACAGATGCACGTTTTGGCATAGAAGACCATTATATTTGACTATAGTTTATTTCTTACTGCATTCTAACTAGCAGCTGTTTTCTTAATGCACAAACATTACATAGATTTAGCATACATTCAGTTAGTATACATTTAGTTTTAGTTTATAGTGTATGGCTAGCACCTTTTTTGGTGAACAGGAGCAAGAGTCTTCCTACTCCTGTTCACCTCAGGGCCTGAGCTTGTCTGTACACGACAACTCCTGAGCACCACTCTGTGCCTCAGTGTCTCTCTGACAGCCAGTTTCCTTTCACTAGTGAACTGGATCTGTGTGGGACAAAAATCCTCTTAATCCCTGGGGCTCACATCTCCTGCCAGTATTTGTCATAATATAGGAAACTAGGCTCAGTTGTCCACTATTACCCAATCAGCACCTCTGTCGCCAGTGGCTACAGGCCTTGTTCAGATTGAACACACTTTTTCATGGCCTTGACAATTACACCATAGCTGGTGTGTGATTTAAAGTGTCTCTTTCTCTCTGCTTTGTTTTGCTACAGTGTCCCCCATGATGGGTGCCCACATTCCCATGAACACAGATATGAGTTCACTGAGTCCCACTCATGCCCTGCAGCCGCAGTTACCCATGGTGCCCTCCTCTCACTGCACACCCCCACCGCCGTATCCTGTGGACAGCAGCATCTCCAAGTATATGTTTATTCAGTTTCATTAAGAGTGCAGTAGAACTGTGTTTCCACATCCAGCCCAGATGATCTGTGGGTTTTTTTTTTCACTATTCAGTTTAATCCCATTTCATTTGTATAGTGCTTTGGACATTGTCTAAAAATAAAAAAATGTTAATTAAATTTATATTTATTCAAAATGAGCAAGCCTATTCAAGTCGATAAATACTCAAGTTCTTAACACTCCTGATTTCTTTGATTGAAAGAAATCATAATTAGAATTTCTTTATTACTAATACTCAGGCTTCATTAATATAGAAACTGAAAGGTCTTACAAGTTCGGAAACTAAATTGTCCCGGTGTAGCAGGATGAGTGGAATACAGCAGTTGGTGAATAACTGAAAGATCGGGGCTGTCTGGTATAACAACATCAACAACATACTCAGGTGTTTTCGTTTTTTCAGCAATGCTATTGAGATCAGTAGTGGATCATGAACACCTTAAAATCAACCAAAACTTGCTTGGTTGAAAATCAGACTGTTTTCTTTATTCTTTCTGTGGTGCATAAATAGTTACATAATTCAAATCTGCTCTTTCACCCTCGTCAATTAATCCAGATTTTGTGATATAGACTGTAAATGTGCCCAGTCCTCCACACACCCAGCTGCTGTCACATGATCTATTTGTATATTGTAAAATAACACTGAGACCAGTTTGTGCACTTTCATTTTACACCACAATAACACTCTCAGCTGTAATTTTCCAATGACATTTTCCCTTCCCACCGCTTTCTAAAGTAATGCAGTAAAGTGACTGTTTTCACACTGGGACCGTTCTGTGCAATCACATCATCTCACCGAAAAGCTTTTAATCAAATGCATGATTTATAAAGTTCAAGATGAGTTTAAGGGTTTTTCTTTGGGGCAAGTTAAAAATTATGAGCTCTAAATTCTGAAACAAATGGAGACTTGCAGGTTTATGGACTGGATTGTGGAAACGGGTTTAAAAATGTCATCATGGTTTATATTCTATTAAAACTGTTGCCATCATTTTCACTTGGAACTCCACCACTATTTCAGTTTCCTGTTACGGTTGGGCTGCTCTTCCTGTCTGGACTACTTCACAGCCCAGGGCCTTACCAGCATCTACCAGATTGAGAACTACAACCTGGAGGTGAGACTCTGCTTGCTACCTTGTGCTTCTGTTCTGTATCCAATTCCTTTCTTTTTTCTGAGCTAATTGGCCTGTTATTCAATTCCATGTAGAAAAAGTGACAGACAAAACCTAAAATCAGTTCTAAAGGAGCTCCTCTTGGAACCTTTTTGTTGAAGGGAAACAGCTTGCTGTAGGGTTAAATACTGAAAGGGTAGAGGTTTCACTAGAGAGACAAAACAACTTGACACTTTCAACTAGTGAACCCTTAAGGCTGCGAGACCTTTTCTAAGAGTGTAACTTTATCTCATCCCAGTTCCTAAAATCTACATTAATGAAGACCATCTGTGAAGTCATTCTGCTAATAAGAAAGAAAGCAGTTAATATATTGTTTATGATTATAAATATAAGGCTTTTACAAAAGATCACTCAAGGCAATGATTTGCACTTTTAAGTTTTGAAAGGATATTATTATTATTTGAAAAAAAAAAAAACACCATGCAGCAGACTGGCAGAATATTTTTTTTGTATAGATCTTTTAAAAAAAAAAAAAAAAAAAAAAAAAACTATTGAATTTTAAAATCCTGTTTACCTTCAAATTCTTTAGAAATTAAGGAGATTATGTATAACATTTTCATTATTTTTTTATTTATAACATTAACTGCAGCTCTTTAACTGTATTTAAATGTTTTATATATATACACACACATTGTGTGTTTTTTTTTTTATATATATATAAAATTTTATATATATATATATATATATATATATATATTTTAAATAAAATATATATATATATATTTACATACAGGTAAAGAGCTGCAGATGATCTTCACACATATATTATTTAATCATTATATCTGCCACACATTTGTCGCCATATTAATGTTTGACGTGAACAGTAACTGCTGTTCTTGACCTGTAATTAAATGATTTCATGCACTTTGCTGCTGACACGTGATTGGCTGAGTAGGTGTTCCTACTAAAGTGGAGAGTGAGTGTATGTGTAGTTGTGCTGCTTTTGTATTCCTGTTTGCTCATGAGTCACTGCATCCGCAGGACCTTTCCAGGTTGAAGATCCCTACCGAGTTCCAGCACGTGATCTGGAAGGGGATTATGGAGCACCGGCAGAGCATGGAGTTCTCTCCCCCTGCACACATCCTGCGCTCGTCCAGCGGGGCATCCTCGGTGAGTGTGGGCTCCACGGAGGCACGTGGTGAGCGTGTGATCGATGCTGTGCGCTTCACTCTGCGCCAGACCATCTCTTTCCCACCGCGGGACGACTGGACCGACTTTTCCTTCGACCTGGACTCGCGCCGCAACAAGCAGCAGCGCATCAAGGAGGAGGGAGAGTGAGCGGCACGCGGGCGCATAAACACACACACACACTCATACACACACATCAGCTTTCAACATACTGTAATTCCTGCATGCCGCAAACACAAAACTTTGTACAGCTTTTAACAAGTGTTTGATTTCACTTAAAAGCATGCCAATTAAATGCACTTACGGCTAGTGTTTTTTGGGTGTATTTCGGTCTGCTTGTCATTTCAAGCCCCTAGTTTGATGCAGGCTACTGTAGCTTTAGGGTAAGCGGTGCTTTGCCGTGTTTGGTTTATCATTTAAAATTTCTTGAGAGACAGCACTTAAGAAATGCTGAAGTGTTGGGACTATTTTGAGCTGTTGGCATTCATTCTCTGCAGAGAAGAACTAATATTTGGGGGCTTTTTTGTTGTACCCGGTGTCTGTTTGGACTGTAAAGATCCTTTAATCCAATAGGATTCCTAGTATTATAGTGTTTATTAATTGATTTGCTTTTTTTTTTATACTGTCAAACAAAACTACTTGATGTAATCAATTTTAATACTTGGACAAATTCAAACCCAAGTCACTCATGTGACTTTCCAGTATTTTAATGACATTGTACAGATTTTTTTTGTTTGTTTTTTTGCTTTTTTTTTTTTTTTTTACATATACCTATAAATTTTGTAAATATGCTTATTTTGATACAGTATAAACCAAAAAAATAAAATATCATTACACTGTTGGGCAGTTTGCTTTTTGTTCTTTGTCAGATTTTACTTGAGGAAAAAATTGATGGAAAAAATATATATAAAGACTGGTGCTTTTAAAAATAACAGCAAACAAATTGGTAGGCTACTCGTAAATTTATTAAAACAAAAGATTTTACAAAGAATAACAACATAGTTTCAACAGAAAATGTGTACAATGTGAAGAGCTGAGATTTGTTTGTAAAGCAAATGGTTAATGAATATACCAACAATGTGAACTCTTTCTTCACTTATCCTATACTTCAGTTCATAAACAGAGCCATGTGTTTACACTCAAACCTCTGAGGAGGAGTTCTGATAAAGGGTCACGTTGGCCTGCTGTATCGTTTATCATCCTAATCGAATCAAACCGTGACTTTAATGTTAAATACTTTAAATTACAAAACATGGTCCTCAGCGAGGCTGCTCTTACTAGTGGCATCAGCGTCTGTTCAGAAATTAATTTTTTCAGCCTACCATTAGGTACAGTTTTACATTATATACAAATATCACTTTCACACAGACCGCTCCTCTTATCACTGACTTCTGCTTTAAGGCTGCGAGCACAGACCATGAGGAATGACTCACATATGAGTTAATTATATTTACGAGATCTGTTATTTGAGCGACATACATGGACACTGAAGAGTGCATGTGTTAAATGTTGCATGATGGCATCCATCATCTGTGCATCGCTTTTGTGCTCCTCTACGTTCCACATCAGTTTCAGATATAAATACGGCATAAATACTGCTCGGATAAATATGCAAAGTCGTCGTTGAAAGTGTACTGCAGTGACTAAATGAACGAGTGAATGAGGAGAAAAAATCCATAAATTAAACAAGACGAATGAAACACTGAGCGTTTCAAGGCTTGAGTCCTTTATCTCACCACAGGCTCTGCCTTCGAGTCCCTCACATAAAAAAAAACAGCGGATTAGCAACAGGATTAAGGCTTGACAGACATCCAGACTGAGGCGACAAGTCCGATTTTACACCTAAAGGGTTAGATTTTCTTGACAGGAACAAGAAGAAAAATGCCAAAGGCTAAACAGAACGACGGCTTATGTTGAAGTCTTGAGTGTCTCCCATCGATGTAATCGACAATACTGAATGTCAGTACTGTCCCAGGAGACCATTTAGAGAGAGAGAGAGAGAGAGAGAGAGAAGAGAGAGAGAGAGAGAGAGAGAGAGAGAGAGAGAGAGAGAGAGAGAGAGAGATATGGGATGAAAGGAAAGAAAGACCATTCCTTTCCTTCTGCACGGGTGTGCTGACTTCTGTTAGTCGTGGCAGTCTCGCTGCATACAGCAGGGTAAAGCCTCAGAGCAACAGCGACTCTATGAGCTCTCCAGAGCATCCAAAACCTTCATGATCTGTTGCTTGATGGCTTTAGTGGCATCACCAGCATTCGGGATCAAATACCTGCAGATCAGAAAGCACGGAATGTGTTAAAATTGAATAAATAATTCTACATAATTTGCATGTGAGAGTGTACCTTTTAGGAGGTGATATACATCTTGAATAAAACAGGATACGAATAAGTCATCGTAAAGCATTTTTAGACTGTTCCATCAACACATCTGACAAAAATCCAGTCAAAACATCCAAATCCAAACAATTATGGGTCCCCCTTTAAACTTTCTCCTATCTGACCTGGGCATCTCTCTTTTGCTCTCTCTCTCGTTCTTATCCAAATATCTCTCTCAGTGGAGGGTCTATGACTGGTTCTATTCAACGCTTTTGCTCTTAATGTAGTGTAACGTTATGAGGTCTGCTTGGACAAAAGATCATATAATCTACTGACTACCTTCTATCTTGTTTTATATAACAATAAAACATTGTCATTGTTCATGAGACAGTTCACTTTAAATATTTGTACGGATGTGCACCAAGCAACAAATCTAGCCATGGGGGTCACAGTCCAGTGACTTCTGTGCCGGTCCCAAGCCCGGATAAATAGAGAGGGTTGCGTCAGGAAGGGCACCCTGGCGTAAAACATTGCCAAATTTAACCATGCGAATCGTCAGTACGAATTTCATACCGGATCGGTCGAGGCCCGGGTTAACAACGACCGCCATCGGCGCCGTTGACCTACAGGGCGCCGGTGGAAATTGGGCTACTGTTGGTCGAAGAAGTAGAGGAGGGAAGAGAGTGCGCAGACAGAGAGAGAAGAGGAAAGGTAAGAGTGTAGGACTGAGAATAGGAACTCTGAATGTTGGTACTATGACAGGGAAAGGTAGAGAGCTGGCTGATACGATGGAGAGAAGGAAGGTGGATATACTGTGTGTACAGGAGACCAGGTGGAAGGGTAGCAAGGCTCGTAGTATAGGAGCAGGATTCAAGCTGTTTTATTATGGTGTGGATAGTAAGAGAAATGGGGTAGGTGTGGTCCTGAAGGAGGAGTTTGTGAGGAATGTCCTGGAGGTGAAGAGAGTGTCAGACAGGGTGATGAGTCTGAAGTTAGAGTTTGAAGGGGTGATGTTGAATGTTGTTAGTGGTTATGCCCCACAGGTAGGTTGTGAGTTAGAGGAGAAAGAGAGATTCTGGAGTGAATTAGATGAGGTGATGGAGAGTATTCCCACGGGTGAGAGAGTGGTGATAGGAGCGGATTTTAATGGACATGTTGGCGAGGGGAACACAGGTGATGAGGAGGTGATGGGCAAGTTTGGAGTTAAGGAAAGGAACCTTGAAGGACAGATGGTAGTGGACTTTGCTAAGAGGATGGACATGGGTGTGGTTAACACTTATTTTCAGAAGAGGGAGGAGCATAGAGTGACTTACAAGAGTGGAGGTAGGAGAACACAGGTAGACTACATTCTATGTAGAAGAGGCAATCTGAAAGAGATTAGTGACTGTAAAGTGGTAGTGGGAGAGAGTGTAGCCAGACAGCATAGGATGGTGGTGTGTAGGATGACTTTGATGGTCTGTAAGAAGAAGAGGTCAAAGATAGAGAAGAAAACCAAGTGGTGGAAGCTGAAAAAGGAGGAATGTTGTGAGGAATTTAGACAGAAGTTGAGGCAGGCTCTGGGTGGTCAGGTAGTGCTGCCAGATGACTGGAAAACTACAGCAGAAGTGGTCAGGGAGACAGGGAGAAAGGTGCTGGGTGTGTCATCTGGAAGGAGGAAAGAAGATAAGGAGACTTGGTGGTGGAATGAGGAAGTTCAGGATAGTATCCAGAGGAAGAGGTTAGCCAAGAAGAAGTGGGACATGGACAGGACTGAAGAGAATAGACAGGAATACAAGGAGTTACAGCGCAGAGTGAAGAGGGAGGTGTCTAAGGCCAAGCAGAAGGCATATGAAGAGTTGTACACTAGGTTAGACACTAGAGAAGGAGAGAAGGACTTGTACAGGTTAGCTAGGCAGAGGGATCGAGATGGGAAGGATGTGCAGCAAGTTAGAGTTATTAAGGATAGAGATGGAAGGGTGCTCACAAGTGAGGAGAGTGTACAGAGGAGATGGAAGGAATACTTTGAGGAGCTGATGAATGAGGAAAATGAGAGGGAAAAAAGAGTAGAAGGGGTGAACTCTGTGGAACAGAAAGTAGATAAGATTAGAAAGGATGAAGTCAGGAAGGCTTTGAAGAGGATGAAAAGTGGGAAGGCAATTGGTCCTGATGACATTCCGGTGGAGGTCTGGAAGTGTCTGGGAGAGGCAGCAGTGGAATTTTTAGCTAATTTGTTCAACAGGGTTTTAGAGAGTGAGAGGATGCCTGAGGAATGGAGAAGAAGTGTGTTAGTGCCGATCTTTAAGAATAAGGGTGACGTGCAGAGTTGCAGTAACTATAGGGGGATAAAGTTGATGAGCCATACAATGAAGGTATGGGAAAGAGTAGTGGAAGCTAGGTTAAGGAAGGTAGTGGAAATTTGTGAGCAGCAGTATGGCTTCATGCCCAGAAAGAGCACAACAGATGCAATTTTTGCTCTGAGGATTTTGATGGAGAAGTATAGGGATGGTCAGAAGGAGTTGCACTGTGTGTTTGTAGACTTGGAGAAAGCATATGACAGGGTGCCAAGAGAAGAGCTGTGGTACTGTATGAGGAAGTCAGGAGTAGCGGAGAAGTATGTCAGAGTGGTGCAGGACATGTATGAGAGGAGCAGGACAGTGGTGAGGTGTGCTGTAGGTCAGACAGAGGAGTTCAATGTGGAGGTGGGACTGCATCAGGGATCGGCTCTGAGCCCCTTCCTGTTTGCTATAGTGATGGACCAGTTGTCAGAGGAGGTCAGACAGGAGTCTCCTTGGACAATGATGTTTGCAGATGACATTGTGATCTGTAGTGAGAGCAGGGAGCAGGTGGAGGAAAACCTGGAGAGGTGGAGGTTTGCGCTGGAGAGAAGAGGAATGAAAGTCAGTCGTAGTAAGACTGAGTACATGTGTGTGAATGAAAGGGAGGGAAGTGGAACAGTAAGGTTACAGGGTGAAGAGGTGAAGAAGGTACAGGAGTTTAAGTACTTGGGGTCAACAGTCCAGAGTAATGGAGAGTGTGGGAAAGAGGTAAAGAAGCGAGTGCAGGCAGGTTGGAATGGGTGGAGAAAGGTGTCGGGAGTTCTGTGTGATCAGAAAATATCAGCGAGAATCAAGGGGAAGGTGTACAGGACAGTGGTGAGACCGGCCATGCTGTATGGTTTAGAGACAGTGTCACTGAGGAAGAGACAGGAGTCAGAGCTAGAGGTAGCAGAGCTGAAGATGTTGAGGTTCTCTTTGGGAGTGACAAGATTGGACAGGATTAGGAACGAGTACATCAGAGGGACAGCTCATGTTGGACGTTTGGGGGACAAAGTTAGGGAGGGCCAGATTAAGATGGTTTGGACATGTTCAGAGGAGGGACAGTGAGTATATTGGTAGGAGAATGTTGGACATGGGGCTGCCAGGCAGGAGGCAAAGAGGAAGGCCAAAGAGGAGGTATATGGATGTAATAAATGAGAATATGAAGCTAGTGGGTGCAAGGGTTGAGGATGCAGAAGATAGGGATAGGTGGAGAGAGATGATTCGCTGTGGCGACCCCTGAAGGGAAAAGCCGAAAGAAGAAGAAGAAGATGTGCACCAAGCAACAATAAGAAACAGAGTGAGGTGAACTTACAGTGTTAATTATTAGCAACATAATTTTGTAACCCACACACCACCACAGTCCTACTTTTTTGCTTTCTACTTGCTCACAAGAGCAAAGCTTGCACAGGTCAACTTTCACCCAGATAAAAGCCAGAATCAAATGGGTGTTGTTCATCTCCTGTCTCCAGTGAATTAGTTTCCCCATTAGATGTATTTTGCTTGTGTTTTGTTTTTTTATAACCGTAGCAAGACAAAACTCATACATGCTACAACTAAATCATAGATGTGGACACCTCTGCAGCAGTTACAGGGAGCTTATAAGGCGGAAAGGCACTTTACTGTTAGCTGGTCACTCACACAAGACTACAATACATAGCCATGCTATATACCAGAGATGTCCAATCTTATCAGCGAAGATGCGTTAATGACACCTGAACAAAAAAAAAGTGGCCTGTATATTGATTTTTCTACTCCAGAACAACTTCCTTTATCATGAACTGAAAAATAAACATGACTGTGTTTGTGTAAATACCGCTCAACAGCCAAAATTTCCACTCCAGCAGAGTTATTGTTGCCAAACTTAAAGGTGATCAGCTCCGGATGTTTCTTTTTCGATGTGATCTTCACCACAGAGCTTAATGCCTGTCTGGACTGGATGTAGGCGAATCCTTTCCGTGAGGCGATCTCTCTCAGACAGTACATGTGTGTCGCTGTGATCAGCAGGTGGCTGTGGAAGATCAAACAATAAAGCTTTCAAGACAACATAACTACTGAGTGTCACATGTGTGCATAAAATTATTGGCACCCTTGCTGGGGGAGGCTTGGTAGTTCAAAAACCATCAACCTTTTAATTGGATCATTTATTAAAAGGAGTACATACGTCTGCTATTACACTTCCCAGATATCATTACATCTGTGTTTATTAACAAAAGGCTGTGTTTATTGGCTGAAAGCAATGTAAAGCAATCTGTTAAAATACACCCTGGATAGTACTCCAGTTCATTACGGGGCACCATGGACACACACATTCACACCTAAAGGAGATTTAGAGTAAGCAATCCAACTACTCTGCCATTTTGGAAGGTGTAGGAAACTGCAAAACACAAGCACAGGGAGAACAGTAACCCAAGCTCAGGATTGAACTAGAGACCCTGGAGCTGTGAGAAAAAGCTAGTTTAAGTCTCACCTAGGAAACATGTGTCCAGTCTCTTTCACCTCATTACAGGGAAAGTGGTGCTTCACATCTGGCTTGTTAATCCATGTCTGTATGTTCACTATCTCTTTGCGGTCATCATCTGACATTGAAGAGCTGTCAATTTCATCTGAAAAGCAGCAAAGAGGACGGACGATGAAGATGAAGAAAACAGGAGGATCATAGCACACTGTTTAATATCTTAATAGATGTTTTCTTCTTCATCTCCTTTAACAGCGCTCACCTGTGTCATATTCCTCCTCATCGCCGATGCTGAAGACGGGCTTCACGCCCCTGTAGGGTTTACCCACTCTGTCACTGCTGCTCACATGCCTGTGGTGAAAACCACAGAGCTAGAGTTAAACCAAATGCATACGCAAAGACATGCACACACCCTGGAGCTACAAACAAAAAGCACCTCATCATTAGCAGTTGTGCACACTTCCAAATGGCAGCAGCACAAAACCATATCTAGGATTGTAAAAGATGAGTAATGTTAGTTGGAAGAGGCAGGTTAAAAAAAGAAGCAGCAATATCTGAGATGATAACCAAAGAATGCAGGAGACAGACACGACAGAACCCATCTGTTTTAACAGATCACGGTTAAAGATGTCCACTCGGTCCCAAGAGGGTTAAAACACATGAGCACCCCACAGCTCTGGTCATCATCCAGTCAGTAACATTGTCGGCAATGAAGAACGCCTGAAAACACTGTGAATGGGACACACTGTAGGAGCTTCTTGCATTAAACACGCACAGAGAGGCACAAGATGTGTGTTAGTATTAGCACAGCCACACTGACTGACAGGGTGGTGCTTCAGCCTGCGTCCTGGTAAACAGAAATGTGTGCAAGCTTTAAAAATTCTACATCATAAAACAAAAGACAATCTTCATGAAAGAGAGGAGGAAAATGTAAGAAACCTTAGGAAGAACCCCCTCCTGGTAGATGCAGCTTAAACAATGGGAGAGCAACTATAGATGTAATTAACCAGCACTACAAAGTCTAGAAGGAATAAAGTCCATGATCATAAGACAGACCTGGAGCAGAAACATGAAAATGACTCTAGTGCTAGAAAAAAAATCTACTTTAATGGATGAACATGAGTGTTAGTCCGCTACAGTGCATGCGCAAGTAGAACTTTGCCTTTTGCCCCGCTGCAGTGAGTCAGACAGGGCAGGGCCACCCTGCATGGGCATATCGAGGGCACTGGGGCACTCATGCTGGCAGACAGACAGGAACAGACTCTTACCGATCAGGTATCCCCTTCTCGGGCCAGTGCAGAGTAAAAGACAGTCTACTGTGGAATAACAGAGGTATGGGTGAAGAGGAAGCAAATTAACAGAGGTGTTGCAGCAAATTAAGCATCAACACCACACATATGATTACTGATTCACACTGTTGGATTGCTAGAAAGCATTACATAAAGGACATAAAATGTAAAGGAAAAATTATTGTTTTCTTTAAAAAGTGCAAAAACACAGCATTAACAGTTAACACACACTTTTCTTTTTCTTTTTCAAATAACTGGTCACCAATGAGATCTAATATTCATCAGATTGCTTGCAATCAGCAATTTCATTAACATTTGTCTCGTACATTGTCTAGAGCACGTCTTCAGTCTTATTCACAAATAGCTGGTGTGCCTGCAGGTTTCATACAAGCCAATTAAGAGGTGCACACGATAGTTGATTGATAATGATAATTATAGCAGATAAATATATTAAATATTATAATACATAAAAGCTGATGTATGATTTTAACAGTTTTAAATGATATGTTCAGGGCTACTTAGATCTCAGGGCACCGATGTGTGAAAAGTTTCTCACCTGTCCACTGGAGTTGAGGTGTTTTCAATGAAGCTGATCACCTTCTCCTTCACATTAACTGATTTGGATTTGAGGGCAAAGGTCATTTTGTTGACAAGAGATTTGACGCCTGTGCTGTTCAGCTCCCCCTGTTTGAAAGACAGATTGCATTAAACAGTAAATACACTGTAGCAATCAATGCAGAGAACAAAAAGCAAAGTAGCTGTCATTATTATAAGATCCACAAGATGGCGGTAAAGCACTTATTTTGTGATTTTTTTCCTTCTCAAATTAGAAAACTGATGGATAGATTGTAGGGTAATTATGGTCATTAAATTACTCAAGCAGAAGACACAACGGCATGCAGATTGTGCCCACAACAACAAAACAGAAAATGCACAACTCTGCACGCTCTCTCTCTCTCTCTCTCTCTCTCTCTCTTACACACACACACACTAAACTCACATCTGCTGAGCTGAGGCTGCTGTGGGAGCCTGAAGTGCTGACTATCCAATGGACATACACGTTATCTGGCCCTTCCACGTTAATGTCTGCCAGGTGCTGCTGCAGCGCTGAACACACACAAAAAGAGCACAGCAGAAAGCCCTCATCAGTCCACAGCCTTCCTAAAGATCTCCATTTACATACTACAACTAAAAGGTCTACATTATCATGAGTTATCATGAGATCACAAACTTCAAAATGAGAGGTTTTCTTTCTGTTCATTGACTTGTAATTAAACAAATAGTAAATAAAAATAAGATAATGTAGTAATTGTGATGACACACTAACTACTTACCCATAAATCCACCTTTAGCGATGCTGACATACTCCTTATTTTTCTACCAGAAAAAAAAAAGAAATTTAATAGTTTTTTTTATAAAGCAGCAAATGAATACAACACTGAACAGCTCATCATCATCATCATCACTACACTACATACCACAATTAGTTGATTAGTTAATTAACTTGATTATTCTAGGTGCAGCAATGTCTCAAACGAATAGCTGCATGGTAGCACAAATCATTGAATTAAACAACCTTCATATCATTAGTTAAAAAGAAAAAAAAAGGAAAAAAATCATTTACAGTCTTGGCTATGAATAAAAAAAAACAGCTTGAGGAAACACTTGAGACAGACCTGCAGGAAGTGAGCGAGCACCATGTTCATGTACATGTCTTCTTCCTCTCGGCCGCTGCCCATAAAGCACAGATGCTCACCGCTGGCCACTGAACCTGACTCCAGAGACTGCTTTTGCGTCTCCAGCAGAGACTTCACAGACAGAGCAAACTCGGATGGATTGTGCAACATCTGAGGAAGGCAGGGAAATTATGTGAGGTAAGACAATGCAGCTGGGGCAAAAATAAAAAGCCTTAAGAAGAAGAAGATGAAGGCAAAGAAGATGAAGAAGAAAGAGGAGGAGAAGGAGGACAAAAAGAAGACATACAGAAAGAGGATTAGGAGAATGAGGAAAGGAATAAGAAGGAGGAAGAGGAAAAGAAGACAGTGGGTAAGATGAAGAGAAGAAAGAGGAAGAGGAAAAAAATAAAAAGAAAGAGGAGAAGAAGAAGGAGAGCTGGAAAGAAAAAAAGGAGGAAAAGGAGAAAGATGAAAGGGATTAGGAGAAGGGGGACAGTGAAGGAGAGAAGAAGAATAATGCAAATGATATGATAAACAATGAAAAGGTGAATGTGAAAAAGTAAGAGAAGGAGAACAATGAGAAGGAAGAATGAGAAAAAGAAGAAAAAGGTAAGGAAGTGTGAACCAGGAAAAAAAAAAGGAGGACAAGAACAAGAAAAACTATGAAGATGAATCTATAATAGAAAAATAAGCGTTACCAGATCAGAATCCAGATGAAAGGCGGTGGACAAGTGTCCAGCATTGTACTGCTCTGCTGGTCGACAGTCCACTACAAAAAAGCGTACTCCCTCCTGAAATAACACACACATAACACCATCTTCATCCTACCCTGAGACTGACAAGAGTGGAAAGATTTGAGGCTTACTGCAGCAAGATGTCTTACATCCACTGGAATGTGGATGTTGCAGAGAGCTTTATAATGAAGGGAACTGACTGTCAGAATCTGAACTACTCACAGACTGGAGCTGATTGGCCTGCAGGATCTCGGGTACAGAGACAGGGAGACATAACGCCTGACTGAGGTCCATGTCCTCCTCCTTCAAAGCCACCAGACTGCTCCCAAACAGGTTCTGGTTCTCCTACACACAGACAGATTCATGTATATTTTATGTCCTTGCTTCTTCTATATTGTGCCTATGTACAGTGGGGCAAAAAAGTATTTAGTCAGCCACCAATTGTGCAAGTTCCCCCACTTAAAAAGATGAGAGAGGCCTGTAATTTTCATCATAGGTACACTTCAACTATGAGAGACAGAATGAGAAAAAAAAATCCAGAAAATCACATTGTCTGATTTGTAAAGAATTTATTTGCAAATTATGGTGGAAAATAAGTATTTGGTCACCTACAAAAAAGCAAGATTTCTGGCTCTCACAGACCTGTAACTTCTTCTTTAAGAGGCTCCTCTGTCCTCCACTCGTTTCCTGTATTAATGGCACCTGTTTGAACTCGTTATCAGTATAAAAGACACCTGTCCACAACCTCAAACAGTCAGACTCCAAACTCCACTATGGCCAAGACCAAAGAGCTGTCAAAGGACACCAGAAACAAAATTGTAGACCTGCACCAGGCTGGGAAGACTGAATCTGCAATAGGTAAGCAGCTTGGTGTGAAGAAATCAACTGTGGGAGCAATTATTAGAAAATGGAAGACATAAGACCACTGATGATCTCCCTCGATCTGGGGCTCCACGCAAGATCTCACCCCGTGGGGTCAAAATGATCACAAGAACGGTGAGCAAAAATCCCAGAACCACACGGAGGGACCTAGTGAATGACCTGCAGAGAGCTGGGACCAAAGTAACAAAGGCTACCATCAGTAACACACTACGCCGCCAGGCACTCAAATCCTGCAGTGCCAGACGTGTCCCCCTGCTTAAGCCAGTACATGTCCGGGCCCGTCTGAAGTTTGCTAGAGAGCATTTGGATGATCCAGAAGAGGACTGGGAGAATGTCATATGGTCAGATGAAACCAAAATAGAACTTTTTGGTAAAAACTCAACTTGTCGTGTTTGGAGGAGAAAGAATGCTGAGTTGCATCCAAAGAACACCATACCTACTGTGAAGCATGGGGGTGGAAACATCATGCTTTGGGGCTGTTTTTCTGCAAAGGGACCAGGACGATTGATCCGTGTAAAGGAAAGAATGAATGGGGCCATGTATCGTGAGATTTTGAGTAAAAACCTCCTTCCATCAGCAAGGGCATTGAAGATGAAACGTGGCTGGGTCTTTCAGCATGACGATGATCCCAAACACACCGCCCGGGCAACGAAGGAGTGGCTTCGTAAGAAGCATTTCAAGGTCCTGGAGTGGCCTAGCCAGTCTCCAGATCTCAACCCCATAGAAAATCTTTGGATGGAGTTGAAAATCCGTGTTGCCCAGCGACAGCCCCAAAACATCACTGCTCTAGAGGAGATCTGCATGGAGGAATGGGCCAAACTACCAGCAACAGTGTGTAAAAACCTTGTGGCGACTTACAGAAAACGTTTGACCTCTGTCATTGCCAACAAAGGGTATATAACAAAGTATTGAGATGAACTTTTGTTATTGACCAAATACTTATTTTCCACCATAACTTGCAAATAAATTCTTTAAAAATCAGACAATGTGATGTTCTGGATTATTTTTTTTCTCATTCTGTCTCTCATAGTTGAAGTGTACCTATGATGAAAATTACAGGCCTCTCTCATCTTTTTAAGTGGGGGAACTTGCACAATTGGTGGCTGACTAAATACTTTTTTGCCCCACTGTAGCTTCTTGAGTCCTTTTGAAGTGCCCTGTTTTGATCACTGAAATTGATATTCCAAAAAAGGTAATGTACAAGGTTAATTTATTGTTTAAATCAATAAAGTAAAAGTATAATAGGACCATAATTCTGCTAATGTCATGTGTAACTCACCTTTCGGAGAGAGACGGGTGTCTTGCTTTGGTAATACTGTGCCAGTGAAAACAGATCCTCGATGTCCTCAGCCTCCAACAGGGTAGGCGACTGCTCCAACATTTCTAAACACACACACACACACATGCAGCTCTGTGAGACAAAAAAGCACTATATGTGTTCAATTAGGCATCTGATGATCATCAAGAGCAGAAATGCTTATGAACTTGATATTCTATTGATCTTTTAAAAAATCCATGTTGTATAAGGGGATGTGGTAGCTTAGTGGTTAAGGCATTGGACTACTGATCGGAAGGTTGTGTGATCGAATCCCAGGTCCACCAAGCTGCAACTACTGGGCCCCTGAGCAAGGCCCTTAACCCCAAAAATGCTCAGTTGTATAAAAATGAGATGAAAATGTAAGTCGCCCTGGATAAGGGCGTCTGCTAAATGCCAGAAATGTAAATGTAAGAGAACAGAAATGATTTATTTCTACTTATTTTTACTCTTGACCACCTTCAAAATGTTTAATTAAAAGTTTACTTGTAAACTTCATCATGACGGTGTTGCTAAGTACAATACATGTTCTGTTGTTCGAGCTGGAATGTAGCAGCATGGATGCTGAGTATTTTATAACTAATTTCATAACCTTTAAAAGACCATTTCTAACTTGTGAGAACTTGTCTGATCTATAATTCACAGCAGGATGTTTGTTCTGGGCGGCACGGTGGCTTAGTGGTTAGCACGTTCGCCTCACACCTCCAGCGTCCTGGGTTCGAGTCTCTGTGTGTGTGGAGATTGCATGTTCTCCCCGTGCTTGGTGGGTTTCCTCCGGGTGCACCTGTTTCCTCCCACAGTCCAAAGACATGATTGGAGTCTCTAAATTGCCCGTAGTGTGTGAATGTGTGTGTGGATGGGCACTCCATCCAGGGTGTATCCTGCCATGACACCTGAGATAGGCACAGGCTCCCCGTGACCCGATTGATAGATCAGATAAGCCTTGCCTTAATTGCAACATGCAATGCCATTAGTGACGGGCCTCTCAGGCTATGAAAGTACTGCTGGCTATTCATGGCTTTCCTCTGACACTGCACTGAATAAACTGCTAAATTGTAATGGAAACTTAAATCTACATTGACTCTTGAGAACAGGGACAAGAAATAGTCCAAAAGTACACAAGACAAAAGAATGTTCAATGATATAAATTATGCATGTTCCAAATCACATATTTATGCACTATTCTATGCCTCTGTGTCATATAAATAGTAAGAGTAGTGTCATTCATTCATTCATTGTCTTCCGCTTATCCGGAGCCGGGTCGCGGGGGCAGCAGTCTAAGTAGGGATGCCCAGACCTCCCTCTCCCTAGCCACTTCCTCCAGCTCTTCCGGAGGGACCCCAAGGCGTTCCCAGGCCAGCCGAAAGACATAGTCTCTCCAGCGTGTCCTGGGTCTTCCCCGGGGCCTCTTCCCGGTGGGGCATGCCCGGAACACCTCTCCAGGGAGACGTCCTGGAGGCATCCGAAACAGATGCCCAAGCCACCTCAACTGCCCCCTTTCGATGTGGAGGAGCAGCGGCTCTACTCCGAGCTCCTCCCGGGTGACAGAGCTCCTTACCCTATCTCTAAGGGAGCACCCTGCCAACCTACAAAGGAAGCTCATTTCGGCCACTTGTATCCGGGATCTTACCCTTTCGGTGATGACCCAGAGCTCATGGCCATAGGTGAGAGTTGGAGCGTAGATTGACTGGTAAATCGAGAGCTTCGCTTTCCGGCTCAGCTCCTTCTTCACCACAACAGACCGGTACATAGACCGCATTACTGCTGCTGCTGCACCGATCCGTCTGTCAATCTCACGATCCATCCTTCCCTCACTCATGAACAAGACCCAGAGATACTTAAACTCATCCACTTGAGGAAGGACCTACCCTCCAACCTGAAGGGTGCAAGCCACCTTTTTCCGGTCGAGAACCATGGCCTCGGATTTGGAGGTGCTGACCCTCATCCCAGCCGCTTCACACTCAGCTGCAAAATGCCCCAGTGCATGCTGTAAGTCCAGGCCTGAAGAGGCCAACAGGACAACATCATCTGCAAAAATCAGCGATGAAACCCTGTGGTCCCCAAACCGGACTCCCTCCAGCCCCTGGCTGCGCCTAGAAATTCTGTCCATAAAAACAATGAACAGAACCGGTGACAAAGGACAGCCCTGTCGGAGCCCAACATGCACTGGGAACAGGTCTGACTTACAGCTAGCAATGCGAACCAAGCTCCTGCTCCGGTTATATAGAGACCGAACAGCCCTTAACAGAGGGCCACGGACCCCGTACTCCCAGAGCACCTCCCACAGAATGCCACGAGGGACACGGTCGAAAGCCTTCTCCAAGTCCACAAAACACATGTGGACTGGTTGGGCAAACTCCCACGAACCCTCGAGCACCCTGTGGAGGGTATAGAGCTGGTCCAGTGTTCCACGACTAGGTCGAAAACCGCATTGCTCCTCCTGTATCCGAGGTTCGACTAACGGTTGGACTCTCCTCTCCAGTACTCTGGAATAGACTTTCCCTGGGAGGCTGAGGAGTGTGATCCCCCTATAGTTGGAACACACCCTCCGGTCCCCTTTCTTAAAAAGAGGGACCACCACCCCGGTCGCCCAGTCCAGAGGCACTGTCCCTGACTGCCACGCTATGTTGCAGAGACGTGTCAGCCAAGACAGCCCCACAACATCCAGAGACTTAAGGTACTCAGGGCGAATCTCATCCACCCCCGGTGCCTTGCCACCAAGGAGCTGCTGAACTACCTCAGTGACCTCAGCTTGGGTGATGAATGAATCTACCTCTGAGTCCCCAGCCTCTGGTTCCTCTACAGAAGGCGTGTCAGTAGGGTTGAGGAGATCCTCGAAGTATTCCTTCCACCGTCCGACAATATCCCCAGTCGAGACCAGCAACTCTCCATCTCCACCATAAACAGTGTTGGCAGAGAGCTGCTTACCCCTTCTGAGGCGCCAAACGGTCTGCCAGAATTTCCCCGAGGCTGTCCGATAGTCCTTCTCCATGGCCTCACCAAACTCCTCCCAGACCCGAGTTTTTGCTTCCGAGACCACCACAGCTGTAGTCCGCTTGGCCTGCCGGTATGCCTCAGCTGCCTCCGGAGTCCCCCGAGCCAACCAGGCTCGATAGGACTCCTTCTTCAGCTTGACGGCATCCCTTACTTCCAGTGTCCACCACTGTGTTCAGGGATTGCCGCCGCGACCGGCACCAGAGACCTTACGGCCACAACTCCAGATGGCTGCGTCAACAATGGAGGTGGAGAACATGGTCCACTCGGACTCAATGTCCCCAACCTCCCTCGGGATCTGGTTGAAACTCTCCTGGAGGTGGGAGTTGAAGACCCCCCTAACAGAGGGATCAGCAAGACGTTCCCAACAGACCCTCACAATACGTTTGGGCCTGCCAAGTCTGTCCGGCATCCCCCTCCGCAAGCGGATCCAACTCACCACCAGGTGGTGATCAGTTGACAGCTCCGCCCCTCTCTTCACCCGAGTGTCCAAGACATGCGGCCGAAGGTCAGATGACACGATCACAAGGTCGATCATTGATCTCCAGCCTAGGGTGTCCTGGTACCACGTGTACTGATGGACACCCTTATGCTTGAACATGGTGTTTGTTATGGACAGGCTGTGACTAGCACAGAAGTCCAGCAACAGGACACCACTCGAGTTCAGATCAGGTGGGCCGTTCCTCCCAATCACGCCCCTCCAGGTATCACTGTCGTTGCCCACATGGGCGGTGAAGTCCCCCAGCAAAACTATGGAGTCCCCAGTCGGAGCACCTTCCAGCACCCCTCTCAGGGTCTCCAAGAAGGTTGGGTACTCCACACTGCCATTCGGCCCATAAGCCGAAACAACAGTGAGACACCTATCCCCGGCCCGAAGGCGCAGGGAAACAACCCTCTCGTTTACCGGGGAAAACTCCAGCACATGGCGGCTGAGAGTGGGGGGCTATAAGCAAGCCCACCCCAGCCCGACGCCTCTCACCATGGGGCACTCCAGAAAAGAAGAGAGTCCAACCTCTCTCAAGGAGTTGGGTTCCAGAGCCCAGGCTGTGTGTGGAGGCAAGCCCGACTATCTCTAGCCGGTACCTCTCAACCTCCCTCACCAGCTTGGGCTCCTTCCCCCCCAGTGAGGTGACATTCCATGTCCCAAAAGCCAGATTCTTTGTCCAGGGTTTGGGTCGCCGGGGCCCCCGCCCATGACCGCTACCCAAAACACATTGCACCGGACCCTTATGCTCCTTCCTGCAGGTGGTGGGCCTACGGGAAGGTGGGCCTACGTCGTTTCTTCGGGCTGTGTAAGAGTAGTGTGTTCACACTAAAAATTACAACAAGAAGTACACTTCAAGTAATCACAAAACACACCTATTCAAGTGAAAAAAATGTTTTAGACACTTCATGCACTTAACACCTGAAGGCATTTACATTTGCGACATTTTGCAAATGCCCTTATCCAGAGCAACTTACATTTGATCTCATTTATACAACTCAGGGGCCCGGCAGTATCAGCTTGGTGGTCCTGGGATTCGCACTCACAGCCTTCCGATCAGTAGCCCAATGCCTTAACCACTGAGCTACCACTACCCTACTGATGACCAGTGACACTCCGGTTGATGAGAATTCTTAAAAATGTCTTTTAAATTAGGGCATATTGTGTGATAGTGAATTTAAAAAAAAACAAAAAACTTTTTAGTTAAAAAAATAAATGTGTAAAGCTATATACGTGTTTGCTGTCATATGCTATCGTCTGGGGAACACCTTATATGTCCAGTTAGTAAAATAACAGTTAAAATAGTGTTTCATTTGAGACTACCCTTCTACAATTCATACACTAGACGCTAGAGTACACAGTGCGTAGTATAAATGCATAGTGTATAGTACGTCATTTGGGACTTGGCTATTGATCAAACATTAAAGTATGGTCATAAAGTGAATATTATTAGACCATCAACTCACTTATTAGCTCCTCTTTACTGTCTCCCTCTTGGGAAAGAATCATGTCTCTGGATAAAAAAGAAAAAAAAATGTACACAACAGCACAAAATCATTATACTGAATTTAAATAAATACAAAATAAAAAAACTGTGCAGTGAAGAGACACGTACTTGGCATTGACAAGAATGACAAGCATAAAAAAAAAGATGAGGAAGGGGTCAGCCTGCTGGAAGTAGATGTGCCACAGGGCCTGAGTGACCTCAGGAACACAGTGGCTAGAGAACAGACTGCCCAACTGTAGAGACACAGAGACAACATTGCACTTAAGCTCGGTAGTCGAGTGCAAAGTTCAATTTAATGTTCTTTAGTGCTTTCATGCCATACAAATTTTTTTATAGAAAAGCTGTAAATCACTAATTCATAACAGCCGCTGTAAGTATGTAATATACTGACCCAGTTTATGGCGTATGAATCTGGTGTGATCTTTTTGGTATCGAGGAATGAGCAGAGTTCAGGCTCGTGGTACTGCAGCAGTAGTCTGTACAGGTGAAACGGTCGTCCCTTCAGCACACACTCCCTACAGAGAGAAGTGCACTCGGTAAGGAAAGTGTAAATGGAGTGTGGCCGTCGTCAGGGATATACCTGAACACCGTTTCTCTTTTGGACAAAACTAAGTAGATTGTGATTGCACACCAAATTTTGGCAACTGAAAGACAAAGGATTCCATAGGTTTAACATAAAATTCACAAACCTGGGAATGTACTTATTCATGATGGCGTAGAAGCAGTTGTAGAGGTCGCTGCGGGCTAACTGGAGGCCCAGCAGAGGTTTGAGCAGATTGGGCCAGCAGAGTTCAGCTGTGAACGTCACATTTCGTGACTTACAATAGAAAGTGATCACCGCCTCCACGTCCCCCACCAGGTCCCGGCCCTCCTCTGCAGGAAGCCCCAGCTGATCTAAACACACAAAGGACCACGGGTCAAGATCTCAGGCATGGAAATTCTTTGAGACACCAAACAGAAGAGATACAATGGTCCTTTACTGCCTTTTGTGTGCGCGAGTGTGTGTGTGTGTGTGTGTGTGTGTGTGTTTCAATGTCATTTTGGGCCTGGACTTGAAGCCTGGGACATGCTATTTATGGAATTGTTTTTTTGGGTCAACTAACTGATGCAGCCAGATGCAGTGCTGCATGGATGGAGGCTTTAAAGTAGAGGATCATGGGCAAGTACATTCCTACAATTCCACAGTGTTAAAAATGGCAATGCAACAATCACAAATGCAGTGTCACTATTTAAAGTAATGTATAAATAATTCTAAAATGCTTTCAATTTACTTTTTTTCTTTAACAGATGATTAGACAAGGAGGCACAGACGATTAAAACTTGCTTAGATAAGTGTGAATTGCTTTCACAGTGAATGTCATGGAACAAAATTCTAGACAAATTTAAATGAAAAACAAATATAATACAAAGGAAATATGACACCATATGGGTCAGTCAGGAGGAGTTTCAATTCATTATCGAATCACAATAGTCCACAAGTGCATGATATAAAGATTAACTGATGGCAGTTATTCACCAATGAGCTGCTCGCTTCGGTTGTGTATGAGTGTCTGTTCTGGTAAATCCAAAGCCCCGTCCCATGAGGACAAACTGTCTCCTTTACCCGCCACATTTAGAGCAATCTGAAACACAGGGAAAGAGAATCATGCAGCACCAATCTGGAGGACAAAGAGGGAGGACAGGATAAAGTGACAGGAGGAAAGAAAGAGAAACGTCGATGAGGGCTTAGATCGCAAGCTGCATTTGAAAGAGACCAAAAAGCTGCTGATCACAGTATATCTCTGCTCTGCCCACAGTGACCATCTCAGGTTTCACTAATGAGCGTGAGATCAATAAGGCAGCTCTCAGTGTCCTTCGGGGAGCAGCTGGAGCTGCTGTTAAGATCTCTCACACTTAGAGATTTAGCACACAGTGTTCATGCTCATGCTCTCACTACGCTCATATACACTACTCATACGCTTTTATTTCTTTTACACAAGCTGCCTGGAATAGCTGGCAATACTGGGACTAGCTACACCGTTAGCAGTTCATAATTGAGACCAGTGCAGCATGCAGACACAGACACACACAATCACACACAAACACACACAGACTTACCATCCAAAGTTTGGCTCTCTGAGCAGGTGTCAGGTTTTGGACCTGAATGACTCCATCCTTCTCGGCATCCTGATCTCCACCTACAGAGTCACGAGCCTCCTCTAGGTCCTCATCCCTGCAACACACACAAAATTAGGAAAAGTTTATAATAAGTGTATTACAGCTGATGTTTTAGTGAGAATGAGCAAGATGACAGAACTAGTGATCATCTCAATATAGGAATATCAAGTCATTCACGTACACCAAGTACACCAAGTCATCTCAATACACAAATATTAGACCACTCAACAACCAGGAATACAGGATAAATTAAGCTTTCATACTAGCGCTTTAGATTTATGCCTACGATGAGCATTTCTATTATGTAACTCAGATGATTACTTTGGTAACAAAGTCCTTTAATGAACATCATCCTTAAAGTGTTTTAAAATCTTTATTAAAAAAAAAAAAAAATCAATTGTAAAAATGTTACATTCTTTACAGATATTATTTAACATTTTTTTGCTTTGTTAAATATTATTTTAAAATATTAAAATAATGCACACTATTGAAATATTTTTAAACACCAAATAAAATTTTCCACAGTGTTCCTGTTTTGTTTAAAGTTAAATCATAATAAATATTCTGCATCACAGAAATGACTAAGTATCATGATATTTTTGTTCCATCACCCATCCCCAAAGCACCTTACGCAAGTAAACACAGTCAAAATTCATTGTTTTTGATGGAATACCCCAGAGTCCTTTTCAAAAACCCCACAATAACAAAATTGAACAAGTGCTTCACTTTAAACTTGTCACTGTTTGACAATTGAAAAGGTGACCAATCATAATTAACACATTTAAATATGTTGTTAGGGTTAAGAGATTTGCACAGGACTCATTGAAAACACTCAGTTTGCACATACCTGGATTTTGCACATTACCTATCTTTAGCACCTTGAAATTTTTAGTATTATTTAGTATTTATTACCTTATTACCTATGTTTGTGGATACTGCTGGAAGTTGTAAATCTCCCACTGGGATGAACAAAGTATCTATCTATCTATCTATCTATCTATCTATCTATCTATCTCATATATTAATATATGTGGATATAAGGACGTCCTAAGGAGCTGTCAAAGAAATAGCAGACCTCAGACAGCACCTAAAATCCTTAAATACTGACATCATGCACTTACTTTAACACCTGTGCATTCACAAGGACTTTTTATTACGGAATGTAACAAATCTGGTAAAGAGCAATGCAGTAAACTCAGAGATAATGCTCCTGACTCTGCTAGCAATTTGTCTCCACAGGTCATAGACTACCTTATAGTCTGCCTTTTCTAGAGAACAAGTTTCAGGAGCTTAAAGGTTGCAGTCTGACAAAAAACAAAAAAAAAATCCAAAACTTTCAAACGCTGTGACACAATGAGCTTTCTGGAGTGAGTTACAGCTACTACTCACAAAATATAAGTAGTAATAATTTTACAGAATCCCATCTTTAAAGGAAGGAGTTTTGTTTGAAGCACTTGAAGCTCCAGGTCCGTTGCATTTAGCGAAAATGAATTTCGCTCACAAGTTTGATGATAAGCAACAGGAAAATGCCTGTGGTTAGTCACCTGCTATTTTAGTCAGTCATGTTAAACTCAAGCAAATGCTAGAAATGTGATTTGTGAGACTAGTTAGAATTAAGTAGGTACTTATTCTACCACACTGTACCAAGAGTTTTCTCTCACACACACACACTGTCACAGACACGGTCAGTCCCAGACACTGTCACAGTCACAATCACAGATACTGTCTCACACACAGTCACACGCACACACATACAGACAGACGCACACAGACAGACAGACGCACACAGACAGACAGACGCACACAGACACCCAACCATGCTGTGTTTTTACAGATAAGTAGGAGAAAGCAGTTGCATGAGTGCTCTTCAGCATATAAAGTGACAGTGATTGAGGTTAGTGGTGTTAAATACCACCTGAACAGCTTGAGATCAGAGACCTACTCAAGCTAAAAGGTCAAAGCGGAACTCATGCCATACCCACAAGAAACAACGTGGGTTCAAACACAACCCTCAATCAAAGATGACAAATGTGGGTTACTTTAATGTGTACTGAGCAAAAATGTCTGATGTGCAGATGTGAATGCAATTAATCATCAGAACAGCCTTGGAAAATAATCTAAAAACGGATGAGAAAAAAAAAGACGTGTGGGAGAGACGCCAACGTCTTAGGAAAAGCCAGCAGCTGCAGACAAAAAAGCAAATCTTAGAAAAGTCAGACAGGATGAGCAGGGCCTCTGTCTCTGTGTATGTAAGCGCTGTGAACGTCTGCATGACACTAGAACACACAGTCTAGTGTTGAACAGCAAATAAAGAGGTCAGCTAGATTCAGTTAGTGATGTAGAGGCTGCACTTGGGTCATGTTTCTCCACATGCAGGTGCAAGGTTAATAAATCAACATTACACCGACACGCCATTCAACCACTTTCATTCAGTATGAAATAAAAACACACACACACATTCGGTCACATCAGAATGAGTTGCACAGCCTAGAGTATGACAAAACAAAAAACATTTTTTATAACATAAATCAAATAAGTATAAAAATGCAACAGGAAAATGAAAGAGAAAACAAGATATAAATAAATCATCAGGATTTTTGACAGAGCAAGAATACACACACACAGATCTATCTATCTATCTATCTATCTATCTATATATAATATATATATATATAATATATATATCAATCAGGCATAACATTCTGAGCAGTGACAGGTGACGTGAATAACACTGATTATCTCCTCATCATGGCACCTGTTAGTGGGTGGGATATATTAGGCAGCAAGTGAACATTTTGTCCTCAAAGTTGATGTGTTAGAAGCAGGAAAAATGGGCAAGTGTAAGGATTTGAGCGAGTTTGACAAGGGCCAAATTGTGATGGCTAGACCACTGGATCAGAGCTTCTCCAAAACTGCAGCTCTTGTGGGGTGTTCCCGGTCTGCAGTGGTCAGTATCTATCAAAAGTGGTCCAAGAAAGGAACGGTGGTGAACCGGCGACAGGGTCATGGGCGGCCAAGGATCACTGATGAGCAAGGGGAGCGAAGGCTGGCCCGTGTGTTCCGATCCAACAGACGAGCTACTGTTGCTCAAATTGCTGAAGCAGCTAATGCTGGTTCTGATAGAAAGGTGTCAGAATACACAGTTCATCACAGTTTGTTGTGTTTAGGCAGCAAAAGGGGTACCAACACAATATTAGGAAGGTTGTCATAATGTTATGCCTGGTTAGTTCAGGATCTTTAATTTGATCTTTAAGGTTGCATTAATTTTTCATGAACACTCATGACTTACAGCTGCTGTACATAAATACAAGAAATTCAGTTATCTGTATGATTCAGATTGTTTTTGTCACCAGTTTCTACACTCCAGTTCTTTCACATGGTTCCTCTGAACTCTGGTTCTGATCACATATACATAATGTATGTTGCTATATAGTATATGTTGTCCAGCCCAGTTTCCTGTGGAGACAAACCATGCCCGCCCCCAACCAAAAAAGATTTGCACACAATTTTGATTTGCGGTCAGGGGGTAAATAAAATATATACATTTAGAGTAATTTGTTTAAAACTAGTGCAGTGTAGTTTCATTAATGAGTAGTGTGTAAAGTGCCATCCTTCTCTAACAGCAACCGATGATGCACCAGTGTTTTCTTTGCCTCTATTGTATGTTGTTGCATCAAGGTAACATACTTTTTTGCCCTTATTATCAAGAACAATTATAAATTCCTTATGTAAAAGGAAGAAAGTAGAGGAAACCAGTAGCGTGATTGTATTTGATCACATGTACTTTCCAATAATTTTTCAAACGCTCTTCCTGACAGCATTCAGGTCAGCCATATGTCTTGTCCTCTGTCTTACAGCAACACCATCCTGAAGAGTTTCACCAACAAAAAATAATTTTCTTGTGTAACTTCTGATATAATTTTTGTCCATTTTTAAAGTTTTTATCATTTTATACATTGATAATATAGCTATGTTGCTTCTAAGCAAGAATGATCTTTCGATGTTGTCGTTTAACAAAATCTAAACACAGTTTGCTTCACAATAAACTGGTGACTTGAGTTACAGATATCTTGTATTTGTACTTCAGGTACTTGTTCTGTTTCAGCTCAAGTAAACAATGGCATTCAATCAGAATCTGAATACACTGAATAACAGAACAAAGCAAATCTCAGTTTGACTCCAGCCACAGAAAGCGTTTGTTGCACTGCCAGACAAATAGCCTATTTCTAATTTATCCTATTATGGCGTAGGTTTACACCGACCAGGCATAACTTTATGATCACCTGCCTAATATTGTGTTGGTCCCCCATTTGCTTCCAAAACAGTCCTGACCCGTCATGCACTGTGTATTCTGACACCTTTCTATCAGAACCAGATCACACGGGCCAGCCCTCACTCCCCTTGTTCATCAATGAGCCTTGGCCGCCCATGACCCTGTTGCCAGTTCACCACTGTTCCTTCCTTGGACCATTTTTGATAGATACTGACCACTGCAGACCGGGAACACCCCACAGGAGCTGCAGTTTTGGAGAAGCTCTGATCCAGTGGTCTAGCCATCACAATTTGGCCCTTGTCAAACTCGCTTAAATCCTTACACTTGCCCATTTCTCCTGCTTCTAACACATCAACTTTGAGGACAAAATGTTCACTTGCTGCCTAATATATCCCACCCACTAACAGGTGCCATGATGAGGAGATAGTGTTATTCACGTCACCTCTCACTGCTCATAATGTTATGCCTGATCGGTGTATATGTGCTATTACAAAGAGTGCATTTCAGTCAGTTTGTAAGCGCACATATTGAACTTGGATATAGTTTCTATTGGTGTAACTAGCTGCAGGAGTTTTGTTGTTATGTAAAAATCACTGACAGGCTCTAAGCCCAGTGGTCCTCTGCCAAGTCTGTAATTTAGTGATGTCACTGAGTACAGACAATCCAAAAAAAATTAAAAGCAAGCATTTTGGAAAGACGCAAGACTACCTGGGATTTTGCTGTAGTGACAGGGTTATATTTAGCAATCATCGTCTTTCATATTAACTTTCTATGTCACATTTTGTCACAAAAAGACAAATAGATAGAGATTATTAATATCACATATAATACATATAGCACATAAAGCTGTAGACATGCAGACAGTCTCTGGGTTGAGAATGATTTGCCATCTGCCAGACAGCCTCTGGGCTGAACAAAACTCCCCAAACAAATCGACGCCTTTCCACAAACCTTCTGGCTATCTGTCACACACAAACATACAGAATCTCTCCTTCTGTTGTGAAAACAATGCTCATCACTCACAGTCCACAAACTGGTTCCACCATCATAGCGTGGCTGAAAGATGGCAAAATAGTTGCTGTCATGGCTTTCCGAAAGCACAGACATTGTTGCACGTCAATCAGGGCTACAGTGAAAACTAAGCTTTTTTTTTTTTTTATTCAAAGCCAGAGCACAGCAGAACCATCCAGAAAAAGTTGCTGTGCCATCTGTCTTTCTTCTCGTGTCTGAAGAGCATGGGTGTGAGAATGCCATGATGGCACGGTGATCTGGTTGAGAGTGGATCTGCTGTGAATCCAGATATGATGGAGCATGCATGCAAACTACTAATGGATGATTTTGAATTAAATAATAAGTCTAAGAAAATCTTAAGAACTCTCCACTTTCAGGAAAAAATGTCTCTGTAGCCATACTCAGCTAAATTATTCGCACAAATGCATGTGATAAGCTGCCACAATGGTTCATATTTAGAAAACTAGAAAATATGCTGAAAAAACTATGGCAGTTGATTAGCTCTGGTACATTTTTCAGGCAGTTATTTCTCTTATGTGAATATAAAAAAAAAATTTCTTTTTTGATAAATGTTAATAGCACTCTGCTATCTGGGATGGCAAAAGTCTGAGCTGATACCCTCTAGAGAACATTTTTACACCTTTTAAATGTTTTAAAGTACGTAAGTTTGACCTAAAGTACCTACATTACATGGTTCAGTGGACATCTGACCATCTCACCCATATGTGTTTTCCCCTTAACTGTTGCTACATAACTGGAAGCACACAGTTGTATATGATATCTTTGTATGTTGTATCTTAACAGTTTCTCTTCAGTGGAACTCAAAAGCCTAAAAATTTTTCCATCATGAAAATGCCCCTGTGCACAAAGCGAAGTCCATAAAGGCAAGGCTTGCCAAGGTTAGAGCAGAAGAAATGAAGCGGATTTCATAGAGCTCTGAACTCTACCCCACTGAACAGTTTTGGGATGAACTGGAACACCAATGGTGCACTAAGCCTCCTCACCCAACATCAGTACCTGATCTCACTAAAGCACTGAGATGAATGAGCACAAATCCCCACAACTACACTCCAAAATCTAATGGAAAGCCCTCTCAGATTAGTAGGAATTATTTTAATAACAAAAAAGGGGAATAAATCTTGAATGGGATGTTCAAAAAAAGCAGGTAAACGCAAACTCCCATAAAAGACTGTGGTCAATTGCAGCTGAGAAGCTTAATTCCTTTAAATAAGTCAAATTAAACAGCCAGATGGGCCTCGTCAGTGAGTCAGTAAGTGTAGTCATGCAAACATGTAAAACATAAAGAGTTTCTTGAGGAAAGAATATGTCTGGCTATATAATCCATCAGAATAATTTCAATGAGCCGTTTTTAAAAAACCTTCGCACTGGGTTTCTGTAACTGCATTGTGACGAATAAACATCGATATTAGTTAGTTGTATAGTGCTTTGATTAATGTGCAAGCCAGAGGATATAGTGGCAAAGAAAAACTCCCTGAGAAACCCTGATAGGAACTCATCCTTTTTATGAGTGACACTAGATAGTAGGATATGAAATCAATTCTCTTCTACAACTGTATATGATAAGGTCAGACAGTACTAACTGAGTTGAAAGTATGTACAATATAAACGTCACAGTCTTTATGATTAAATCAGTGATTTTTAGGTACAGGTCTACAGTATCTGACTGACATTGTCCATGAAAGAGTACAATTTGGGCCTAAAATGTTTTTGGGAAGTTCAATCTATCTAATACACACTGTAATATAAAATAAATAAAAGGTATGGTGAATACTGAATATTGAACTGTCATGAAGATCTACTGAAATGAACATCCACAGCTGTCATTATGAACAAGATGAATGCAGAAAGGTGTACCGTCAAAAAAAAAAGTAAGGTGGAATTCTCTATCAGCACTTCAATATGTCAGCAGCAGAGGAATAAGTTTGAAATAAATTTAACACAATGCATTTGTCTGTTTTTCCATCATATGGCTAAATATCAAATGGCACACACTATACACTACATAGCCAAAGGTATGTGGACACCTGACCATCACAGCCTTGAACATTCAGCTTTGAACATCCCACTCCACATGTAGTCTTCCTTTGCTACTTTAATAACCTCCAGGCTTTTAAGAAAGCTTTCCACTAGATTACGGCTTTGGAGATTTGTGTTCATTCAGATACAAGAGCATTACTGAGCTCAGGCACTCATGACAGGTTAGGAGGTCTGAAGTCCGGATGCCCTTCCTGACGCAACCCTCCCATTTTTCCGGGCTTGGGACCACATGGTAATGAGCATTATTTCTCACTGGATGAGATGGTCTGAGACAAGTAAGAAAACACAATGTGGCCTTGGTCTAATCTAACTGATGATACCTGCCATAGAGTCTGTCTGATCCCACTGGTGTCTATATCAGCTTGAGAATATCAGAAGATATCCTAACTGTACATTCACACAAGTCAAGCAGCCTGTCAATCCAAGTTTATGTCCTGTTTCCTATAAGAAATGGAAAGATTTTAATATTGTGTAAACCCAAGAAGCGCAGCGAGTAACAGTAACTTGTTCACCAATTATCGGAAGAATGTGAGTTTGAAGAGGCCAGGGGCCTGAAGTAAAAGCGTCCACCAAAACAAAACAATTTGTTAATATTTTAGAAATGTAAAATATTATAATATGCAAATCATGTGTGTGTGCTGGGTGTGAAGAAAAATAATAGCTGTGGGACTGGTCAGAATTCATTCAAGGTGAACAAAACAGTCCTGAACACACCTCTAGAGCTCTTTGGGTGGGAGGGATCACATTATTCACTCAAATCAAAACTAATTACAACGGCATCTGTGATGTCATGTAAGAGAGCACTTGGTCCTATGACGTATAATGAGCAGCAATTAGAGAAAAATGTAGTGGCCGCCTTTACGTGTCTTAACACACGCTAGCCTTCACACTCCCTGATAGATTGCGAGGGAGATGCGAGAGAGGAAATAAAACAGAAAAGCTCTTTTCATGTCTGAGTTAGAAATGAGCTTTTATTGCTTATTCTTAAGTGAAAAGGCTAGGAACAGCAACTAAGCAGGATATGCACTGGGATATCTCACCATAAACAACACTCAGGGGGAGATCTAAACTTGAATCAAACGATTTAGATCAAACATTCAGCCTTTTCTGAAGAGGCGAGGTTTTTGGAGGGTCTGACTCTAAATGAATAAGCTATAAACCAGACTGAAGACTGATTTTGAAAAGGCATCCTCTGTTCTAAGTGGCAGTATGAGGAAGTGAGTTTCTGCTGAGGTCTATACAAAGCAGAATTATTAACCAATCCCTTGAACGTGTCATTTTGTTATACATACCAACCCTGAAGAAAGAAGAAAGTGTTCAAAAGCTTACAATCCATCTTAACTACAAAATAGATGATGAGAGACATTGAAAAAATTCTGAAAACAACATTGAAATAGGATTTGAACTCACAACCTTAGGATCAGTAGTCCAACACCTTAACCACTAAGTTACTACATCCCCCAATATATGACATTATTATTGTTCAGAAAATTAACTGGCTGCCTCTTTGCACCTCATAAAATAACACATAGCTACAATTAGATAATCATAAACAATTATGATAATGCCCATCTTATGTATCAGAGAGCCTTTCTGATACTTACTATTGTTAGAAAAAATAGCAGCAATGAAGCAGCGTGGTATTCATTCTGTCACGGGTGTGGCTCCTAATTGAGTGGAATGAAAGCTTGCAGGAACATTGTAGCTTTTCTCAATATCTTTCCATCAGTTAAGTTATGCGAAACGTGACGGACTAAGAGACGAGAAAGTTCACAAGCATGATTTATGCCATGTCAGTCAACATTTTATAATATATAATTGGATTGGACTAATTGAGCAAAAGTGGCATGTCTGATCCAATCCTGACCCAGAGATTCAGACCTGGTGCTTATATGCAGTATTGCCATCATTATCACTCATGGAAAGCTGTTCATTTGGGTCAATTTAAACAGAATTCCTCAGTACCTCCACGATAAAGGATTAATCGAGTATCATATAGGAGTTTGGAGTGTGATCTTTCCAAACAAGCTGCACGATATATTGAATCTTTTAGCCACAGAACCTGCATGTGAAACTAGTCGGTTATTTAAGTTAGTTAGTGTGGTAGTATATTTTGAAAGGGTTAGGCTATGTTGGAATATTAAGATGTAAATTGAGAACTGAGAGCATTAGATATGACAATTCTATGACAGGTACAGTGCAGTGACTGAAACTTTATAAGGATACCTGACTTTAAATAACCTTTCCAGAGGTTCTGGGTAACATTACCAACATTATGAACCTTCCTCATGTATCACTATAGAAGTTTATTTTATTAGCGCTCCTCATAGAAATGCTCGAGAAAGTAAAGATGAAAGGAAAGACATCTCAAAAGAAGTGAATATAACGTTCATGGTGGATTTTCCGGGTAATGTCTGTCATTTTCTGTTATTTATACTATATCAATCTTAGCTGACACTCAAACTGATTCCATATGGACCTTTCCACAGTAGCCAAGCGAATAGTTGTAGCTTCTGTTGCTAAATTATGTGAAACATTAGAAGAACAATAACAGTTTGTTGACAAGGCAATTTGCATTTATACAGCCAGTCAAATTTTCGCTCCTTATTTTTCTGGCTAGTATCAGTACATCCCGTTATGTTAACGCTGTTAGTAAGGATGCATCCGTACCATTACGTCAGACAGAATAATGACTGCAGTACTCGTTACTACTGGTACCAAAATGATTAACCTACTTGGTATTAAGCCAGCCAGGGAATCATGAAAAATGATGATTATCTGATCATGATGATTTGGAACATGATATATCCGATGCCCTACTTCTAATTAGAAATCCCATCGCTTGGAAACCAGACACTTCTGCTGAGGATGGCTTCACACGGACAACCTAAAGATACACGAGATTACTGTGGATGATACCACTTAGAAACCAAAAACACGGCATTGTTCTGCAATTGACACAAACAGTCTTGCGCAAGTCTCCATCAATGAACAGTAAAGAGATAACTTCAACGAAAGGTTACATCATGATAAAGCTTGAATGAATTGCTTGGTTGCACAACTGCACTCTTTGACTATATAGTAGCTCAGTGATTAAGGTCATGAGTTGAAATCCCAGGACTGCCAAGCTGCCACTGTTGGGCTCTTAAACAAGGCTCTTAACCCTCAACTGCTTAGATGTATGAATGAGATAAATGTAAGTCGCTCTGGAAAAGAGTGTCCAGCAAAGACCTTATGTTAACACATCTGGTGTCATTCAGATGAGACTGGATTGAGAGACATTGTCCATTGAGACATTGTCCAAAGTGTTATACAAATAAAATTGAATTAACTGATTATTCATTGTGCTGAGTTTTATGTTTAAGATGGTGTATTGTTTAGACCAGTGGTTCTCAACCTTTTTTTTCCAGTGGGCCGTACTATATCCAAGTTCAAGTCTCTCGGGCCGCATATCATTTACATATGACGTCACCAATGCAAACTAACCGGATATTTTAAATCTGCCAGAGTGCGCGCTTGTAATTGTGTGCGTTAACTGTGTAATTGCTTCAATTCAGTTCTGCGCATGTCTGAAAACAGTACATGATCACCAAAATTATTGTAATATTTATAATTTAATAAAAATGTATGAATGAAGGACTTAGAGGGCATTGGTGGCTCAGTGGTAGGTTTCTCGCCTATCATGCGGAAGGCCCGGGTTCGATTCCCAGCCAATGCCTCAACCCCAGCCACTGGATGCAGTGCCGGTCCCAAGCCCGGAAAAATGGGAGGGTTGCGTCAGGAAGGGCATCCGGCGTAAAACATTTGCCAAGTTGTTGTGCGGACCAGGTGGTCTGCTGTGGCGCAGCCGAAAGCAACTTCTATGAATGAATGAATTAATTATTTTTTTAATGGTGGTCAGCATTGTGGGCCGCATCTGCATTTGTAATGGGCCGCACACGGCCCGCGATTGAGAAGCACTGGTTTAGACAGTGTGAAGAGCACTGTGGTCATTAAACAGGATGTAATGTTGACAGGCAAGTATACATGTCTCAGTGCTCACTGAATTGAACTGGTCTAATGCAATTCCCAACCTGTTTCTCTGCATGCTCACTGTGTGTGTGTGTGTGTGTAATTTTTAATAATCATGCTCTTCGACATTGCTCTACATGCTCATGTTTGTTGCTGTGTCATATACTGTTTATATATTTAATGAGTTTGTATTTTAGGTTGATGGATGGTAGAGCTCCTGCTGATAATTTCACAGAGGATCCTGATAACACTGTCAGTATCAATGCATCCCTAATAGTTGTGATACTTAATAGGGCTAGGCAAGGTATGACAATATAATACTGATGATCATGACAAACTTCTCAAAGATATAGTGGCTATTGTGTTATGTTTTCATAACATTTTAAATTACAAACTGTGGGTAAGTACAAGCGATGGATTTGATGTTTTGAACCAAAGCTTTACATATTTTGTAAAAATTCCTTTTAGTCTGAGAGTTTTGACAGGCTTTTATTGCAATACTGCTGTTTTGCTAGAAATTTCTAAGCAAAAGCTACACTAGTTTTGGGACAGCCCTCAAAATCATTGAATTCAGGTGTTGATTTTCAGAGGTCAGGATTGGCCCCTTAGTTCCAGAGAAAGGAACTCTTAATGCTTCAGCATACCAAGACATTTTGGACAATTTCATGCTCCCAACTTTGACATGGATGAGCGAGTTTGGTGTGGAGGAACTTCACAGAGTCCTGACCTCAACCTGATTTAACATCTTTGGGAAGAATTAGAGCCAGACCTTCTTGTCCAGCATCAGTGCCTGACCTCACAAATGCACTTCTAGAGGAATGGTCAAAGATTTCCATAAGCACATTCCTAAAACCTTGTGGAAAGCCTTCCCACAAGAGTTGAAGCTGTTATAGCTGCAAAGAGCTAGCCAACTCCATATTACATTCATGTGCATGTAAAGGCAGACGTCCCAGTTTTGGCCTGTCTCGCAGTCTCCACTTTAATTCATCCCAAAGGTGTTCTATCAGGTTGAGTTCAGGACTCTGAAGTTCCTCCACACCAAACTCACTCATCCATGCCTTTATGGACCTTGCTTTGTGCACTGGTGAGCAGTCATGTTGGAACAGGAAGGGGTCATCCCCAAACTGTTCCCACAAAGTTGGGAGTATGAAATTGTCCAAAATGTCTTGGTATGCTGAAGCATTAAGAGATCCTTTCACCGGAACTAAGGGGCCAAGCCCGACCCCGAAACACAACACCTGAATTCAATGATTTGGAGGGGTGTACCAAAACTTTTGGCAATATAGTGTATATATTGTGATGTGTTATGTATTGTAGAAATATCTACATAGAATTGTGATATTGTTTTTGTCAAAAAAAATGTTTCAGATCTGCAGCAACTGCTGATCTGGTTTGTCAATACACTTTTTGTCACTCATCATCATCCCTTTCTTTATATAAAGGTATTTCTGTTGAATGAATTACAAATGCTATTAAGCAACATTTTCAGAGTATAAGCTACTCCTTGTGCACGATCAATAGATCATACAACAACAAAAAAAACACAGGGCTTTAATAATAGGAGAAAAGAAACAAGAAATCTGTATTTCTTATTTTTTCTACCTCATCCTGCCCAGATGTCACAGAGACGAGTATAATAATATCACACACATAATCAGAGGCGGCACCCGGAAATATTAACATCTGTTTAAAAACACACACACACACACACACACACACACACACACACACACACACACAACCCTTCATATTATTACAACAAATATAACGTAATTACATCCACTGATTCCCTTTGTGTTTAATATTACACTGGGACACACATTCGACTAAGTGAAATAAATGAAAACATTTATCAATTACTTTAAATAGTACAAGACAGCGTATTAGCTTTACAGCTATATAAAAGGTATCAGTAAATTCAAACAGCTTTAGTTTCCTTATGATTTGTAGCAGTAAACGTGACTGCTGTTAAAAAGCAACGCGTCACAAATAAATGCTGTTAAGTGAGAAATGTGTCAGATCGCCGAGTTACTGAAGCCTCTTAACAATACAATGGCGCTATCCCAAATTACACAATACTCCCTATACAAGTGCACTACTTAAAGCCTGGATTTTACACTTTATAGTGCACTACATGTTCTTTAGGCAGCCGTTTATGATTCGAGCGCCAGCTCCTCGAAAAAAGCCAGGCTAGCAGATTGAGCACAATACCGCTGCTCTTTTTTTTCACACGTTCAATCCTGCGTAATGTATCGATTGGTTTTTAAGACAAATAAACTATCCCCATACATATTTTATCCGGTCTAATCTCGCTTTAACCTTGGTTTCTTTAACTAAAATGAATAGACCATAGCTCGCTTACCAGCTGCTTTGAAGCACTTCCTCTACAGCGTCCGCCATTGCTGTGGTGACGTCCACGTCACACAGAGCCGAAAAGTAGCCCAGCGGTGTCGTAATAAGCACAGGCGTAGACTAGTGTTTTCATACTTGAGGTTTGTCATCTGTCAGTAACAACAAAAATCAAATAAATTACTGAAATGGGGCAGTGAAAATATTCCATAATGGCACGTTTCCCACATAAGGTATACATATAATGTTATCAGGGATACTTAATTTTAACTTTAAACTTTGACCTGTTATCTGGGCTGTCACCTTAATTATGTATGACTGTTATACCTTGGCTGCAGTGTACTTGTATAGTGTAAGGTAAATGTGTTAAAGGCTAAACAAAGACACTGTTTCTAGAGAAACAGGATGTTTAGTATGTCCTTCATCAGCTGTGCAAGTTTGTCTAAAATGCCTCGTTTCTCTGGAAACTTTATTCAGTCTATCTTTAGCAATACATGCTAGACGAGATTCAGGAAATCAAGCAGACGTTCAACACAGACAATCCTCCTACTAGCATCTTTGAGATGGGAAGAAACCAGAGAACCCTGAGCAAACCCACAAACACGACCTGCCAGAAATGCAAATCAGATTATAGTACAAGTTTAATGTTAAAACAACAAATAATGATACTTTCATCTAAACTATACCATCTTACATTAGAAACACAATCCACAATTTCAATATTTCTTTATTGTTTATGTTACATTAGGATTACGCATATCAACATTACCATTTCTTTTAACAACTGATAAATTTCACCTAAAGGAGCACGGCTTGTGTACAGCAGTACGTTTCATTCAGGGCTTCACACACTGGGAGCAGCACCTTAATGCAACGTGTTTATTTAAAGCGGGTACAGTTAAAAACCCAAGTTATTAAAATGATTTGCAAACATGCAGCAGTCTGGAATGATTTTTTTTTTTCTTTTTAACTTGCGTAGTAGTTTAACACCACTCCAAGCTCCTCCCAGAGCAAACAAACTCAACAACACAGGCAAAGCTGCTAAGACATACATGCAGAGGTATCTTTCATATTCCTTGTTTTTAATGCAAACATATACTTATGCGCTTATGCATTTCCCATTCCCCCAAAATCATATCATCCTGAGACCAGAAAATTAGCTACCACCATACAGCATTCGACTCCCCCACCCTTTAAAACTTTAGCAATATTGAAATATGCACAGCAGAGAGATTATGAATATCATGAGGTTTTCTTTGGCAGAATGTGGAATATCAGGCCCTTGATATTAAACAACGTAATCATAGTTACAGAAATAAATGACAGCAATAATTCCAAACCAACAAAAATTCTTAAAGGTAAACCACTTAAACTAAAACTAGTAGCATAGTAGTTGGGCATCAAATATTAGACACTTTCAAAAATGCAGACCTTACAGGTCTAAAGAAATCTGTGAAAGCCCTTCAGATGCTGCAACATGTAGGATCATCTGAGGAATTTGCACATTAATGAGGATTTTCACAAAGAAATTAACACACTGAAGCCAACAAGACAGTAATTATTTGCTGTAAATAGTGAAATAAATATTCAAGTTGACCAGAGAGCAGGAATTTATTTTGCAATAAAAAAGAAAACTGGATGTTGCAAACTGGGGAATGTACATTTACATTTTCGTTGACATTGTTGCATCTCAATAAATGGACAAATTACTGAATTTAATATTTTAGTGCACAGGTTAGTTTAGAGACTCTTCAACGGTTTGGACAGGTTTAGTGTACATATACCAGTTTTGGTTGTTATTTTTTTTCTCCTTGCGACATGAAACAGCATATACGTCACATCTACTGAAACAAGCTGATCTTCTGACACTCATCTCAATAAACCAACTAACCGGACGGCATTATTACTGCAAGAGAGCCTTCATAATATTTATTTATAGAGAAATTACATACATGCTGTACAGGATATAAAAAGAAAAAAGAAATTCCCTAGTTTTAAAAAAGAAAAAGAAATCAGGATGTTTATGGGAAAAAAAAAAGAAGTTGTATAGCCCAAATTCCCCCCCCCAAGATATAGAACTGTAATGTGTTAATAACAGTGGTGATGCACCAAGTAACAGACATGTTACACATGGCTTAGACAACTTAACTGAAACACTGCATCCTAAAATTTTCATGAAACAATGACAAGCAAAAAGCTCAGAAAACACAAACTTTCTCCAATTGTGTGCACACATATCCATGGAATACATGTTAGTGACTCAATTAAAAAAACAAAGCATTTAGCCTTTTAGGGGAATTTGTTTGAAATTAATAACACTAATTTTACATGGCTTGATATTAGGATACTTGCAGTTACTTATTGATTTCAAAAGGACGCATAACAAGTGACATTAAGTGCAGTGTTGTGTGCATGCTGTATGAAGGGTGGTATTAGATTTCACCACCAAGTACCAAGCAGTTGAGAACCGTTTTTCTTTTGCCCCTTAAATTTTTTCCCCGCCCTCGGCTCACTCCTGCTTGGATTCCCCTTCACCTTTCAATCAGCCTAATGTTTACAATGAGGTAAACATAATTGCATGACTCCAGAGCGAACTCTGCCCATCTCTCTTGTGAAAATGGATTAACACCTTGCACAAAAATAAAAACAACTTAAATGTTCGTGGATATAAGATGTGTACTCAGGCTCAGCAGTAGACGTTGGGATTGGTGGTGGAGAGTTACAATGTTGGGGGCTTGAGCCCGTACTTCCTGGCCACCTCGGTTTGTGCATAGGCAGCGTCACAGAGTGAATACAGATGGGCCATCTCCATCTCAGACTTGGCAAGGTTAATGGCCTTGTTGAACATATCTATGGCCTTGTCCAGGTTGCCTCTGTGAAAAAAAACATTACCAATTTTAGTCTATTCCACAAGCTTATGTGTAAATATGCAAAGTTTTTATAAACAAGGTAAGATGATATAGTAATCTCTAGAAAACAAGATCACAATAGAGTAAATAGTGTAAATAGATCTTTATATGTAAATAGATCTTTAGGAACAAACCTCTGGACTTCAATGGTTCCCATTGTTTCATAGGCAAAGTCACATTTGTTGTCAATCTCAATGGCTTTGCTAATCAGATCCAAGCCCATGTCCAGATCCTGCTTCCACTGGAGCTGCAGCAGCCTGATCTCACAAACACACACACACACACACACACACATATATATACAGAGAAACATTTCAGTGCCAAAAAGAACTACAATATTTTTTCAATTAAATCTCAATCCACTGTACCTTATAGCACAGCTGATTAACAAAGTCATGATTATGCAATGTTTTATGTTATATATATATATATTTGTTTTAAATAAAACAAAACTATACAACAGTTTCATTAGGACATCATCTTATATATGTCTCTTTATAAGACTCTCACAGTAACTGCTGTAGTTTTAAATCTGCATTATAAAATAGTGGGCTCAGCTATATAATAGCTACTTTTGGCAACAAGCCCCAAAGAGGCCAACTGCTGCCCTTTCACTTCACTGTAATGTGAATATACCCTGAGGCTTCTGCTATAAATTAGTCTATAGATGTGAAATTCATTTCCATGTTAATCATACATTTGGTTGAACAAGATATGTTATTACCGTGGACATGAAATTCACATCTATAAACTAATTTACAGCAGAAGCCTAAGGATTAGAAGGATTAGTTTGAACAACGCTGAAGTATTCCTTTAAAAACAAATTAAATGCTTCTGCATGAACCAGGCAAGCTGTAATTAAGCCATGTGGCTGAACACTAACCCTTTATGGACATAGGTTGTGGCATTATCAGGCTCCAGTTCAATACATTTGTCATACATCTCATCCGCCTTCCCGAACTGCTGCTGGTCAGTCAGTGCCTACCCCAACAGAGAGAAAGGAAAAATAACAAAAATTAAGTATACTGTGATTTGTCAGTGCAGTATGGTGCTGAGTAGTAAAGACCATACCTGTGCATACAGGGCGTAGCCTTCTGCACACTTTGGGAACCTTCTGATGACGTCCTCAAAGCCGTCCATGGCTGTCTGCACTTGAGATGGGCTGTTCCCAGTGTACGCCTGTCTATACTAAAGCATGGAGATAGACGAGATTATTCTATTTACAGGGGGAAAAAAGCAAACAACTAAACAGATACAGTAGCATTTTGATCATTCCTATATGTCTTTCCTCTAACTCAATAGGTTTCAGGTAGGGCTGTTTAAGTTTCACAGTCAGGGTTTATGATCTGATTACTATCTTACCCTTTACTTCTTCAAAATACTGATTAAAATGCATTGTTATGTATTATTGCCTACTAATTAATTTTTTGTACCCTATCAAGATCCTTACTTCAGTGGTTCCCTTCTGGTTGCAACTGCCCCCCCAAAAAAGTCAACATCTTTGCCATGCAGTGTTGTAGCATGTGCATAAAAGTCATAGAGGACAGCTATCAAATACACAAAACATTGCACTGCTGACTATTCAAAACAACCTGACAAAATCATCAATTTTTGACTTTTTAACACTGCACACTCTCACTCATTCAGCTTATAATAAAAAAATATAATCAAATAATTAGAATCTAAAAGTATATTTCCCAAAAATAACTGTTAGAGAAACCTTACAGATTTTTTACCTTACAATTTTTGTTTTATTAGACACCCGAACACACACCCTGGCATGTGTATTTTTAAATGGTAATTATCATACAGAGAAACTGGTACTACAAACACCCATTTACAACAAATCAACCTGATAGCATCTTATAGTACACCAAAGTATGATTTGATTGAAGCGGAGTCATCAGTCAAAAGATTTGAATGCCCATGTGCGCCCCCTACTGCTACTCACCAGAGCGAAGCACTTCTGCGCCTGTGCCAGCGCAGAGTCAGGTCTGAGCAGAATACACTCATCAAAATCTGCCACTGCTTCTTCAACCTGGTCCAGCAGGATCTTTAGCTGAGGGATGACGGGTAAGTAAAATTTCAAACATTCCATTCAAACTGTGGAAGCACTGTTAACTAGGTCACAGCTCAAAAGAGCCAGAAAAGGCAATTTTCTATGTTTATTCTGAAATATAATTGGCCTAATTCTGCTAAATTCTGTTTAAAAAAACAAATGTCAAATGTTAACAAATGTTAAATAAACCATTAAACTGGATATGAAAATGAAACACATAAAAATCAAAAAGTGTTTAAGATAAAGCGGCAAAGTAACCCTTTTTACAGTACAAGAAAGCAGTACTATAATGCAAAATCACAAGAAGGTTCTCATAAAACACACAGCCAGGTAAGAACAGGAAATTATGTCAGATGTACAAGACATATACCTGTCCCCTATGGTGATAGACATCTGCATTCCGAGGATCTATTTCGGCTGCCACGTTGAAGTCTTGGGTGGAGAGCTGTGGCTGCTGCTGCTGCATGTACATGCTGCCACGTTTTATCAGAGCATTTGCTCGCAACTGCAAAATGATCACCGATCACCGGCTTTAGTAAACACTTCAGTCTAGACCCTGCATAGTGTACATGTGAGTACAAAAGCCCAACATGTTCGCAGTACCTTGACGTTGGCATCCTGCATGTTGATGACTCGGTCCAGGTCGGGCTGGGCGGCTGTGGCATTGCCGATGAGCAGGTAGAATGTTGCTCTTAGCAGCAGAGCTTCGGCAGTGTGTCTGCCCTTGGATTCAATCTCCTTCGTGCACTCACTGATGATTTTATCATAATTCTCCTCTTCCATGTACTGCTTGGCCTTCAGATAGCCTGAGCTGCATGAACAGAAGATATTCAATACTGTTTTTAGTACCAGTTGCAAAAATCCATGCAAAGAACACTGAATACTTGGATCGAACTCTGATCTTGGTCTGAAATGTTGTACCGGTATCCAGTTGGATTTTCCACATTTTCCGTTTTGATTCAGTGTGTGGTGTTGATTATCATGACACAGGTCATGTTTTCACAAGAACACAGAACACAATAAATCCAAGCTCCATCACACCTTTGATGTGCAAGATAACTTGGCAACATACGCTATCCAAAACATATTGTCTACCATGAGGAGCAAGCAAACCAATTATGTGAGCTGTATTAGGTATGAAGAATTGTACTGAAATGAAAAAAAATGGTATTGCTGTCTCTCTAATTATTACTACAACAGTACAGCCCTTTGAAAGGAAAAATCCAATTAATTAGGGTTGCACATCACTCTGATATCAATATGCTCTTGCTAGCATGTACTATCATCTTAAAATATTATAGAGTTGACTCAGTTACCATGCCAGGATTTGGATCACTATAACCTATGAACAAGTCGTTGTCTTCTTTCGGCTTTTCCCTTCAGGGGTTGCCACAGCAAATCACCTCTCTCCACCTATCCCTATCTTCTGCATCCTCAACACTTGCACAAACTAGCTTCATATCCTCATTAATTCCATCCATATACCTCCTCTTTGGCCTTCCTCTTTGCCTCCTGCCTGGCAGCTCCATGTCCAACATTCTCCTACCAATATACTCACTCTCCCTCCTCTGAACATGTCCAAACCATCTTAATCTGGCCTCCATAACTTTGTCCCCCAAACGTCCAACATGAGCTGTCCCTCCGATGTACTCGTTCCTAATCCTGTCCAATCTTGTCACTCCCAAAGAGAACCTCAACATCTTCAGCTCTGCTACCTCTAGCTCTGACTCCTGTCTCTTCTTCAGTGACACTGTCTCTAAACCATACAGCATGGCCGGTCTCACCACCGTCCTGTACACCTTCCCCTTGATTCTCGCTGATATTTTCCTATCACACAGAACTCGACGCCTTTCTCCACCCATTCTAACCTGCCTGCACTCGCTCTTTCCCACACTCTCCATTACTCTGGGATGTTGACCCCAGGTACTTAAACTCCTGTACCTTCTTCACCCTATAATCTTATAACCTATGAACAAGTAACATACTGAAATCTCTGGTATATGGGAAAAGTGAGACCGATACATCCCTAAAATTCATTATGCATACTGAATTTAATAACCTCAGTGTTTAGAAAATGAAACAACCTCCAAATCAAACAGATAAAAAAAAAAAAAAAAGCTCTACTAATTTGACAAACATCACTCTATAGTACATGAATTCTGACCTTTCTGTGACCTCGGCAGCTTCACCCTCCTTATCCTTGTCCTCGTCTTTCTTCTCGCCTTTCTGAAGGGGTTGCGATATGATGTCATCAGTGAAGGAGCTGAAGTAGGACTTGATAAACTGGGGTGATGGCATTAGAGGCTCACGGTTCTAAATATAAAGATTCGGTTAAAGAGTGAGTGACTGTAACTGAGGAACAGACCTCATACACATACCCTGAATTATCAAGAAGGGTTGAAAAAACAAGCCCTGAGATTCTTAAAAATCCTTAAAGGCCAGGCAAATAGAATTCACATTATAATTGGTCTGACTGCAGTTTTAACTGATATAATGTAGTTTTCAGATGTCTACTGAAATTTATCCTCAGAGTAATGGTTCAAAAAATCATGAATGCTACAGATAAACTACAGATGCTGACACCAAAAACAAACTCAAAGTTGCAAAACACTCTTGTGAGCCTTCTCACCTTGTATTTTTCCTTGGCTTTCTCTTTTCCCAGTTGTTTCAGCACTCTGTCTGCCACTAGCATGCTTTGCTGGTTCTGGAAGGCCTCGAGTATACATACAGCTGTCACATCTGAAAGAACACAGTGGCACATCTTAAAAGGGCACAGCTGCCTGAAACGTGTCCGGATTTTAAGCACTGCGCTCTATAACATTTCCATTAGATTAAACATTGCTACACCTATTACAATTTGTTTTCCTTTTCTTCAAAGGGGACAATTTAACAAATATTGACTCCCACCTTCCAGACACTCCTTTTTGTTGTCTAGCTTTTCCAGGGCTCTGGCACGCCTAAAGAGAGCTTTGACGTAGCGTGGATTCATTTCCACAGCCTGAGAACAGTCTTCCACCACTTCGGTCCATTTTGACTGCAATCACAAACATATAGTCGGTACTGCAAAATACCTAGGAGCCATTTTTAACAGCTGTAGTGTACAGGTTTGGGCAACTGAAACAAACCTGCTGTTCATATGCTGCAGCTCTGTTCTGGTAGAAAGTAGACAGGTCACTCTTCTGTTCTTTGGGGCACAGGCTGATTGCCTCGGTGTAGCACTGGATGGCCTGCTCAAACTTACCAGCCTTGAAATACTTGTTGCCCCTGTTTTTAGCAACCTGTGCCTTATCCAGAGGGCTCTACACAAGGAGAACAAAAAACATGAATTCCATGTTTAATAAAAATAATAATCTCTTATTTTGTATTTGAAATCATTATATTTACACCATAACATTACATCTATTACAAATTTAATAATACAAACCTAGGTAACGTGAGACAGATGCATGCCTATAATTCATTTTGGATGCTGAATATAATAATCTCAGGGTTTAGAAAATGGTATAAAACCTACAAAACAAATGAATAAAAAAATAAAACTCTCTACCGATTTGAAATACATCACTCACATTTCACTGTGCTATAATGTAAATGTGACAAAAATAAAGGCTTCTTCAACAATGTGTCTTGAAGATTTCTTGTTGTGGAGGTATAAGACAACTGTTTTTTTTGTTTTTTGTTTTACAAAGTCGACAAACAGCCTTATCTTAGGCCTTAACTTTTTTGACAGTGTAGAACCAAAAATTCTTCTACACGCTGCTTTTTAAATGACTTTACTTTATAATTGTTCGCTTTTTTTAATAGTCATATTGTAGTTCGAATATAATAATAATATTATAATATAATAACAATGATTTTTCACATCATGTATGAACATTTGCTTGTTAACATATCGGTTAAAATATATCAGTTCATAAATTTGACTAAATAACAGTGTGAGATTATTTTACATTAACCAAGACATCCACATAAAAAAAACTACACATGTTCAAAACTACATTATTGCCTTATGTCTGTTGTACCGAATGAATAATTACTATTGCATGAGTGAACTGCTTCCATTTAAATCAGTCAGAATAAATCTTGAGAAAATATAAAGTCATCAGATAAACTGTGCCACTGACAGTATCACTGAACACTTCAGCTGCATTTGAGTGTAAAGGAAGTGGAGTTAAATCCACTCCGTCACCATTTAAGCTTTCGCTCTCCGGTAGCAGACGGGCTGTCTCAGTAAAATCCCACTTAGTCTAAGCTCACAGCTAATTCCAAAGACTACTGCATCACAGACGAGTTAAAACACTCTGCATGAACGTGAAGTAACATTCAAAAATTAAAAGACAGCAGTTAGCTGGAGCTGATGTGGGAGAGGAGCATCAGAGAGGCAGCCATTCAGAAGCAGCACAAAAAACACTGAGCCTAAACTGCTGTAATGTAGCACTACTACAACATGCAACATCAGTGAGAGGAAAGCTTACACAAGACTTCAAGACCGACAATACAAGAGTCTTCATGAATGTATGACACCACAACACTAATGTAGTGCAAGCTCCCCGTTCTAAACATCACCACCTGCTGCAATACACACTTCAACTGAGACTCAGTCTGGTAGGATGTAGAAACACTGACAAAGCAGAGCAAAATCCAGTGTGATACTGTTACATGCCTGTTACATCACAACACATTCACCATAATTAAACAATTAATTCTGAGGACAAGAAATCTTAGCATTTTCAGATTATTCTGCTACAACTAGTGATGTTGCAAAAAAACTCAGTGTCCCATATGAGACAAAACTACCCTTCAAAAATGTATACGCTAGATGATACAGTATATACACCGATCAGGCATAACATTATGACCACCTGCCTAGTATTGTGTTGTTCCCCTTTTGCTGCCAAAACAGCCCTGACGCCTCGAGGCATGGACTCCACTAGATCCATGAAGGTGTGCTGTGGTATCTGGCAACAAGATCTTAGCAGCAGGTCCTTTAAGTCCTGTAAGCTTGTAATAGTGACTGACCACTGCAGACCTCCATGAGCCAACCTCACAACTTACAGGACTTAAAGGATACTTCTGATAGATACTGACTACTGCAGACCAAGAACACCCAACAAGAGCTGCAGTTTTGGAGATGCTCTGATCCAGTCTTCACCTGTCACTGTTCATAATGTTATGCCTGATCGGTGTAGTGCATAGTGTAATTGAGTACTGTGTAGTACGTCATTTAGGACACAACTCATGTTTGTGGGCAACCAAATCATGGACCTGGGCAGCACACTGGAACATTTACCTGCTAGGTGGCAAGTTAATGAATTTCTTCACTCGTGTAATCACTGTGTATTTGGATTTTCTGCGAGACATAAAGCAGAACTACACAACATTTTCTTCAACTCCACTTGAGGGATCACACACCCTGAGATCATACAACACAGACTATGTTCCTAGTACATTCTGGAATATAATATCTACTGAAGTTGCTTTCAGCTGCTCCCTGTTCGGGGTCGCCACAGCGTACCAACTGGTCCGCACAACAACTTGGCACAGGTTTTACACCGGATGCCCTTCCTGCCGCAACCCTCCCATTTTTCCGGGCTTGGGACCGGCACTGCAACCAGTGGCTGGGGTTGAGGCATTGGCTGGGAATCGAACCCAGGCCTTCCGCATGATAGGCGAGCAACCTACCACTGAGCCACCAATGCCTCGGAATATAATATCTACTAACTTCTTTAAAATGCTCAAAAATGCATGCAAAACGTGGAAAAATTTACATTATGCAGAATAGTTACAGATAAAGCAGAATACTTATTAACTTTATAATCAATGATTAGAGACCAAAATGTTACTGACCCTTGGACCACTGAGTAACTTCAGATTAAACATTTACCTGCAGAGTGCTCAGACCTTACTGAGTTCACTTGCACTACAGCCTACTAGTGTAACACAGTGATTATAATCCAGATAGTATTTGTGTACCACCAAAGCAACATGACTTGTAACTGAATATTTAAAACAACTGTCACATTAAACAAACTTATTTCTAGCATGGTTACATTTACCTTGCCAATAAACAGACAGAGATGATACCATGCACACGTTAACCTTGAACCTTGTCATGGTGCAAAGACACAAAGAGCCATTCATGTGCTTATCATAACATTGTTCAAATGTGGAACTTGTTCTACCTTTCTCAGCAGTATCATAATATACATAATAACCGCGAAATGATCTAAAAAGAGGAAGCGGAGACATGTATTGTTAATAAATGCTTGACATCTTTGTGTCAGTAATGTGAGAAGCAGCTGATTAGCTGTTAATGGATGTGATGAATCGTTCACATTCTAAAAGATTACAACTTTGAACACATTTTACAGATCATTATATTCTCCCGCCAACTCAGTGTTAATTAGATTATTTTAGATGTTAAATAAATGCATCATTAAACTCACAAGGTTTTAGTAAATCTACTATATATTGTGATCAATGTTATGTTTAATTGAACTGTTTGATAAGATATATTCATCTCTTAGCTCCAAGCCTAGAAAATAGTTGACTTGTATGAGACAGTTATCAAAAATGACTATCCTGACTTACTCTGTAACAGGGCATGACATGTGATACAACAGTTCCATGGTTTCCGACAGGAAAGCCCTGTAAAGTGTGGTGAAAACCGCACAACATATCAACTACTAATTACCAAACATTGAACATCTTCACCAAAGTTTGCATAGAGCATGCAACATCTTTGTCATCATCACAAACTCCTCCTATCCCAATCATATACAGGAACAGTCACACCAGGATCAGGAATGTCAGGTCCAGTCTATTCCCCAAAACCATTACCCTGCTGAACTCTGCACTACACCGCCACAGAGGGGTTATCATTTAGCACCTCTAAACTATACTGTACATTCTGTACTATCTTTATATAATTGCAGACTCAGAGCATATATCCTTGGTTATGAGATATATATATATATATATATCTGTAGAATGATCCATAGATTATATAAAGTAAAGTTGTCTTTGTCACATATACATTACAGCACAGTGAAATTCTTCACATATCCCATCCTTGGGGGTTGGGGTCAGAGTACAGGGTCTGGGGGCCTTGCTCAAGGGCCCAACGGTGGCAGCTTGGTGCTGCTGGGGCTCGAACCCCGATCTTCTGGTCAATGACCCAGAGCCTTAACCACTTGAGCTACCACCACCCATATGATACAATTACTGCTGTCCAAATGTACATCTCTCTTATATGGAAGTATTAGTCATAATTTTGTAAAATACACATATACATACATACATTATTTATATATATATATATATATATATATATATATATATATATATATATATATATATATATATATATATATATACATATATATATATATATATATATATATATATATATATATATATACACACACACATACATATATGTGTGTGTGTATACAGACTTTTTTTATTGTATACTTTTTTTTATTAATGTGCTCACTAGAGGCAGTTTTACACTGTTGTTGGTTGCACAAGCATTAAACTGGTGAACACATCACATTGTTCATTAGAAAAGACTGCCAAAGAATTATTTTACAATGAGTGGTTTGTGTCTCTAATAGCCAAAGTGCAACAAGAAAAACCCTACAGTGTGAACATGACTTAAGACTAATGCTGGTTTAACCTGGTTAACTGTTAACCAAATGATCTGTACAGTCTACACTTTCACATGTATAATGCTTCATGCCATGTTTTCCACAACAATATCCAAAATATTGGCTCTTGACATGCAGCTCATTTAACTTTTATATATCCGATTTGACTCAATGCCAAAGCCTGACTTTTGTACAAATAGTCCACTGCATACCAAAGTAATTAGCTCAAAACCTATGTAATGCACTTGTATGGAAATGAGGTATCTATTTGGGATTGATTGTGGAAATTAAAGTAGGAGAGAATAAAAGAGCAAATTCTCAGCTATAAAAATTGCACGCATTTGTACATATATAGAATATATTCAGGACCCACCAAGGTCTCTGATCCGCCTTCATGGACAAGAATGAACAACACTTTTCCTTACATTATCGCACACAACTCAGGATGGATTGATAGATACACAAACCGACAGATAGATAATGAAATACGGCGCTCAGTAGAGGCTTTATTACTCTATACTATACAAGGAGTAAAAAAAAACACACACCTAAGTGCTCCACAGCGTAAAGAATGTCACTTTCACTTTTTAATGAGCTAGCTAGCTAACCTACTTAAAGCCCCATTTGTAAGATAGCGTCGGTTAAAAAACGTCTTTTTGTCATTTTAAACGTGCAGAAATTACCTACTGAAGGCGGTTTGCTGAAATATATAGCTATTCTAAAGCTAAATTAGGACTAAATAACACCAAAGTGAGCGAGTATCGATAGAAATAAACCAGTTAGCCATAGCAGCACTCTTGGGGGTTGGACTGGCCTGACGGCGTACCTCTGGGCGGATTTCAAATCCCTCAACTACTCCCTATACACGTGCACTACACTCTCTACCAGACCAGAGCTTCTACAGCCTATGTAGGATACTACAAATAAATAAGTGGACCATTTGGGATGTGACCCATAACAGTTAAGGTAAGCTAAGACACGACCCTGGTGGATTTGTCAGCTAAGACGATCAATCTGATAGGGACAAGTCGTGTTACAGTGTCAGGTACAAGTTTAGCTAGAGCACGCACACGGTTTATAACCGTACAAGTTTACATGTCTATAAAGCGGTTACCATGTTGTCCTGTTCGCTGCCTTCGGGAGTTTTCCTCTCCTCATTGCCCTCACTCGGCTGCTCTTTACCGCGGCTTTGGCCCTGGCTTCGGCTTCGGCTCCACAGGTACGCGGCTCCGATCCCGAGCACGATGGGAGTCCCGACCAGCAGCGCCAGTTGCCACCGGGGCAGTCCAGACCCGGCCTCCGGTTCGATGGGCTTTGAAGCGGCCATCGGTCCCACCATGCAACACACACACCGACTTTAGCAGGCAGCGGAAATCGCTGAGAGGTCAGAGAGGGAACGAATTGCATTGTGGGATACTGGAGGACTCTCAGGAACTAGGGAGAAACGTAACTTCCGGAAACAAAATAATAATGAATAATAAGTTCCTTTCCATCTATTATTATTTTTACATTGTAAAAAAGGCTATAAAACATTATATTTTTATGTTTAAACACATATCTAATATAATAAAAATATTTTATACAATAGTATACTAGCAAAAGAGTATGCAAGTATTGGGACATACTAGCACGTCATGTAACGGAAGAGAACGTTGTTGCCTAGTTACGCACACTGTCACTAAACCAAATCCTCATTGCATTTTTATAATTAATGCATTATTCCATTGATTTATTTTTCTACATTTCATTTACACCTGTCTAAAATGTGAACGCAAACTGTCACAAATTTCCTCCCAAATCGTGCAAGGAGGAGTTTAGACAATATTAGGTGAAAAGGTGTTCACATGTCCACACGTATCCACTATCCCGGAAATAGTAGACCATCCGGGACCTTTTAGGATTTTCATTTAACACGATTTGGGACACACTTTTCTGATCGCATACTATGTAAGCCGGATATTTAGCAAATTGGGACGCACGATTGGTGTATTCGATAAGCGGTAACGGAACTTTCGTCTTATAGATAACATTATATTTAATAATTATTTACAATACAATTCTAGCTTACAATATGCTTAAAAGAATCATTAAATAATAAAGAAATCACACGAGTTCCATTTTCACCGCCAGATGGCGCCATTGTTTTATGTTAGGAGAAGCACTCACTACCTGATCATCAACAGCATTCACATCGCCTCAGCTTTAGTGACCGTCTGGATTTTTACAATGTCAAATAATTTATAAAATGGTGTTGAATTAAGCTCAAAATAAATCAAATTGACAGAAAAAAAAGAATAAACAGAGGCAAATATAAAGAGGAATGAAAGCTCAGAAATCTGACAGCTCTCTGTTTGAAGTGGAGGCTCCATTAAACTGTTAGTCACTGAGCTGTAATTCATTATTAAGTTAACAAGTTAGTTCCTGAAATATTGTCTTATCTCCATATACTTTTAGCAGTTAAAATGGCAAGTAACGACACAGACATTTCGTGGAAAACAACTGTTATTGTCAGCACTTCCCTTCAGGTGGAGATCGTGAACTTTTTCATTAGCGTTTAGCTAACAAGCTATCTATTCCTCAAGCCTGTCGCCTTCATCCAATTGTTTTAATTTTTCTGTAATAGTTAGATTTTAGCCTCTATTTAAAATTAACGTTATACTTAACTTTAATTATTTTTGTTGTCTTGACAGAATAATGAAATTACAGGGCTGCTTTTAGCACAAGAACACCTACTTCGCTATTCAGACAGTATTGAACCCGGTACACTCGTCTTTCCTCTCTCAGGTAAAATTAAAGCCAAGCTGGAGAACATCAGCTGTGTCTATTAAATATATGTTTCCCTGCTTTAAACATACAATATATTGCCCAAAATTTTGGGACACCCCTTTTGGTAATATAGTGTATTTATCATGAAGGGATGAATAATATTGGCCAAGGGAAAACCCTAAACCAGTGGCTTTCAATGTGGAGTCCAGGGAGACAAACCTTATTTAGTTAAAGTGGTGGAAATCACAATATATATCTTTTTTTTTTATATTATAGCACTTCTTGTTATTAATCATGAATTCAAAGGGGTTGGTCCAAACATCCTTATCACAAAAACTGGCTTATAAATAAATAAATGTAATTCTTTGTGGAAAGTTCAGGAATGGGGGAAAAAACTCTACTGTTCAAATAAACATGAAGAATACTATACACATTTACATTCATTCCTTTATCTTCATTCCTCATCATGGTAGGTCATAAATCTTTACCAGTATTACACCGATCAACCATAACATTATGAACAGTGACAGGTGAAGAGAATAACACTGATTATCTCCTCATCATGGCACCTGTTAGTGGGTGGGATATGTTAGGCAGCAAGTGAACATTTTGTCCTCAAAGTTGATGTGTTAGAAGCAGGAAAAATGGACAAGTGTAAGGATTTGAGCGAGTTTGACAAGGGCCAAATTGTGATGTCTGGACGACTGGATCAGAGCATCTCCAAAACTGCAGCTCTTGTGGGGTGTTCCCGGTCTGCAGTGGTCAGTATCTACCAAAAGTGGTCCAAGGAAGAAACAGTGGTGAATCGGCGACAAGGTCATGGATGGCCAAGGCTCATTGATGCACGTAGGGAGTGAAGGCTGACCTGTTCGGTCTGGTTCAACAGACGAGCTACTGTTGCTCAAATTTATGAAGAAGTTAATGTTGGTTCTGATAGAAAGGTGTTAGAATACACAGTGCATGATGGTCAGGGCTATTTTGGCAGCAAAAGGGAGACCAACACAATATTAGGCAGGTGGTCATAATGTTATGCGTGGTTGGTGTATACACTGGGTTGGACTTCAATCCATATCAGGGCATCTGACACACATTCACACCTAGGGGCATTTTAAATAGTCATTGCACCAATACCCACTCAACTGTTTTTCAGATGTTGGAGAGAATCCGAGAATGATAAGGGAAACTCATGTAGACACAGGGAAAACATGTCAAATAACACACAGCCCCGAGCTCAGGCTTGAATCAGATATATATTATACTAAAGGAAGGGGGTTGATAAATTACTGACCTTTAAGATTAACCAGTGCCAGCATTTTACACTTACTGAACATTTTCTGCTCATCACTGTGTAGAATCATCTCTACTAAACCTGTTTTTCAGCCGGATGTCTATCCTACCATTCTTTAACATATGTGTAATCCCCACAGAGAAATTCCCCAGCAATTTTATATTCTTTTCTCAGTTTAGTAAAATGTCTTACTATTAGTAAACAGAGATACAGTTTAAATGTTTAGAGATTAGGTTGAAATAATACTTTGTCACATGCAGAGGTCTCAAAGTAGGGTCTGTGAACCTTAGGTACCTACGTGAAGCTTATTTTATTTATTTATTTGTTATATAAAAATGATATAATTTTTATTATATCACATGATTTTAATCTCATGTCCAGGTGTGGCTTTCATGTTGATCACCACAGAGGAGTTTCCTGAAACGGAGTGTGAAGAATTCTTTAGCAAGATTGAAAAGTTCATCCAGGTCCACAGAAACAGCTTTCTTTTGCTCCAGGCGCCAGCATATGGCGCAAGAGAATTGAAAGTTGTGTCTGAACTTCAGAACAGGTGCATAAAAAGAAAACTGTGCTCAAACATCTGGAGCTCCACTGGGCTGATGCACTGCTGAGTTTTTTTAAACATGAAGAAATGAGTTCCTAATAATATTGAACATACATCTCATAGGCTGTATTTTGTTTTCTCTACCAGGTTCTTTGGCAGTAACCTCAAAATCTTACCTGTCCATAGTAATGGGGACACTGTCAAGGGAGTGCTGACCATCGCTAAAGTGGGTGACCGGAACTACCATTGTCTTTACTTGCATCTTTTATGACTTTATTATACTTGTAATTATATTATATAATACTTATTATCATTAGCATGTATGATATTTCAGTATTATGTTTGTATAGAGCTCTATTCAGTTCATGCCACAGATATATAGTTGCATGAAAAAGTTTGCAAACGTTTTTGGGATGATCTGGATTAATGAATTCAGCGCTGATCAAATGTCTGGGTAGCGTCATCATCAGGGTATTGATCTGTGATATGAAGTCAGCAATCAGTATAACTTATTTGGTAAATATAAATTCCAGAGATATAATGATGAATAGTGATGAAACAGCTCTGTAGGGAGAAATGGTGCAAACATTCCTCTTTACTGTTGTGCAAGTTTGATCAGCTTCAGTTGTCTTAAGTACTTTAGATCATTAAGTACTTTAGAATGATTAATTAGTGTGTTCAACAACACCATAAAACATATAAAACAGCTATTATTATTATTGTGTATTATTAGTTATTCGATTGCTTGATTTTATGATCAGTAATTAATAAAAAAGATTTAAAAAGAATTTTTTAATTAAATTAAAAAAGAAAAAAAAAAATGTATTTCTTGCAACTATAGTTATATTTGCCATGTAATCATGCTAGTTTTATTATAAGGTTATCAAAAGTCACAGTGCAGTTGTATATTTCAGGCCACAAGTAAACCACACATGGACAGAGTGCAGGAGCGGATGGATTTAGCTCGAGCTCACATCATCAAACAAAGCCATGAAACCTCCTTAAAGAACTTGGACATTTTTAAGGGTAAATAATTTCCATCAGCTTTATTAGAGTCTTACATTCATCCTGAGTCCTGAGTCATATTTAAATATAAAAGCACAAACACCAGTCATGCAGTCACACTTCAACATCAACACGTGCAACAGTTGATCACGTTTATTTTCTGTCCCTCTTTGTAAGAATTTACCTAAAAGTTGTATTCAATAATAACTGCTGCCTTCAGACTGTTTTCTATTACAGCATCTACAAAGACTTTCTACTAACAGTACACTGAAAGTATTCTGCAATATGTATAATATGGCGTGTGTTTTCATTGGTGCAAGTAAACAATTTATTCTTGGCATCTCCTGAATAAAATGTTTTTTTTTCTAGCAGGTTTAATTTACTTTTGAAGCTAACAAGCTTAACACATACAATACCAACTGCTCACACCTAATATTGTTATTAATCTTACAAGTCAACTTTGTAAAGGAAAAAGGATAACGTTATACTCTCTCCTCTAGGATCTCCTCTATTCGGATGACAAGACTCTCCATCAGATCATATGTAACAAGTGCACACTCTAGTACCTGTAATTACAAAATATTTAAATTTTTATGTTCACACTCACTATATTAAGGCTTAACTCACTATAACTCACTGTACTAAGGATATTAGGAGGACGATGATTTACCTTCTCCTGTGCCTCACTCGGCATTCCACATAGCGCTTTGTTTTTCACAATCATGTGTTGAACTGATTTTTTTCCTGAGGCCTCTTTCAATTCTAGAGAAAAAAGGTTAAGAAGATGTTGTTCTTTACTATAAAAAGCTACACTTATCATAAAACAATTACTAGCTGAAAATAAAGTAGAATAATAATAACTGGGTATGCTTTTTCAAATAACAGTGCCAAAAATGTAAAACAATAATAAATGGAAATTGTCAATAGTTAAAATGATTACCACAAGTTAAAAATGAAAACCTCTTACCCCTTACTTTGACCTTTTTGTCCTCATGAAGTCTCTTTAGTTCTGACCCATAGTATGATTTTGATATGGTGAGACACACACGCAGGATTTTTATGTAGCTCTCGGCAATGTCACAAAGGTCTGTCCAAATACCTGTCTGAAAAAAAAATACACCTGGACATCCCATTCATAGAGCTGAATCTGTTCCATTGTAATAAAAAAAAAAGTCTGTTTTGGGATATTTGTGTATTACAGACTTACAGATTTGTTTCTCTCTCTGATGAGTAGATATCTCAGAAGATTTAGAGACACCATAACTCTACATTATAGCAAAGATGGAAATATACATATACACTCATCAGTCACTTTAATAGGAACACCAGTATAAATGCTCATTTATGCAATCAGCAATCATGTGGCAGTAGCGCAAGGCATACAGGTCAAGAGTTTCATATAATGTTCACATCAAACATCAGAATGGGGAAAAGCATGGTCTCTGTGACTTTAGCCATAGTGTGAAGGTTGATGGCAGATGGGCTGGTTTGAGAATTTCAGAAACTGCTGATTTCTTGGGAAATTCACAGTTTCTAGAGTTTACCCAGAATGGTGTGACAAAGAAAAAACTTTGCTGATGATTTGAAAGAGAATGACCACACTGGTGTGAGCTGACAGGAAACCTAGTATAACTCAAATGATCGCTCTTTACAACCATGGAAAGCAGAAAAGCATTTCAGAATGCACCACACATCGAACCTTGAGGTGGATGAGCTACAACAGCAGAAGACCACATCAGGTTCGACTCCTGTCAGCCATGACCAAGAATCGGAGGCAAACTACATAGCTGAAGACTGGAAAAAGACCAGCTGATTGTATTTTCTAATCATTATTAATATGGGGTGGTATCAGGAATAATTCATTTTAAATCACATGTTCCATCACACTGGTCAAAGGTTACACTAATTAATCAAAGACAGACTATCCAGAGCCGTTCATGCTAATCACTCATTCTGGTCTTATTTAGGAACGACACAGGATCTGCCCTACAGCATCCACCCGCCTGCCATATGCTCTGTGCTGCAGGATCATGGCTATTTTCCTAGAATCATCAATAAATAATTGTCAGGGCTGAATGATATCATTTGAATAAAACATCTCTCAAAGCAGAGGCAGGTGGCATACATGGATTATGTGTTCCAATTCAGGTCAATGTTTCTACAGGTTAGCATATCAACTCTGATATTTTACATTACAGTACTGTCAAGCTTGCCCTTCAGATCTATTCAATAATTATAACTATAGCCTAACTTATTTTAATTCTCCTCCTTTTAGGGAAGAGTAAAAGTGATTAATTACAAGCCCCGCTGACATGTCAGACATTTTATTGTTTGCACAGCCCTCTATGGACAGTATTTTCCAGCACTGCAATGCTTTTGACATGAACATGACTCATGATTGCATTTTCGTAACAGTTCACATGAATTACTTGTAAGAAGCAAAAGGATTATGGGTAGGGACTTGGTTAGCATTCTTTCCTGCTAATTCATCTATGTTAAGTTGAAGGAATTGACTTTACTTGTTGAAATTCATACAAATGTCTGAAAAGAGGTTTTATTTTTGTTGTTTTATTTGAAAGAGGTCTATCTAGCTTTGTTGCATTCCAGTGAAGTGACTAATTATTGGAAAAGGACAGACAACTAGTGTGTAAAAACAAAAAAATTATAATGATGTGTGAATAATTCAACAGGCTAGTATCTCTGATGCTTATTCTGATACGTAATTCTTCTCTACATCATCATCAGTTGCGACTTAACGGTAGGTCTACCCCTGAATCAGAACAAAGTCATCAATCAGAGGCTGAAGTAAATTGTTTTGTGTTATATTATATCCTAGCAGATTTAGTGGTATTGTCAAAGATCCAATCATTGCCTTAAGAAACTAAATCATATCATACGGAAACCTGAGGTTAACAACGTAAAGGTCTCAAGACACCAGATCATATCCTCATAAGATAAATGCATATTTGTAGTAGAGAATGGATTGCGTGGAATGAATGAAACAAATATTTAGGACACTAGCAGTAACTTGCCTACCTGTCCATCCCATGCAATAAGTCTGTCTCTGGGCCTTGAGGTAAGCTCAGAGTGTCCCTCAGGAGCACTAGTAGTAATGTCCCCTTAAACCAGCTGTCCATCTGTCCATCTGACTACAGATACAATTCAGATCATGGCAGAGAAAGAGCAGAAACAATATGACTTTCTCCTGTTAAAAAGTAATCGGAGTAACAGGAACCCAAATTATGCAATGTATCCAATATTGTTTGGTTTTTGTTTTAAAACAAAACAGTGATCTATAATCTGTTTTAATGTGCATAGCAGCTGGTATCTGCAACATGAGGATGTGTTTCTCAAGTAGACAGCTAAGCCTGCAGATATGAATATCTAAGAACACTTGATGTATATGATAAGTAGAGTACATATAATAGTTCTTTACACACACACATACACACACACATACACATACATATGTATATATATATATATATATATATATATATATATATATATATATATATATATATATATAAATCTGTTCAATCTGTGGTTTAAAATCTTTCATCTTTTTGGAGCCACTACAATAAGCATTAAAGTGTTGACTACTTCAGCAAGTTTCACTTTTAATCGTAGTTAGTGTGGCTTCCAAATGTGAATCATTGAACATGACCTGAATCTGACCTTGTTTGAGTTCTCCACTTGATTTTTGATGTTTGTGAGAATGACACTTTCCACTCCTGCGTGCTGACTGGTTTTCATTATACACCTGGGAGTGTAAGAAGTGATTTATTTACCGGTTGTATAAAACGTGTTTTGTCATATTTTATCTTACTCTATGTCAATATACATATATATATTGCATGACAGAGATACCTGTAGAATTTATGCTTCGCTTCCCAATTGAGTTTCTCTGTAAAAAGCTGAAACACCACAAGAGCTTTTACTCGCTGAAAAAGGCAAGAATGGACTGATCATAAACTTGTATTACTCAGGCACAATTATTGAAATACATAATAACTAGTGATTACACCACACTTACCAAATGCTGGATAGGACAGTCAGTCATAATTTGAATTAGGTTCTGTATCATGAAAAGCAAAAAGAAATAATTAAACAGAACATTAAAAAATACTTATTACTTATTTAAAGTGACTTTAAACATTTCATTGTCACTGTTGGACAACAAGTCCAACAAGCAAAAATATACAGCAACAGCAACATTTACTGTGTTTTTAAAGACGTCTAACCGTTGATAAGGTGAAGGCGTCTGTAAGGAGAGGTTTATCTAATATTTATAGAAAGAAGGAATGTTGGGTGTCAGCACTTTGTAACCATCAGTGAGTTTTCCACCATGGGAAAGTTTTCAGACTAGATCTTTGCACCTTCTGGTTTCTCATTTACACGAGAAATTGTATTTTTGTTATTGCAGTCGTCCTTGTGGGATTTTTTAAAAAGAGAACCTGATGAGGAAACAATTGTTATAGTTGCCAAGTTATAACAGGAACGAACTATTGTGTATTGTGTACGTCCAACAACATTAAATGTATGATGTGATTTATTAAGAAGTTCAAAAGTGTATTTGTTGACAAGTTGCTGTGGAATAAGAGGAATACACATTTTGGCACTTCCTGTTATTGGAAAATATTCAACTTCGGACTGGTAATGAGAAGAGATGAGATGAGATGAGATGAGATGAGATGTACATTTATTAATCCCTGTAGGGGAAATTCAAAATGAATAGTCCTCTGCTTTGTGTTAATCATTAAGCAGTGATGCTGAGTTGAACAATTTCATCAAGAAAAATGATTTAGCCAAAAACATGTACACTGAAAATGAGAATTGAGTAAGATTTATTCAAATTGAGCATGGAAAAACTGCCACTTACAATGTAAACCTACACTCAGCTTTTAAAACCCCAGCAGCACTGCTCTGGTTGATACACTCATACTACTGCGCTAAGAATAGTCCATCACCTAATGATATCAGGTCAGCAGTTGTCTGACACAACAATCAATAATTGTATTCCCCCAAAGTGCACTTAGATGGTATGTGTACCCGGCAACTCGGTGTAACACTTCAGAACTCTTTTAATATATTGTGTATTGATTGGCAGTGCAGGGAGTCTTACTTGTGTAACTGTATGAAAAATCTTCAGCTCTAGCAACTTTACTGGAAGACTGTTGTCCAGAACTCTCTCCAAGCTTTTAACATACAAATCCTTAAGAGACAGAATCTTTTAGTGAGATGTATAATAAACTCATTATCACTGATTACTCAGCATGACATGCTGGATCATGACCTCAACTTACCAAACCTTTCAAGATCCATGGTTCATCTTTTCTGTGAGGAAAGAAAGCACAATTATGTTAATTATGATAACAGGTCAATGTTTCTTATACAGTGTAAAAACATTTTGTGTTAAATTACCTGCCCAGTAAAATGTTGATGTACTCCATGTTACACTGCAGGATAAACACTGGGCTAAAATTGTGAAATGAAATGTGATATTAGAATTGACTTTCAAAAAGTTTTATACAATGTGTTATATTCATCCATTCTGCCGGATGATTTGTGTCCTATGCCAGCACGTTTGGTAAAGACAAATCTACAAAAGTCAAAAATCTTTGACTACAAAAGTCAAAAACCTTAGGAAATCTTAGTTAATGCATCCTACCTGAAGACAGCAGGGAACAGTTCAATAGCAATTAGTTGGACAAAGAGCAAGTAGGCCAGGCAAGCCCTTGATTCGTGCAAGTGACTGTCATCTTGCACAACTCTCTTGTCTTCTTTCCCTCTCAAGGGATAGTAGAGCAGGAGATTGGGTAGAGGCTCCTGGATAGCTGATAGAGTGGTCTAAAATGAAGCATAAATAAGAAACTGCAAAGCACCTTTTTTTTTAAAAAAAACAACATTTTTTTAATGTGGAGCTTGCGTGGCTCACCATGATCTCTGTGGCAAAGTTCCAGAGGGGAGAATTTTGGGACTTGTGAGTCTCTCTATCAAGTTGAGCTTCAAGGAGAGGTTCCCTTAGACTCTCCATGCAGCTACAAGCAAAACATCACAATTAAGACTTTGAATAAGAATACTTTAATCCTATGTCATTCAGAGTGGATGAAATAAGAGAAAGAAGCAAGGTCAAGGTAGCAACCAACATTCTATATAATATTTTTACCACTACTCTGAATAATTGCAAAGTTCTAAAAACTTACAATTTGTGAAGCACAGTCCTCATTCTCACATGATACGTGCTTGCCACTGGACTCTTTGCATCTTGACTTTTGACTTCCTGCACAAATGGCTGCACAAAGGTCAGCAGCGCAGTGCAGCAGCGACCGAGACCGTGCACATCTTCCTCTTCCTGTTTGTGAGTGTATGGTACCGGTAGCTTCGAGACCTGTTTGTGCAGAGCATCCAGGGCCAGGCTCATCAAGGCAGGCTTTGATTCACCAAGCCTCATCAGCACTGTGTGGGGGGTTAGTATTAGACAAATCAGTACAGTAATTACATCAGGAGACTGCAGGGGGAGGCACATTCTACCATTTCCTGTGTACGTGTTTGGAAATGGTAAAGTTCATGCACTTTTGGCTAGTCATTGTAAGACGGTTATCACAAGCAGGTTTGCTGTTTAATAGTTCAAAAACCTTTAGATCTTACTGTGGTATTGGGAAACCTGCCTGCAGTTGTGTTTGTAAAAGACATAATGTTTGATGTAAAGTTATCAGCTCCATTTGTCTCATATTTGAACTGTAAGTGTTGACAACTAGCTATAGCAGGTGCTTATTTACCTGGTTGAATATGTTGCATGAGGAGAGTGATGGTGTCTGCAATCGCAACAGGATCGGATTCTTCCACTTGCTTAAGCAAGACGTCCAGGAGTTCGTCTGCATCGCAGATCTACAAAAGGAAAACAATGTTTTCAAACCGAATAGCACTTTGACTCAGCCGTATTTGATTACATGTTTATTCCTTACCTGTACAAGGTGTGTGATCACAGCGTGACAGTGTACAGAATCCCTCTCTTTCCTCATCACCTCCTTAATCAGTGGCCTAATGAGACCACTACCCATTGATTTCACTATGTCCTGAATACAAAATAAGCCACTTTTTAAGTACATCATTTTGACATTATAAAACACAGCACTGTCTCATCAGTCAGTTCAATTTCAATTTTTTTTTTAATTAATTTTTCAGTTTTTCTTATAAACTGCATCTTACACTGCATTGCCTGCTGTGATTCAAATAGAGTTAAAGTTAATTAATGTATTAATAGTAATATGCTTGTTCCAATACATTATTGTTTTTATAGTATTAGTATAGTATTCAGTATAGTTTCGTCAGTTTGTTATTTAACAATGAAAAATGTCTCGTCATTAGTGTGGTGAAACTTTCTGTAAGCAGACGTTTAACATTAATAGAAGGGGTCTGCAGTGTCAGTTTTAGCAGTCAACATTTTCCACCCCAGGAAAGTCTTCAAAGAAGTTAACGCCTTCTGGTTTCTTGGTAACAAGACCACATTTTTTGCCTTCTTAACTTAGAAGAGTGACGGATAAAAGAGAGAGGCATGTGAGGGACTTACTCATAACTGCTAATAACTGGTACAAAATAAGTAATTGTGACTCGACGTTCTCCCTGATGTTCCAAGAAATTAAACGTATGCTAACCCTAAACAAAAAAGGCTAAAATTGCGATCACTGGCACGTTGTTCAGGTACAAGAGAAATAAAATACTTCACTTTGGTTGAAAAGTGAGTGTTGTACTGTAGCATGACGCTTAATGACATGCTACACTACAACGACATTTGCAATTGTAACAGTGTACGCCTGAAGTGTTTTATTTCTTACTGAACCTAAGGTGCAGTGGTTTGATGCACCTTGTGCAGAGATTTTCACTTTCTGTAGAAGACATTTCAATTTTCACTTCCCTTTATACATGCATTAGAAGCATGACAGAAGCCATGTTTCCTGTTTATTATTATACCTAAACATCTGACACTGATTTTATTTTCAAATGTACACAAACTCTGATCTAATGAATAGACTTTTAAGTTCTGGTTTAAAACACACATGCTCCTGAGACGCTGCAGGAAATAAGGGAACAGTGAAAGGAACAGGAGAAGCAGGGGCACTTAATGGAGCACTGCGTCTAAGGGCTACCAGCGGAGCGAGAAATCTGACTGATTTTTCCACCAAACTACATTTTTACACCCCAGGGGTGAGGAGGCAAGTCAGTTAGGAATTACAGCAAAGTGATGGTTTTGTAGGAACAGCTACTTTCCGGGGTTTACCGCCCTCAGTGGGGCAGAATGATGGCAGCGTTGTGACTGTGTTGTAGTAACTGTTTATGTCTTGGGGATTTGGAATTGAAAAGCTTTCTTATTGTTTCTTTTTTCACTATTGTCAATTAGATGTGGGGCAGTAAATTGAGCATTTACAAAATTTGTTGATTGTAAACCCAGAAAATGCAGGATTTGCAGCCTGTACATGGAACATAATTACAAATCTTTTTGAGCAAGACTTTTGTAGAAGCATGTCAGCATTGCAATTACTAGAACTACTTCCGCATTCACCTGATTTTTCTCATTGCTGATAAAATCCAGCAGTTGTGCACTGTCACCCTGAGCAATGCACATTTGACCAACGTTCACGAAGAGCTGATGATCTTCTGGTTTCAAATCTTTTCCCTGGGTATTTCGCTGAAACAGAATTATTTTTGCATTCTTATTATTCAGATGATTTCATTGACACAAGGTTTTGCTTAAACAGATGCACTTTTAAACAATGCATATCCGGTTACATCCATTGGTACATTTCTGGGAATTTTCTACTTTGTTGTCATAGCATACCCTAACACTGTATTATTCTACATTATAATTCTAACACCATTTATAATTCTAATGTGAATGTGGTATACTATATAATTCTAGTAATAGCACATTATTTGACAATAATATACAATAAGTAACGGGTAATTAATAATAAAAACATAGACATTAGATAGTAATAATATGAAATGATGATTTTCAGGTAAATACCATATATAGTATTGGATAATCGGTTAAATATTAACTTATGTGAAAATGATCAGGTTTCTACTCAAGGACTCACAGAACTGCAACTTCCCCACTCACAAATATCTCAACATGGCATCATCACAATGTTTTCTGAACTTGTTTTATGGGATAAGGGACCAGCACATCACTCACTGGGTGGCCGTAATAGTGCTTGGTGCCATAAGGCAATAATTTCCTTATGATAAAGATATCATGTACAATATACACTATATTTTACAATCCCATTTCCATTATATTACAAAAGATTTACTAGCGTATGTTCCTAGCATTTCCTGGTTATGTTTTACTTATGACAATGACCATCCTTCCGTTGTATTACAAAATAAACTTGTATATGTACCTAGTCATTTTGATTATATCTGGTTATATTTGAATATCACAAAGATGAGAATAGTTATTATACACAATTTATTTGACCACATTGTTTCAGAGGACTTACTAGTTAGTCTACCAGTTGAGGAAAAACATTACATACCTTTTTTTTTTTTTATCACATTTGTATACTGATGGTGACTGTGTAAATACTGAAGTAATAATATAGTAATAAGATATATATATTAATATCTGGGTAATTACTGCCTTATGGCTTCAACTATTACTGAAATCTAAATTTCTTTTACTTGAGTCATTTAGAGTGTTTTTCTTATGTACCAGAAAATACTGGTTACTATCACAATCTAAGCAGAAAACATTATCAGCCAACATACAGTATTATGTACTAATAATTCCCCATTTAATTACCTATTAATTACCAGTTACTTGTCATACTGTAAAGCAAAGTGTAACCAGTCTAATTCTAACATCATTTAGTTCTAATTTGAACAGTTTTTCATTCATCTACTAATGAATACATATACTTTTCATTCACACTATTTGCCATTCACGCACCCATCTCTGAATGACGTCATCCATTTGATTCGCTGCCATGGTTGAGCGTCCTGCCACGGTCTGCCCCTTACAAATGGCCTCAATCAGCTCTGGATTAGTTACTATCCCTCTCTGCTCTTTGATCACAGAGATTTTTTGGAATGATACATACACAAAAGAGTCTAGCAAGCCATGATGTCGAGACTGAAGTGTATGAAAGGACAGCAGCATGGAGAGGTCTCTTTGTAAAGCTCGTATTAAGCACAGTGCCTGAGCATGTGCTAATAGGATTACAAGATACAAGATTAGCAATCTGACATGCAGTCAAGCAGGACACATTTCTTGAAAGCTCTAGAGAGGAATCACTCAAACCCAGATATTCTTGTTAATCATTTCACTGGCCTCATTTAGGTCCACAGGTTTATATATTTAATAATGATTAGATTATGTCAGTTTTTGTGACATTCAATATTCAATACCTGTTAGCATTATAGATCACACAGAGCACACTGACTCACAATAGTTCTCTCAGACAGTGGTTATTTAAACATGTCATGCCATGGAAATATTGAAAAGACATCCGTGATTGCTTGGGTTGTGAGTCTTTTTTTTCACAAAGCCTTAATCCAACATTTCTCCAATGTATGAAACCCGATATGGGCCGTGTGTTTGACTTCCTGCTCAGTGTATGGATAGAAGACCCTGATTTTAGCTCAATGGATGAGGACAGGGTTTGAGCACTAGGATTTAACCTGCAGCTGGTTCGATGGTTTGCTCTGTCTATTGCTGTGTGATGAAAGGCCAAACACAAAAGGCATAGTGCAAATAGAGCGTATGGAAGAGCACGCCTGTCGCGTGTCTGCCTCAGATTTGCTCCTGCTTAATTGGAGACTGCTGATTCAGTGTTTTGACAGCAGACAGTGATGTTTATTGGGAGCAAGGAAAGAAGTGTCTCTCTGCTAGACTATGCTGACAGATCTATAGGGCTGGTGATGTCAGATGTTTGACATTTCTCTTGTTGTTTCCTCATTGTTTATTTGAGACACAGCGGAAATGCATTTGTAAAGGATATACAGACTTTACAGGACAGATTCACTGAACCTGTGCTTATTAAACCTGGGTGCTTTTGTGAGTACACAGATTAAATAGTTTTTGCATGTATATGTGTGTATATTATAAAATACACTTTCGGTAATGCAACTGCTCATTGTTCAGTAGGGCTTTGCTAAAGGCATGTGTTAAGTAGCTGACCTGCATCAGGTCAGTGCTATCACATAGCCATGTATTTTTTAATAGGTGCCAGCAACAAGACAACACCTCTGTAACCTGATTACCTGACACTCACACTGACCTTTCAGGCTTAGATCTCAGAGCACTGTGGAATCTGTATGATAATCAGCACATATTTTTGAACATGATACTCGTCTTGATTTCATCACTCATGATCATAAAATGAACTGAAACTGTAGTTTCTCTTAATATCTCCCTGATAGTTTTAAGCACTGTGGTCTTCAGAGAATTTGTCAGGGATTGAAGTTGTCTGCCAAAAATTGTCCCCCGGTGCCCAGTGGGCATGTCTGAAAAAAAGTGTTCTCTTTAAAGCTTTCTCCCCTGTGACTCTGTGTTAGCTTCACATTCCCTACCTATTGCTAGACTCGTGCATTTTCAGTCTTTTTAAATACAATATAAACATCTAAATCATCCTGATCATTGATAAATTAAAATATTTTACTATGATGTGAACAGGAAAATACTGTACAGTATAGTTTAATTGTAATAAAACGTGTTATCCACAAAGGGAGATGCTGCAGCCAGTCAGAAGCCACATTCAATTACATTTGTTTAATTACTTGATTTTGGTCTGCAAATAACAATTTGTTTTGGTTCCTGTTTAGCTGATATTAAAACCTGCAGCCATGCTGGCCCTTTGTAGATAACTTTGAAAACCCTAGTGTTATGGGAAACAAGTCCCTTTAATATAGTATATGTAGAGGTCCATCATTATCAATATATTTCTCTGAATCAAAGGATAAGGAGAAATGTGAGATGGATTTGTTTCTGGTGAGGTCTGTACAGTTTTTATCTGGTCCTATTACATGGTTGAAGCTGGATGTCCCTACATTTAATTCACCTGCTAGTATAAATTATTCTGTCACTGCAACAGAATTATTGATATGAAGGTTATGATGTTAGAGAGTAAGAGTAAGTTTAAAGAATTTTTAAAAATTCACATGATAATGTGACTTATATGTGATTGTGTGAAAAACAGGTTAAAGGTGGAGTTCAGTGTTATGCTTTGAAACCACTTGACTTTGAATTATTATCTTGTGTTCTCATTACATTTTGCAGACAATTAAGTATTGAAACTCAATATAGAAAATACAGAATAATAGAATGTGCTGGATCAAGTGCTATTTTATCAGTTGTTGAATGCTGAGGGGGGAGCCATAGTGTTATATATAACCAAATTTGTGTTACAACTTGGACTATTCACACAGCAATGTATTAGCAATATACTAGCGCTTGCCATCATCTCATTCATATATCATCGTAGTGGTCTTTTTTATTTGTTATTTTTCCATTACAATTCAAGTTAACATGAAATGGTGAGATTCTTTTATGTTGCATCATATAACATTTAACAACAAAGAAAAGAAATATTTCCTCTTTCTGTTTGATTTCTGTGTTTTTTAAGCTTAAATCCAAACTTATGTTTAAAGTATACGATCTAGGTGCTGTGGAAAAACCAAGTATCAGATGCTTCAACTCAAGAAAATTCTGGCAAGCTCGAGGCATGGATGAGGTGAAATGTGAGATGTGTTTTTAGTGCTGTCTGTACAGTTTCTCTCTCACCCTATTACATGGTTGAAGCTGGTGATATTAATAGTTAATTTAAAAGGTCATATCTGAAAAATCAACTTAAGCATGTGCTTAACCCATCTCTGAATATGCGTAACTTTCCCTGTTTAAATACTGACGTCACTTTGTATCAGTACTCTGAATGTGGCTCAGTGTCCTCACACCATATCACATTTTTTAATTACTAACAACAGCATGTTGTCAAGCATGTCTGTTTTCCCTTGAACGCTTATCATACCTGAACTGAAAAAAACTTGCACTTTAAATGCCATAATTCCAGGTAGGCATGGGTCATGTGCTTGTTACATCTTAGTTACATGTTGGGACCAGAGGGAGGAAGAAACAGCAGATCCATACATCCACACCAGCACAACTACAGCTGAAGCCTGCATGCCCTTTAGTAAACTGGCATTTTGATGACAAATACTAGTGTTGACTTGTTCCCAATCAATACATACAGAGTGGAAAGCTTCAAGTACAGCCTGTATTTTGAGTAGAGACACTTTGTGCTTCGTGTGCGGGGTGTGTGTGTGTGTGTGTGTGTGTGTGTGTGTGTGTGTGTGTGTGTGTGTGTGTGTGTGTGTGTGTGTGTATGTTAGTGATCAATACAACGGCACCCGGGCTACCCCCAGCAATGAAGCCCCATCACCATAGGCAACTCCCATGTCAGAGAGGCTAGGATGTTACATGTGAACAGGCTGTCAAAACAATTTTGTCACTCCACCCATTCTGTGGTATTTGGATACACAGACACGCTGCACTGAGGGGTTCCTGTGTCTTATTCTTGAGGTGATGGAGGCTTTTAGCTTCCCCTCCCTTTCTCCCTCCCTCTCGCCCTCCCCTTTGGTCTACTATTTTCCATTTGAGTGCCTGCTCAAGAGTTTAATAATATGTCTTACCTCTAGCCATTGCTTCAGGTCAGTTAGCATCCATTTTGTTTTGTGCTGTTTAAGTTAAACAATACTGAGTGTAAGGATTTTAAAGATCAGAAGAAAAGTGCTTCTACAAGGATATATTTTACTACTGACTCTAATGGGGTTCATTTGTAAATCTCTCTACCGTCACATCTGTGCATTTATTGTGTTGAGTCTCTGACTGAACTGGGTGGTGTGCTGCTTAGAAGAACTTTGATACGACGCAAGCAGATCAGGTTCTTCTTGGCATCATAAATGTTTCAGAGCAAGCAGGAGTGGAGTCTCAGCTCCATCAACGAACCCCTACAGACCGGATCTGTGTCCTCTCCTTATGCTTCACTGCTCTAGGCCTAAGAGTATTATTGTGCAATGTTCTGATTAAAGAGATTTGACATTTCTTTATGTTTATGGTGTTTATTTTTCCTTACAAAAAAAGGACACACAAACTGTGAGTAATCACATGGTTTTTAGATGCTTGTTATTTTCACATTTTTATTTCTTCACATTATTTCACATCATTAGGATTATTTCTTTTATTTTTACATTTTAATTTTTTTTTTACATGCAATGCTTGTTTTTTTATTTGTCACATGATTCAGTATTTACGGGCATTTCCAGAGGACAACATGGTGAAATGCTCCTCCATGTGTGATCACATATTATTCACATAATCACATGTGAAAAACATGCGAATGACTTATTTGTAAGGGCTGTTAAAAGTGTGTTTTCAGATACAATAGGTTGTGCTTAATGAACACTGTTGTTCTGTTCATAGCTCGCTGCCCATCAGAGGCTTGAACAACAACAACCCAGCTGTTCATGTAGCTGACTTGCTCAGTAAAACCAAGCTTATGTTTCAGAGTAGACACACGAGGCATGTCTGAGTGAACGGGAGAGAAAATGTGGAAGTGTGTTTGTGAAATTGATATATTGTTTTGTTTTGTTTTTTTGCTGCAGAGCAGGTGTTGAGGCACACAGAAGTATCGGAAGTGATATTTAGCAGAAGTTCTTGCTAACTTACTGTTCTGATTCATCAGTAGAAAGACACATGACCTTCTCCAGTTCCCTGAACAAACGTTAGTACAGGCTTGAGCAAGTCTACATCCAAGCATTAAATTAGAACATCAAAAGCAACTTTACTTGAATGCCTTAGTATGAATTTTTTATTATAGCTAAGAAAAAAATCTTTTGTCATATTTTTTTCACCACCATATGCTTGGCTTGGCTTTGCTTGGCCTGTAATGAATCTTATGAATTTTTCAGAGAGATTCATAGCTTCCATCATCCCTGGTTAAGTCGATAACTGTATCACCGAGCAGCTCCTTTTTTCTTTTTTTTCCCTTTTTTGCTGCTGAAAATCACATTATTTACAGAGACAAGATTTAAGCTGACTGAAAGAGAGGAGCACTGCTTTAATGCTGAGCTGCTAAAGGTGTTTCTGTGTTAACAGCAAGGATATTACTAGCTAATGCATGTGACTACACCAGGCTTCAGAGTCTTCATCACGCTCTTCTGTAGATTTATATGACAGGTTTCAGGAGGCGTGAGGATTGGTATTACAAGAATAAATGTGGTTTAGCATTTATATCTTTTACTAACAGCTCCTGAGCTGCCTGACCCGTCCTATCATGTAGGATCTGTGTCAAGAGTTTTAGCTTTTATCATCTTGGGCAACATGGTAAAAAAAAAGTCATGTAAGTGTGATCAGTTATATTTAGTTTATGAGTATAACTCTACCTAAATGTACACACTATATAGACAAAAGTACTGAAAGTGAACACCTGACCAGAGATTTATGTATTTCACCTGATTTTAATCACTGGCTCACTAACCTCTTCTTAAATAGTAGGTTTTATCGTTTGGTTTATTCACTCAAAACACGTGATCTAATTTGGAGTTGGTTTATTTGACTCAAAACAGACTCAAATACAAATTTTATCTTTGCACAGCATCTTCAATAATTTTCTCCTTAATCACTTTTTTAACGCATCTTGTATTCAGTAATAAGGATAAAAAATTATCTGATTTTTTTTTCTTACTGTTTCATATCCTAGAGTTGCACCTGCTAAGCCCTGGGGGAAAAAAATTTTTAGTAGGATGTAGTGTTACAAAAATACAAAATGTTTTTGTTCAGTTAGCCCATGATCTGTGCATGTTGCTGTGTGATATCTAAACCTTCACCTATCCAGAGATGATTAGTTTAGTGCAATTTATCATGCCAATACTCCAGTCTTTTCTGAATGACAGTTGATCAGTCAGTGATATGTAATGTTAAATGAAGCAGGTAAACATCTCTTTAGATCTTGTTGGACCCTGTTTGAGCAGCAGGTGGGACTCTGTGCTGGCTCCATGCTGAGGTGGCTAATGGAAAAGCTTTCAACGCTGGAAAACTGAGGAAAATGTCAGCTCACATTTGACAGTTCTGCCTGTTCTGGAGTCCCTCTGCTGTGTTCAATTCCTCTGGTCTGATCATTCAGGACCCCCTTTCCTACACACACACACACACACACACACACACTCCCCTCATCATCCCTCCACTCCAACCTTTCACATAAAACTATTTCTTCACTTCAGGGAATGTGATGGGAGCAGAGGGACTTGCCTTGTTAAGCAGTCTTGAGTACAACAAAAGTGCATAGTGTGTGTGTTTGGGGGGGGTGATGCTTACTATCAGCTGGAAGGTCCTACAGCATAGAAGAATAATTTTTCACGCACCCTGGGACCTGAGCTAAAGTGGCATATCATATTGGGATAGACTTATAATATTATTATTAGTAGTAGTAGTAGTAGTAGTAATATTGTTTTTGTTATTAGCATTAAGCTTTATGGGGAAAAACCCAGTGGTTTATACTATGATTTGACTATATAATTAACGCTGCTTTTGCTGTTATAATAAGCTCCACTCTCATGGGAAGGTTTTATGCTTGATTTGAAGCGTAGCTGTTGTAATTCCTGCACATTGATCCACAAGAACATTAGTGAGATCAGGCACTGATGCTGGGCTTAGAAGTACAGAATTAAGATTTCCCTTTACTGGAACTAAAAGGCATAAATCTGTTTCAACATGACAGTGGCCCTGTGCACAATGTAAGGTCCATGAAGAAGGTGCACCAAGCTTGGAGTGGAAGAACTCCAGTGTCCTGCACAGACCCCTGATTTTAATCCACAGCTCAACCTCAACACCTTTAATATGAACTGGGACACTGACACATATGGGAGTGATGGTCAGGTGTCCACAAACTTTTGGTTATATAGTGTATGTATAGATCTGGATACAGCTAGATATTAATTATAAATGTATAAATGATAATATAATTTAAAAATTATGAAATTATTCATTTTTTTTTACATTAAGGAGTTTTAAATAGCAGTAAACTTAAAACAGTCAATATTTGGGTTGCAAGACATTTTTGTCGATTTTATTTAGTTTTTGTTTGTTTATTTATTTATTTTTAATATACAAACCCGATTCCAAAAAAGTTGGGACACTGTATAAATTGTGAATAAAAAAGGAATGCAATAATTTACAAATCTCATAAACTTATATTTTATTCACAATAGAATATAGATAACATATCAAATGTTGAAAGTGAGACATTTTGAAATGTCATGCCAAATATTGGCTCATTTTGGATTTCACGAGAGCTACACATTCCAAAAAAGTTGGAACAGGTAGCAATAAGAGGCCGGAAAAGTTAAATGTACATATAAGGAACAGCTGGAGGACCAATTTGCAACTTATTAGGTCAATTGGCAACATCATTGTGTATAAAAAGAGCCTCTCAGAGTGGCAGTGTCTCTCAGAAGTCAAGATGGGCAGAGGATCACCAATTCCCCCAATGCTGCGGTGAAAAATAGTGGAGCAATATCAGAAAGGAGTTTCTCAGAGAAAAATTGCAAAGAGTTTGAAGTTATCATCATCTACAGTGCATAATATCATCCAAAGATTCAGAGAATCTGGAACAATCTCTGTGCGTAAGGGTCAAGGCCGGAAAACCATACTGGATGCCCGTGATCTTCGGGCCCTTAGACGGCACTGCATCACATACAGGAATGCTACTGTAATGGAAATCACAACATGGGCTCAGGAATACTTACAGAAAACAAATTCGGTGAACACAATCCAGCGTGCCATTCGCCGTTGCCGGCTAAAACCCTATAGGTCAAAAAAGAAGCCATATCTAAACATGATCCAGAAGCGCAGGCATTTTCTCTGGGCCAAGGCTCATTTAAAATGGACTGCGGCAAAGTGGAAAACTGTTCTGTGGTCAGACGAATCAAAATTTGAAGTTCTTTTTGGAAAACTGGGACGCCATGTCATCCGGACTAAAGAGGACAAGGACAACCCAAGTTGTTATCAGCGCTCAGTTCAGAAGCCTGCATCTCTGATGGTATGGGGTTGCATGAGTGTGTGTGGCATGGGCAGCTTACACATCTGGAAAGGCACCATCAATGCTGAAAGGTATATCCAAGTTCTAGAAAAACATATGCTCCCATCCAGACGTCGTCTCTTTCAGGGAAGACCTTGCATTTTCCAACATGACAATGCCAGACCACATACTGCATCAATTACAACATCATGGCTGCGTAGAAGAAGGATCCGGGTACTGAAATGGCCAGCCTACAGTCTAGATCTTTCACCCATAGAAAACATTTGGCGTATCATAAAGAGGAAGATGCGACAAAGAAGACCTAAGACAGTTGAGCAACTAGAAGCTTGTATTAGACAAGAATGGGACAACATTCCTATTCCTAAACTTGAGCAACTTGTCTCCTCAGTCCCCAGACGTTTGCAGACTGTTATAAAAAGAAGAGGGGATGTCACACTGTGGTAAACATGGCCTTGTCCCAACTTTTTTGAGATGCGTTGATGCCATGAAATTTAAAATCAACTTATTTTTCCCTTAAAATGATCCATTTTCTCAGTTTAAACATTTGATATGTCATCTATGTTGTATTCTGAATAAAATATTGAAATTTGAAACTTCCACATCATTGCATTCTGTTTTTATTCACAATTTGTACAGTGTCCCAACTTTTTTGGAATCGGGTTTGTATTTCTGGAGTCACTGTCTGTCACATTCCCTTCTGTTTTTTAGGTAAAACCCTATTTTTTGTCAGAAAATTGGACTTTTATGTATTAATTTCTACAGTGGCAAAAGGTTTTATATTCATAAAATCATGCAGAATACATCATATAAACCCTTACACAAAAACTTTTTCCCAGTACTATATACTCTTGCACTCCATATGTTCCAGACGATGCTTATCAGTTCATATCCAGTGCAGAGAGTCATTCCCACAAGCTTATCCCTGCTAACCACATCACCCGTTTTCTTTCTCTGTACACTTGTGCTTCTTTTGTTTCCAAAAATCATGAATAATTTGTGGCTGTGCTGCGCTGCACGATGACAGCTGTGTAGTAGTCTTGCAGACTGTTTTTCAGATCAGGTAAATAATGAATAAAGCACTACAACTAAAGCATGAATCTCACCTCTACTTACCTGCTGATGAACGGCAGAGGATGATGAACGAGGCTATCGGGATTCAAAATGCAGTAATTCTGCACTATTTTAGACGATTGTTTCAGGAATAGAGCAAATAGAAGATCTAATACATTTATAAGAGGATTAAATTCAGGGATTATCGGGAAACTCAGCAGTGCTAGAAAACTAATGAAGGTCCCAGGATACTGGTTGCTGTCTTTCTGATGGCCATTGTCTCATATACCATACAATTAATCATAGTCTCTCATACTAATCATGCTAGAAAAACTGAATCCTATGTAGTTCTGTACAATGAGTAAAAATACAACTACTGTCTTTCATTATTTTTTAATGTACCTGATATGTTATCTTCATAAACTTAAAATATAGTGTCTATATACATTATATATCATCTAGAGTTATTTATCTGGCAATTGTTTGTGTCCAAAATGGGTGAGGAAGTATAGGATTATATTAAAGAAATCAACAATAATCCAAGTGCCACATTTTCATCAATTGCCCAGAAACAAGTGCAAATATTAGTAGGATGTTCAACCTTGACAAAACTTGAGCCAGTATTAATATAAACACAACAGTGAAAAACATCATAGGGAAAATAGTTTTATTCTTCTGTCACACATATCTATCAATCTCATACTATTAAGCTTTTTTTTGGCTGCAGTATATTCTACCTGTAGCCCTCACCCCCATTACATAAACCCTGTTATCTTTATCCTCTCACAGATTTGACACTCACGCACATCATCAACCAAATGTCGATCCCTCCAGGCATGAAGCTGGCATAACACACCGTTCTATTGTTTAGACTTACAGGTAATATATGTTTTCGACATTCGTTTGTTGTCTGATGATTGAGCACTGTATTGTCTGCTCTGTATAAAGAGTTCCTTGAAGGCTCAAAAAAAAGCTGTGCTGGTGATATTAATTATAAATTAATGTGAAGCATAGAAAACAGAAAGTCCATGCTGCGTAAAGGTGCTAGAATTACAAGACATTATTTATGGAGTTAACTCTTAATAAACTAAGTGTTTGTGTGTGTGTTGTGTGTGTGTGTGTGTGTGTGTGTGTGTGTGTGTGTGTGTGTGTGTGTGTGTGTGTGTGTGTGTGTAAATGCAGTGTTCTGATTACTTCGTCACACTATCGATTGGAGCCTTTTTCTATTCATATTTGATATGCCTGGAGGCTCTGTCCTTAAAACCATCACCAATCTGACCAGACTAAAAGAGCCCTTTGAGTGAAAGAGGATTGGAGCTGTTAGTGTGCCTAATGAACCATGTCCAGACCTCACATCGAGGACCAGACACACTTCTCAACACTGGTACTGTAAAAGAAGTGAATTTCCTCTATTGTTATAATTTAAGTCATTAATACTTCCATTCAAAATCTTGTGGACGAACTCTTAACTGTTAGTCTTTCGAGACTTCCCAAATGAAACAGTGATAATCTAAAGAACAAGGCCAAAAGTATGTATACATCTGACCATACACTTACATGTGTGCCTTCCCTAAACTGTAACCACAAATTTGGAAGCACACAATTATCCACACATAAAATAAACCATATTCAAACTAATCAAATATTAGGATCATTATTCAAATATATCCATAATTGTTCTGTGCATCTGCCTTTTTATTTGAGCCATAGATCTTTTTATTCCTGAAATGTCCATTCACAAATCACAAACGGTGCAAGCTTTCAAATAAACCCATTCAATTCAAGAACCAATCCAGTATTAATTGAGAGCCATGAGAACTCAGTAATAAATATTAACAGTGAACATGTCTACATGCATCATGGTCTTCAGAAAACTACTTTTTTTTCAGCAAACACTGCAATTTGCCATAAAAAATAAGGGTCAGGTTTCAATCAAGGAAGAAAATCAAAGGTTTATAGATTTCCCATTAAATATTTCCATACAATTATAGTGAAGTCTTTAATAGTCAGCATTTTTAAGCACTTCAATGCCACTGGTGGTATATATAATGATATGAACAATGACATTTCTGTAATTTCAAAAGATTTTTGTAATAGCTATCAGCATAAAGGAAACCCATGAGGCATGTTAATATACAAAGCTTCAAATCAAAAGGTAAAATACTCTGGTTTTGTTAGATTACTCAGAAATGTGTCGTTTTGATTGATCCTTTGCCGTGTAACCTGAATAAATGGAGCCTTTGCTTTCAACGACAAGGTGGGACTCCTGAGTGTTTTAGGTGTAAACAAAGAGGCCTAATTACTGTCATCCCATAACAATGTAGTAAAGAGCCTACACTAGACATCTGTTGCTTCCCTTCAAAGCATTCATTAGTCTGCTGCAGGAGAATGCCAAGCAGATCGAGTGCACTGTGTGTATTACTTTAGATAGATAGATAGATAGATAGATAGATAGATAGATAGATAGATAGATAGATAGATAGATAGATAGATAGATAGACAGACAGACAGACAGACAGACAGACAGACAGACAGACAGACAGACAGACAGACAGATAGATAGATAGATAGATAGATAGATAGATAGATAGATAGATAGATAGATAGATAGATAGATAAAAAGATACAACATACACAATATATATATATATATATATATATATATATATTTTATATATATATATATATATATATATATATATATATATATAAGTAAAGAGTGTGTTTAGTAAAGCGTAGAGCTGGGTAGATATGGGTAGAGAAGTCCTACTACACTACCTAGTTGTGTATTTTAGGGTTTCTTTTTTTAACAGTAAAGAAACTTATACCCACAATAGCCCCCGTTTTCTGACACCCGATATGGCGTGTGTGTGTGTGTGTGTGTGTGTGTGTGTGTGTGTGTGTGTGTGTGTGTGTGTGTGTTAGACCACAGCCATATTTTATTTAACTGGTTCAGGAGAAACCAGTTAAATAAATATATGATATATGTTTTATCATACATAACCTAGGTGTTTTCTCACAGCTGAGGTGTATGTAACTTCCCAATCCGCATAGCAGCGCACTAGATAAGGTGGCAGAGCAGAAGGCAGTGGAGGTGAGGGAGGTGAGGAGGGTGAGGAGGGTGAGGGAGGTGAGGGGGGTGAGGGAGGTGAAGGGAAGGTAGCCTTTACAGCAGCTTTCAGTGAAGCGCGGTTCAGGAAGTAGCTTTAAAGAACGCGTCATGTCTCTCACAGAGTTTTAAATCGAGACTCAATCTCGCACTTTTTCGGTGTTTTTGGTTTCTTTCACAGACAGAACTGAAATAAGTTTGTTTTGTTTTGTTTTGTTTTTACTACATGTGATTCTGAGACCTGAAACGGAAATGAAATGTGTTGCATTCTGTGTTTAATTTAAAGTCAATTTGTTGTACTCAAACCTCTTTATTATAAATATTTATTAATTATACAATTATATGTGCCCCATATGCCTCTTTGTATTTTGCTGACTGTATATTAGTACTACTACTACTACTACTACTACTACTACTAATAATAATAATAATAATAATAATAATAATAATAATAATAATAATAATAATAATGGTGTCCAGTGTGCCTGGAGTACACCCATACCCGATATGATAAAATGGTAACCTTATATAATATAAGGGTTATATTATTATTATTATTATTAGTAGTAGTAGTAGTAGTAGTAGTAGTAGTAATATGTATTGGCCGAATTAATTACATGTTGTGCAGTTTAGCCATTTATTTTTAAACAGATTTTAAACAGATAGCTAATTCGTTTAAGTAGAAATTGCATCATTATTTGCAGCTGATCTATTTCTCACACTTCAAACACAAGAAACAATAAAAACATATGCCTAAAAACATTAACATGGCTTCAATAGGTGTGGGATTCTCAAAAATGCAAAATATTTCCGTACAATCTTGATTTTTTCCTCTTTTCAGAGAATAACGCGCAACAAATCACAAATCACAGTACTATTCATTGCAGGTATTGCGTTTAATCATTTGAATTCAGCCGAAGAATAATTGTAATTTTATAAATAAATAATGTTTATAGTTAAAAACAAAAATATATCAACATACATTTAAATAAGCTTAACAGGTTTATGCTGAAGGTGATTTGCGGGGTCTGACCTGTCTAATTCGTGCAAAACTATTTAATAATAATAATAATAATAATAATAATAATAATAATAATAATAATAATAATAATAATAATTTTTAAACGGAGAGCACACACAACTTTGGGTAGGCGAGTTAAAAGAGTGGAAAATATTTGTGAAGTCAACAAATCAGTCAAGGTTTATATAATACACAAACAGTCTTGGTTTTGATTAAATCTCGTGGTTATTGTAGTGCGTGTTTTGCCAGCAGAGGAGCAGCATGGCGTCACTGTGAGCAGCGCTGATTTCCTGCAGCTCAGCTGATGTTGTGTGTGATAGCTGTGTCCTTTCCCGCGGTCGTTACTTGCTTTACTGCCTCCCGGATTGTTTTGGTGATAATATTTTGGGTTTCGGAAAACACCGCTCTTTGTAGTATTGGATTTTGGGTAATGCACTCCTGACATGCACTTTAGGCCTACACCACAGCAAAAGCCCCAGTGTTGAACAGATAAAGCAGGTTTATCATCGTAAAGCAGGACACAAACACTGTAAGGATTTATTCAGTGTAGTTTGCGTTAATTAAAAATTATAGCTGTTTTTTCAATCCACACTTGAGATTTTGCTGAGCAGAATATTTGTAGGATCCAGCCAGACCTGCTGGGCAACACACAATTTAGGCTACACAAAGCACAAACAGCATTTTGGAAACATTAAAATCATGGAAATCTCTTTAGCCAACACTATAAACATTTGCTTGGGAATCCCCGTCAGCTTATTGGCCCATGGCCTAGTAGAAAAATTCCCAGTGTTGAATTAACACCTACATTCTCAGAAATGCAGGTACCAACTATAATTTTCTTTACCATCAGCATGGTCATCCAATGTCATCTCTTGAACCTTTAGTATACAACATTCTAGTGGAAACATCAACAGGTTAAAAATAAATATTACTACTACTACTACTACTACTGCTAATACTACTGCTACTGCTACTACTACTACTACTACTACTACTAATAATAATAATAATAATAATAATAATAATAATAATAATAATAATTCAAGGACCATCCTTGGAACTACAATTGATGAAATACAATTTGACTCTAAAAGCTAATTAAAGTTATGCCACATAAATCTTCAAAGGTAAACAAAACAAAATACTAAAGATTTATCCTTGATAGTACCATCAGATGTAAGGTAAATGTACAATTTGGTACCTTTATTATGTGCCTAGGCTGCATGACCACATAGGCTCTGTATACGGTTAATAGTAGCTCAGTCAGCATTGTTGTTGTAAAGGGGATGCGTAACCTCCTGATAATGTGTACATGTCTATTGCAGGCTACACTAGTGTCCATTTATGGAGCAGTTAGGCCTACTTTAATTCAGCCCTGTTGCAACACTGTTCCAGCACTGAGAAAGGCAACCAACTGTCCAGAGATGTTTACGAATTGTTTTCTCAAATCCGATTAATTCCTTATTTCAGTCCGTGTTGCGTCTCCTTGTGCCTCCTCAAGTCCACTTTACGCTGGAAGCCTTTTCCACACAAGTCACAGCCAAAAGGTTTAAAACCAGTGTGCTTTCGACTGTGTGTTATCAAATTTGAACTCTGACTGAAAGCTTTGCCGCATACTTGGCATTTGTGAGGTTTCTCTCCTGTAAAATAGAAAAAAAAATCAGCTCAAGCATACATATTTCTGACTGTATTATAGTTTTAAATCTAAAAGGTTAAATCTAAGATTTGGGGCAGGGTTATTGCAGGGTCCTTACAGTTTTAAATAATTATTCATGACTTTCAACAAAATGAGTGACACCATTAAGACTTATGAGATCATTGATAAACTGGTCTAATTACAAAACTGAACTGATATAATGAATAAGCATCTTATAAACAGCCCACCACCCTGCTCCAATCAGACTACAGCACAAGTTTTGTTTAACACAAGATCATGTGTATTTTTGTTTACAAAAGCACAGTATGTAACATAACAGGTTTTCATGGTTGTTTGAGTCAACTCAGTGATGACAAACCCACCTGTGTGAATAAACGTGTGTTTCTTCATGTCTGATTTCTGATGAAACCTCTTGCCACAGTACTGGCACGGGTAAGGCCTCGTATCGGAGTGGATGAGAAGGTGCGTGGACAGAGTAGAGGATCTTTTGAACGTTTTTCCACAAATTTTGCAATCAAAACTCCTCTCCTGGACAAAACATAATGACAGATAATTACAAAACCACTGAAACAGTTAAAACTTTGAACCTGGTAGATTTCAGTGAACTGAACAGTGGTTACCTGAGAATGAACTGATCTGTGCTGTTCCAGACTGACTGCATGTCCGAAAGTTTTCCCACAAATGTCACAAGCAAAGGGTCTTGTTCCACTATGGGACCTCCGGACATGTACTTCTAAACCATGTGGAGTAGAGAACACCTGTAGTGCAGAAACAGAGAGCGTGCTCAGCACACACAGTATACATATACACAGCTAGTGTTTTTTAAAGACTTCAGGGATCTTCAGACAAGCTTGGATGTAGCAAATACGTTGGGAACATTGCTACTGCTACACAGTTAACAGTAAAGCTGTATGCTGTTACCTTGCTGCATTTGATGCACTTGAAGGCTCCATTCAAAATGAGGCGAGTGCATAATCCTGCTGTGTCCGTTTTCATCTCAGATCTGTGGATTTCCCTGTCTACATACAGTCCAGGAGCGGTGGCAGGCCGCTCAAACAGGTTTGTAGTCGACTCATAATTGCTGTAAACACTTTTGCTGGATCCCCTTTCACCAAAATGAGAAGGTCCAATCACTCTTTCTCCATAATAACTTAAGGAAGAATGATGGTGATTGAAGTTCTGCCGGACCAGCTGTCTCATCCCAGAGCCGGAATAACTGTTGCTCCATGGCTCAAAGGGCACCACAAACGGCTGGATTTCATCAACACTGGGTGAAAATGACTTTTCAGAGTCTGTTGAGGAAAAAAATTGAGTCATTTCCTCAGTTCTGAAGTCTGTTGTATAAGGTTGCCCTTTTGCTGGATTGTGTCAGTGTCATTTAATGTGTCATGAATATTAGAAATGGATTAAAGAGGTCTAAGTTACAATGCAGTGTAACATAAACACAATATACATATACAGTATATAAATTGGATAAGGATGCCTTTTATCATAATAACAATAGATTCAAAGAAAAATAAATGAACATTTTAAGACCACCATGTTAAACAGCAAACAGTGTCAAGTTAAAAATAAGAACAATACGTATTATGTATAATGATGATGATCATAATTCTCTAGCAGCATTTCTAGCTTGGTGTGAAACTATCACAAAGATCAAATGTAACAGACATAGTTTCAGGTCGCTAGACATAAAAAGGTACTAAGTTAAAGGGCAGCAACTTCTATACTTCTATACAACTTCTAAACTTCTATAACAATACAAAACACACACACACACACACACACACACACACACACACACACACACACACACACACACACACACACACACACACACAGGGTCAGGTTGGTACCTGGTGATGCAGAGGGTGATGGAGGCCTCCAGCTGTCCTCATAGTCTGAGGAGCGATCACACACACTGCTGCTGCAGCTGAGCGGAGAGCGAGACGGAGCAGTGGCGGAGTGAGCGAGCGCTAACACTTCCGCCGCTTCTGCGCTTCCAACATCCACACACACATCCTCTCCTTCTGCACTCTTACTGTCTGAAATATCACACACACTACGGGTTTTAATTTATTATTTAAAAAAAAAAAAACATTTGTTTTTTAAACAAAACATGCCGATTAGATCTAACTGACAAAATTACAATTCAGGGGAAAAAAAATTAAATTGGATCATAAATACTCTAGAAAGCCATAAGGGTCATCCATGTGTTTATAAGCTTTATAAAACAAAATTGTACAAATAATTACAAAAAGAAAGAAAAAGAAAGAAAAAAAGGGGGGGGACTCATATTCTACATGACTTAAAAAGAGTTTAGATAATAAACTACAACTTTTTAACACTGAACTGATTCTTATTAAATCACATAATAGCTTATAATAACACAAATAACTTATACACATTTATCACTCACAGCCTGACTCCATCTACATACGTTGTACCAATAGCTATCATATTAAAAGTTCATAATTTTATTAAAAACAATTCTATTTAGAAATCAAATACCTGCGCAGATATGAGCTAAAATCGTATCAAGTCTGCTGTAGTTGTCCTCTAAACTCCTCGGCTGGTGGTAGCTGTGAGCTTTTTTGCTCTTCACCAAGAAAGATCGAGGCATTTTTCTTCTCTTTTCACTCCCTTCTTTTTCCTACAAGTTAGCAAAAAAAAACGGCAAGTGGTGGTCAGTCCGTTTGAAAGTCCGACTGTAAAGTCACGAAGAGAATCAGCTCTCTTCTATACGACATCCTGGGGGAGAGCTGCGCATGCGCAACCTGTTGTCGTCTGCCAGGTGTTGCAGGCAGACAGGTGCTTTAAATGAAAGCCAACCATAAGGGTTTTGTGTGTGTGTGTGGGAGGGGGGGTCGATGAGGAGGAGGGGGAGGAAGGGTCCGCCGCTGTATAAATGAACACGAGCACTCGGCCCCATAGGGAATTAGGAGCCAAGCAATCAGGATTGAATGATACACTGGCTTTATCAATGTGATACTCGATCTAAAGTAGCCGCAGGAGAGGAGAGGAAATGCTGAGAGACTGGTTAAATACTGTTCATCGTCACACATTTAGTACAAGCTTACAATTGTTCACTCATATTTGTTTAAAAGAAGTAGTCTAAACAAGTAAGAGAGGACTAATCTGTGCACAAAATACAGATGGATAACACATTTAGTATCTTTCACCTGCAGAGGTGTGTGTAGTGAACCTTGAACCAAGATTTAGTCTAAAAATATTTCATGCATTAATAGATTTAGTCGTAGGGGAAATTAACACTTTCACACAATTTCACAACTGAAATTGCCATTTTAGCAAAATGTCTTCCACAAATGTTTCATGCTTAGTATTGTTTTGTTTTTTTCCATTTGCCTTTGTCGCTTGCATTTACATCTCATGGCTGTATCGCAAAGCTGTCACAAAAACAAACAAACAAATAAATAAATAAATAAATAAATAAATAAATAAATAAATAAATAAATAGATAAATCTGATTAATTTTCTCAGTCTGAGGATGCATCTGGAGATTAGTTGGTTGCGTGTTTTTATGGCCCAGTATTTTGATGCAACGCACGTCGATACAATATATAGTCCAAATATAATTGGGCAACTTTCCTAATAATAGCCGAAGTATCGTCGCATTTAAGTATTGTATTTCTATAATAGTTTAGAAAGCAATAAATAAATAAATAAATAAATAAATAGATAGATAGATAAATGAATAAATAAATAAATAAATAAATAAATAGATGTCGAGAGGTGCAATAAAACCATCATTGAATTTATGCGTGATTATTAGCGTAGATATAGTCTGGTATTTTATCCCTGTTTTCATCAGATTTTTTATTTTTTTATTTTTTTTAATTGATTTAATCAGCAAAAGCTGTGTGTTGCGGGTGCACACCAGCACCAGGCTGCACGTGCACTGCACCGCCCTCTCCAGTCTCACGCCTGCTTTTTCTGCGAGCACGTGCAGGTGGAACAGAGACGCCTTGTTCTCCTTCAGTCCAGAATCGGGACGCCGGCGATCTGCTGTCGTGAACCCCCCTTCACCCGACCCCCCTCCATCACCCCCTCCATCCCCTGGCTGGAGGAACAGAACCCCGCATTGAACCCGCAAAGCAGACGGACCGCAGGTAACCAGCTGATGCTCACGCGCCCTTTCACCTGCTGCACGCCGGCTCGTGCCAGTCACAAGACCACCCACCCCACCCCACCCCACCCACCCCTCCCACCCCTTACACCATCCACCCCCTTTCCCCATCAATTTCTGTGTGCTTTCACTGAAGACTCCCAAAATGAATAGTTGGAGCAATAGTCTCACAGATTGCTTCATGGCATTGGAGTTGTTACGCGCGCAACCACTGATTCACTGATCACACTTTTTTTCTTTTTTTTTCTTTCTTTTTTGTAGATTAAAATGCAAAGAAAAAAGCAGATTATTAGTGACATGACTGAAAACATTCATTTAATCAAACCACAAGGTCACACTGAGCTCAACTGTGCACGCAGTGCCCTTAGATTTGGACATTTCTTGCAAAATATTAACCCCCCAAATAATAATAATAATAATAATAATAATAATAATAATAATAATAATAATAATAATAATAATAATAATAATAATAATAATAATAATAATAATAAATAAATAAATTTACTTTAGACTATATCAGCATTTTTTTTTTATTTATATAAATCCCCCACAGGAACACGCCATTAGACCCAGAGATTATTGAGACTATAACACGCGGATGGTTACAGGCCTCGTTTGCTTGTCGCAGAACATTGCGCTGACAATGAACTGAACGATATCTCTGCGCAGCTCTCAGCTTTATCAGCGCGGCGCGGACAGCAATGAACTGAAGCCAAAATCTGAGACATTTAATCTCAAACTCCAATCTTGGGCCTTGCGAAGAGCTTTTAGATTGTGGATTTGGAAATGTCGCGGTGCAGGAAATCAAAGCGCAATGTGCTCTCCGTTGATTAGACACAAGCGCGCTTGCAACCGCAGGGCATCCGGGCACGATAACGCGCACAGTTTACTAATTTTATTTCTGCAACAAGAACAAACTTTTATTTATTGTTTCTGTGCTTGTTGTAGAAGTAGTCCCTATGCGACTGTTCCTCACACAAAGAAACACTCTTAATCAACATTCTCAAAAAAAAAAAAAAAAAAAACTAAATAAGTGCTTCAAGCTGTATATAAACTACAGGAATAATGAATTAAGAGTTAGAAACGTGAGTGAGAGTAAATACATAAAACAAATACAATACAAATACCTTTTCATGTGCACCCTGTGACAACACAAATAACCGCACAGAGATACGCACTTTTACCACCACCACCACTAATAATAATAATAATAATAATAATAATAATAATAATAACAACAATAATAATAATTATAATAATTATTATAATAATAATAATTATAATAATTATAATAATTATAATAATAATAATCACACCTAAATAAAGCGTCACCTGCTGCAGCTTCCTTCATACAGGTGTGATGTTATATCTAGAATATTACATTTCTTAAAGGTTTCAAGCAGGTGAAGTTCATCTTAAATGCGAGCTTTGAATCGAGTCGTGATTTACTGATATCGAAGCTTTGATTGCAATGCAGATATATTAACGCTTACTTTCAGAAAGCCAGCCGCTCCAGCCGACACACACACACACACACACACACACACACACACACACACAGAGAGAGACAGAGCATGCTTACCTATGATCCCGTGTCTCTGTGACCCTGAAGCCTCGGCTGTGCCTCTAACACCGGTGGTTTTTGTCTACACCTCCGCCATGCCGGGTTTCCGTCTGAGCTGTGAGAGAAAACATAACTTCCTGAAAACTATTTGTAACACGTTTCATTTAGCGGTTCGGGACTTGCACAGTCGTCTTGACAACAGCGCTCTTTTTTTTCTTTTTATCTTTTTCAGTTTTAGTACACGTTATCGTTATTATATAGCAGAGATTTGCACCTGACACAGGTTACTACTCACAGCGCACTGTATACATCACACTACTAGTCTGGAAATAATAAAACAGCTCAAAGAAAGTGGCAAAAACTTCCTGATCTAACATCAGTTCATAATTAGTCACTTCTCAAAACAAGCCACTTTTTTAGGTTCAGCCTTACTTGTGTGGTTGATGTAGTAGGACTTGATGAGTGTCTTAGTCTTTGAAGCTGTGAGCAAAATCACAGGTTTATACACTATATTGCCAAAAGTTTTGGGACGTCTGCCTTTACATGCACATGAATGTAATATGGAGTTGGCCCGCCCTTTGCAGCTATAACAGCTTCAACTCTTCTGGGAAGGCTTTCCACAAGGTTTTAGGAGTGTGTTTATGGGAATTTTTGACCGTTCCTCTAGAAGCGCATCTGTGAGGTCAGGCACTGATGTTGGATGAGAAGGCGTGGCTCATAGTCTCCGCTCTAATTCATCCCAAAGATGTTGTATCGGGTTGAGGTCAGGACTCTGTGCAGGCCAGATACGTTCCTCCACACCTCCATGTCTTTATGGAAACAACACCTGAATTCAATGATTTGGAGGGGTGTCCCAAAACTTTTGGCAATATATTGTATTAATGTACTCCTTACCATTTCTATAGTATCAGCACATTCTCGAGGAATTGTAGACTATGGTCTTATTAACCTAAACAAAAGTGAAAACAGGGAATGACACTTGAGCTAACCTTTCTTGTGTCTATTCTATCATTTTCTTAGTGTTGTGCTACTGAGCAGAAGATTGTGAGTTTGAATCCCAGGTCCTCCAAGCTGCCACTGCTGGGCCCTTGAGCAAGGCCCTTAACCCTCAATTGTTCAGCTGTATAAAGTTAAATAAAATGTAAGTCACTCTGTATAAGGGTGTGTGCCAAATACCAGAAATGCAAATCTTAATGTTGCAAACATTTAAAAAGCAGTATTATAGTATAACTCCACACCACATGATGACATTGCATCTTTTGCAGATCATTTTCATTCAGTCAAGTCATTATTTCATGCACAGCAGCTGCTATGACAGTTCAGTGTGCGAGTGAGATTAGTTTTACATTAATGTGTTAATTCTAACAAGTTATTGTTTTTGCAGTAGCAACTCATTTGCGCGGGTTTGTGTGATTTAAAATTGATTTAGCAAAATAAGTCTGTACAATGTTATTACAGAAGAAGTCTTCAGTCTTAATTCTTTGTAAAGGCTGTTCAGTTGGAACACAGGAAAGCATTCAGTAGTTTTTTCAGAAGCATGACACTGATACTGCATTTTTTGTCTCATCAACTTTGCAAGTGCATGCAATGATAGGAAATAAATTGATTCTCAAATGTTCCATATTAAATTTCAAAACATCTACTTACCCTTCTTTAACAAGTAAGCTCGTAAATCGCTGTGGTATAAGATTAAAACGCTAGTATAGGTACAAAAATCATCTTTCGGGTGGTAATGATATCACATCATCCTGCCACTGATTATTTCCTGTAACCGCATACCCTGTTGTTTTTTCACTCCCTATATGAGGCAAGCCCAAAATGATCCTTGCTTTAAAAATGTCACAGAAAATGTTGTCTGGTGTTTTTTTTTATTATGAACAATGTTTACATTATGTGTAAAATTCTTTATAGCATTTCTTCAGTTCTTTTGGGACACAAACGTTCTTAAAGCTGGTAAAATGAAAGGTTTTATTGTGGCACCCTTTTACTGTTACACTGATTTTTCAGCCCTATTTCAGATTTACGACCTGGAAAGTCAAGTTCATTTTATACACGGTTCAGACTATTTTGGGTCCCTGAAAGCATTTGTTTCATTTTTAGACATGTATTCCTTGAAGGTTTAAACAGCCTTACTGTACCTCAAGCATTTGAATAACTGATCGCCCAGCCGAAACCTGACTCATTTCATAATCTTCATATTAGCAGCTGGCTATTTTGAACTTGCTCTCTAATTTAAAGTTATTGGTTTATTCTGCTATCAGGGTCAAAGCCACGAGTTACTGATCAACATCACGAGATATTACAGAATTAAAAAAAAGATACAATGATCGTGAATTTGTAATTCATATATAATTGTCTAGCACCAACTTTGTTCATTCGATTCAAATTACTACATTTTGTTTACTTTAGTATTGGATTGTGTATTCAGCTATTTTGGATTGGTGACATGCTGAAATAATTTTTACATACTGAAATAATTTGTATAGCAGACACCACCTTTACAAATGATTTCAAAACTCATTTTCCAGTTTCATACACATGTACTGTAAATGTGCATCACGGAGACTTCTAATACTGGAAAAAATGGTCATAATACAGACATAAAAGGCTTGTCAGAATTATTTGTTTATTGCATGACTAAAAAGAAAACCACTAGGTGTAAGTAGCGATGTGACAACTCACCACATGCAGAAAAAACACTTGCAGAAAATTCGATTGTACAACTACTTAAAGCACAAAAAGTCTTGAGGACCAAAGCATGGGTTGCAATCTGATAAAGCAAAGTGCTACAAGGAGGCAGTCAGGTTTAGAACATGGCGTGGATGGATAAAACTGTGGTGAAGTTTAAATTAAAAAGAAAAAAAAAAGAAAGAAAGAGAAAAAAAGAACCATCCACGGTGGATATTAGTGTTATGGAGCTATGGAGATCTGATTGATTCTTCACCAAGAGTAGCAGCAGAATATTTTTTAAAATGAAGTAGCTATACAGTAACTGGGTGGCACTTCATTATCCATTTTGCCCTGGCTTTGTAAGAAAAAAAAAAAGTTTCATATACACATTTGAGAATTTCATTTGTACACAATCAGTATTAAAAGGGGCCATGGCCTGAAATGGAGGGCGTAACACACCAACCACAACATCTGTAACTGACATAAATCCAGCGTTATTTGCTGGCATCTGTAATCCCAAGTGCTAGAGCAGAAGATCCAAAACAACTCAGTGTCAGACACATCAGAAGCTCTCTGCATGTTCTGTGCAAAGGTGCAACAAAATGTGTTGAACATGAACGAGGCGTCAAGGACAGAAATACTCCACTGACGACTTCACAGAGTCTGCTGCTTGCTTTGTATCTGCCTTTTGTGAAACTGCGGGTACGTGGTACATGGCAAAAGAACAATAAAGTGTGATACTTTGATAGTAAGAACCATGTTATAAATCAAGAGTCAGATACAGTACAGTGAGAACATAGAAATAAGCACGGAGTTGCATTCAAACGTCTCGCAAAAGCACTGATTATGTCCCTTTTCAACTGAATTGTACACTGTACATCCAGGATATGAAATTTACTACATACATACATATTTTCAAGTCAAAATGTAGATGCAAAAAACAAGTGGAGATCCACGTGAGATCTTAGACAAGCTGCTTTTTTACATAAAGTCAAAGGCCATTAGACGTACTTCATGCTATGATTAAAAAAGGATGTTATTGTTGGTTGATATGACACTAATCCATTTTATTTGCAGTTTTGTGTAATGTTCATCTGAGCAATAGTGTTTCTAAACCTTTCATGTATCCCTTAATGTGATGGACACCCACGAATGCACACCGTGGGATTTTGATTATTCTGTAAGAAAAAAAAAAAAGATAAAATAAAAATTAAAAATTAGAAGAATGATGTTTTATCATAATGCATAAAAACACTCTACAACTTAAGTCTGTTCATCTCTGCTAGCATGGTGTAAAGGAGTCTGTATAGTCTTAGGGACTTTCAGTATTTGCTCCAGTCCAGTGTGGCTTTAAAGAGCAGGACAAGCCACTGAATTTCTTGCCAAATTGCAAAGACAAGTTCTAATATAAACATCTGGCTCATTTTGGCAAAAACAAAATGAATAAGGCAGATGTGAATAAAAATCCTGATTCTCAGTTTGTACAGAAGATTTCAGAATTTCTAGTTGTACAGAAGCAGATGGCAGTTTCAGATCTGGTTGCGACGATGAACTTTCAGGTGCGACTTCCACGCAGGCTGCAGTCTGGTGTCTCGGTGTTAGTGTCGGTAGTCACACAGTGGTGCTCTTATGGCTGCTGTTAGAAGGCACCTTGAGCCTCAGACTCTCTCCATCCTCATCGGCCTCGCTGTCCGTATCTTCCAGCTGGGGGTGGAGTGTGATGCGGCCGCCATCTCGACAGGGGTTCACGCTAAGCGGTAGCTTCACGCAGTCATCGTCCGAGGACTGATTTGACTCGTCGTCCCCTCCGTAGTGATTGACGATGTGGATCCTATCAAAATTGGTGCGGCTGGGTAATCCCCTCTGCCCTTTTAAACAGCAGATCTGTAAACAAACCGTACACAAAAACATCAGAACTCTCAGTGGGCAAGTGGAGAACAGAAATGTCTACATCATAAAAAAAAAAATAAAAAAAAACGTATGTAAATACCGGGATGCTCTTTGCTCATGCACGTGATGAGGTGGGAAACATCTTGAGAATGCATGACATCCGTAACAAAATTTTCAACATAAAACTTTCTACAAAAAGCCCTCTGTTTTAGCTGGACATGGTCAAGCAATCTGATATATAACCCTAACCTCTTTTTTGCAGAAGGAAGAGAATGAGCTACAACACATTTACATTCCACATACAACTGAGAAGTTGAGAGAGTTTGGACGTTACACTCAAGGGCCCATCAGTGGCAGACTGGTGTTGCTAGAATTTAACCTCACAACCTTCCAACCATCAGAGCCCAATGCTTTAACGTCTCAGCCTTTACCACTTCTCCCTAAACCAAAGTTCTCCCAGTTTAGTAATCGAAACCTGGCCACTGATCACGCCCTCTGCGTGATGACCCTATTATTCATATATGTGAAGCAGATCATGCACAGTGATGAAAGTGGGTGTCTCTGAAACACATCCACAGCCCTTCATCACTAGAGTCTCTCAGCTTGTATTGTGTTTTGCGTCTCTCTTCAGAACACAGAATATGCATGACGTTACCACGTGTTCCCAAACAAATGATACACTTTGTACAATACATATAGTATGAAATGCAGATTGACATCCAGCTCCCCAGTGCACCTCACAGCGAGAAGGGACCAGCATGATTGTGCAATAAAAGCCTTTTTTTCACATGATGAGGGTAACCTTGCTCTTTTTACTACACATCATCTGTATGGTAGGCAAAATGACAGATGTTTTCAACAACATGATATATCTTCTACTACATGTGCTGTGCTGCCGACTGCCTGAAAACTAAACAAAGTCACTGTTATTAAGGCTAATATGTTTATTTTACACAACAGCACTGTTAAATGCTCAATTCTGAGGTGTTGATTATATTTCTAAGTGCATGGCTCAGTATTTTCTGTTGGCAAGATTCCTATTAAAATGTTATTGTTTCTGAAAGGACATACAGTGCTGCAGATGTGCATGTAACCAGTGATGCAGTGAAGAAGATTTCTGTGACAAGAATTTGGAGGGAGTCTCTAGCGTCAGTGCTTAGTAACAGTCAGAGGTAAAGCACTAACGTTTTTTCCATATTAACTGAAAGACGAGAAAAGACGTGCTGGGAAGCGTGCGACTGTCTGCTGCTACTCGAATGCAAGCTATTCCAGGAACTAACGTGTTTTGTGAACATTAAATGTAACTAGAAATGGCTAAAAAGTATGTAGAAACATATTTCAATAAATGGTACAAATTGCTGTGGTATAAGAATAATAACTGACAATCTGTTTACGGCATGCTCTAGTGTTTTATTTGTTACTTTAAAAAGACTCAGTGACTTGTACAAATTTTTAAAGCTCAACTCAATTAAATAAGGGTTTCATCTTAAACACTGTTTAGAAGTCTTGGGCACATGTAGAAAACAAAAAAAGCAAATGATGCTTCAAAAGTTGACAAAATAAGAAGTGTCTAAATTAACATTAATATAAAATGACTTTAAGGAACATTAAAAGTCAATAATTGAATAGTTTAATAAAAAAAAAAGTGAATAATAATTGTGAACACCTTTTACCTTTAAAATGGAATAAGATCTCTTGTACATACTGTGATGTAGTTGTATAAGAAAATCGGCTGGTAAGTTGTTTCTATTTCACTGATACACAATATACGTCTACATTAAGACTAATGTAAGACTTTACATACAAGTCTTATGAAACCTTTAGATTCAGAACCAAATACAAGATAAAAATGCCTTGTTACTTTATACAAGGGGAATAAAACGGCAGGTAAGCTATATCTATATAGCTGTATGCCATGTGAGTTAGCTTCAATCTGATATTTAGCTTATTTGTTTGACAACATGTTTGCATTTATCTGAGTAACACTGCACAATTGTTTCCTTAGACATCATAGCACTAACAAACCGAGTCATAGTGATGTTTTTCAAGTCATGTTTTTTCTGCAACCACGAATGAACACCCTTCAGTGTTCATATACATATATTATTCGCCAGTGAGGGGAGAGGGACACAATAACTAATGACTTTTGACATGATTTATCTGTTATCACAGTAATCAGGGGCAGGTTTAGAGATTTGCTGGCGTCTGTTTCGTGTAAAAAGTGGTGCTTTTGTAGGAAACGCATACATTATAAAATGACAGGGGCTTTTTAAATCTATGACATAAACTACCATTTCTAGTACTGCTACAAGCAATGCTATAGCAGATTTTGTGTGCATGGAAAAGGATATGGAAATTATCATAGGCTCATCATTATATATATATATATATATATATATATATATATATATATATATATATATATATATATATATATATATATATATATATATATATATATATATATATACACACACACATATACATATATATATATATATATATATATATATATATATATATATATATATATATATATATATATATATATATATATATATATATATATATATATATATATATATACACACACACACACACACACACACACACACACATACATACATACATACACATATATATATATACATACACACACACACACACACACACACACACACAGTTTATTTATGCTCTGGGAAGGAAGTGGCTTGATTCTCTAGCACTCAATGGAGGACCGCCAGACTCAATAACATGTCCTGCTCTTCTGATCTGCTGCAAATTGTAGCAGGAATACAATAATAAAAACAAATAACAATAATAAAAATAACAGTAGCATCCAACATAGTGCTCAATGTAAATGAAATGCATGCAGACCTAGAAAACAAAGAAAACAAGAAATGAATAAAAGAAATAAAGCAAGATAAACTGACGGAAATGTGGGTTTGGATTTTCTGTGAGGTATAATTCATAGGTGCTTAAAATACACACACAAACACACACACTTACCTGAAACACACTGCATCACCAAGACAGACATGTGGGAAGAGAGGTATTCATGGGTATTTCAAAGCAACCGCAACACCTCATGTGTGACCTCATACTCATTAAACTATGTGTAATTACATTTTCATAAAAAAGTAGATTACAAGAACTTCAATTAAAAGATAAAGAAATAGAGAAAAAGATAAACTCAGAGTGAAATAGAGAGATAGACAGAGAGAGAGAGAAAGAGAGATGAACAGGCAGGAAACCTGCAGCAAGATACTTGACAGCCCAGTGGTGTTGAGAGGTTTGTTGAGAGTGTAGAGTTTCACTCTGTGCAAATATGGTTGATAGGAAACCTTGCACCCTTTAGCAATTACGTGATTTAAATAGCAACCAGCAGAAAGCTTTCTGTGCTGTTCGTACCTTCAATAACAACGTTTTCTGCACTGCACTGCACTTCACTACCTACCAGAAACTTTTAAAAGCTGTATTAGATAATATGAACGCACTGCCTTCATCTCTAAATCCAATTTACGGACCACAACAAAAATAAAACCAAAAAAAAAGTTTTTGGTTTTTGGTTTTTTTTTTATTGTATTTTTCTCAGATCTGCAGTACACACTTTATCACACCATCATTATCGCACCAGTTATTTCTAGCACACAAACGACCAAAATCATTTTCATGCTGCTGCTCTCTTTTTAGTGGGTCATGTAAATTAGAATGAGATACAGTGCGAGTACAAAATGTCAGGGTGTATTCAGAGGAAGGAAGGTATCTTACTGAATGCAGCCTACTGAGGTTCCTTCCTCTAGTGAATTTTTGTAAACAGGGTATATTAATCCTTCACTCTCCTACATGTCCCATAATCCAGTGCAAATAAAACTGCAATTACAAAAAAGGGGGACAAATAAACAAGGGTGCAATTTAACAAAATTAAATGTGTCAGCTGTACTTTTTTTTATAACCTGGTGTAGTCACAAGACATACACTATTCTCCATTTCATCTGGAAAAAAAAGTGAGTAAGAAAGGCCTTGCCTTTCTTAAGGCAGCTGCTTATCTTGCAAGCTTTACTTCTTTTCAAAGCTCAACCTTTTTAATTTACTGCGACAAACATCTTTGTTTTCATCTGGCTGAAAAAGAAGAAACCATAACCCATATTTCAATCGTTCTTCACTGTCTAACCTCCTCACCACAAACAACACATCAGCCATGCTGGCTGAGGCATCAAGCCGCAAAGTACACCGAGGCAGAGGCAGCAGTGGATAAGAAGAGGAAACAAGTAGCTTTCCGGATTAAAGCGACCTTTCTGCTCTTTGTTGATAGGGATTTGAGAAGAACCGTCTGAATGGTTTAGTGTGCTGCAGTTTAGCCACAAACACCAACCTTTTGTTTTTAAAGAAGAGGATGAAAATCTGACTGTATCCTCACAAAGTAAATCAATGACGCAGTTTCTGTTTTTTGTTCTTCACTGACCCCTCTCACATCCAAGACGGTGGTACGCTTTTCAATTATGCGTGCTCTCCTCTGTTTCTTGGAGGCACTAAGACAAAAATTGGCAAGCGGCTTAATAAATGCTTTGCTCACTGAATCCATTTTGCACACAAACCCAGGAGATAAATGAGTCACACATCTGGGGTCATGGTTTTACACAACCCACATGTTCATAACTGAAGTACTTAAAAACAACATGATGAGGTTGCCAAGATGTGCGAACACACCTAGGGGTGAGAAAGATAAAGATTTTTAGATGTATCTTGATTCTTTTTTTGTTGTTGTTAAATAACTCTGTAACTGAGATGCACAGATCTAATTAGAATGATCAAATTAGAAATAAAGCATTTCCAATACAAGGTGAAAAAAGACAACTATAAACAAACAAACAAAAAATAAAAAAATTTCTGGCCACAAATGTAGACCAATTGGGTGGTGAAATGTAAAAGCATAGGAAAACATGTATGCTATGAAAATGTCAAAGTTCTGTCAGGATTTTGTATTTTGAAATACAATATATTCAAACATATAAAATCTTATTGCACGTTTTATACAGGAGTTGGAGGGAAAAAAAGTCTTCTGCTCATCCTGCTCAACAGACAACCCTTAAGCAAGTGGCAAAGCTTCCAAATAATTCTTGCAGGGCAAAGCAAATCACCAGGTAAGCTTTGTTGTAAAATCTTTACCGCTCTTGTTGAAATCATGGCTTTTTTTATTTTAAGTCAAAAATGGTAAGCAATGTCACACAGACTTCCCAGAGCGGAAAGAATAGCATACTTTCTATCCCTCGTCAATCACAGTGACTTCCCAGTTGCGGGCATCTCCGAGCTCATGCCCGCAATGAACAAGTTAAACAAAATGAAACTACTTGGTGCCCCAAGATTCAGGCTCCCATCTGAGACCCCTGAAGATAAGAAACTATCAATGCCTCGCATTATCTCTGCATAGAAGGATTGTTCAACTTTTCAAGCATGTTATCGCAACGAAGCACCTGGACTACGCTGGACTATTCTCAAAATGCAAAACGCAAAAAAAAAAAACGCAAAAAAAAAAAGACGTATAAAGCCTAGAATCGAAGAGAGGGGCGTGTGCGGGCAAATTTAACTGCCATAAGCGCAGGAAGCAGCATTTTGCAGGGCGTAGTTAACACTTCTAAACACCACTGCTAAAGGAGCTCTCCAATTTGTTCAAAGTGTTCGCAAAGCTTAGGAGAAAATAAAAAGCAAAACCACACATGAAGCTGGCAGATCAAAAACACAAACAGTTGGTGGAAAAAAAAAAGATGCAACAGTTCACAAAGTAATACACCTTAGACGCCACAGACTTTAGGGTCACAATGTCTATGCATGTTAGCGGGTTTTGGTTAATTCCCCTTAAATCTGTGCAGCAAAATGAAAACCTGTGTATAGTGCTTGCTGAGAGCAACCTGCACCTCACCTCTTCTCGCAGCTCTGCTATCTGGTCTTTGAGGTCTCGGATGTACTGGTTGGAGTCTGTGTTGTTCAGTTGTCCCTGTACTCTCCCTTCTTCCTTCTGGAGAGGGTTCAGAGAAAAAACAACATCGATTCAGTCACAACATCAGGAGCTTCAGAACAACAACATACAACATGCTCTTGTAAAGGACAATGTGCATACTTTCAGAAGATTGTGCTTGAAGAGCAACATGTGCCCATTTTTCCAATCAAATAAATATATTAGCATGATTTGTTATTATTTATTAGAGATGATGTACTGAGATGATGGGACACGAAGGTGAAAATAGCTCTTTTTGCTCTTTTACAGCAAACGCATTGGAGAAACTGAAGACAGGGTTTTGAAATGATCAGTTCTGAATCTAAAATAAAAACATTAAAATGAAATACTGAGTTTAATGAGTTTGCTGTTTAAATCATAGTGACTTTTGAAATGAACACAATTTAGACATTTTTTTGTGTTAACCAATACTACAATTAAAAATAAAAATAAAAATAAAAAAAATATTTAAAAAAAAAAATCAATAAACCACCAAAACAAACTCCATCCACGTTTCATTTGAGGCCCGAATGTTCCAAAGTGCGGCAAACGATTTTGGACCACAGCTTTCTAATCTTGAGATTCATTTGCAGAGATGATTACAGTGTTTTATGAGAAGCTGCCCAAGTTTTACCACCAATTTCCATTTAAAAGTGAAAATCTGTGGTAGGTTCACTTGTAAATGAGGTAGGAGTGCAGAAGCAGGAAGCGTGAAGCTCAGCTAACATGGCGTTTCTGCGTCACGCTGGTCGACATGCTGAGCATGTTTACTTTGCTCCTCATGCCTTGGGGAAACGCCTAGCTGCGGCGTTAAACTGCCGCACGTGCTGTTTATATTCCACACATCTGCAAAACCTCGCAAACAAACTGGATTCCTCCAGCAATGTTTCTGCCACACAGAAAAAAAAGATAGAAAGAAAGAGAGGAAAAGAGTAAAAAGGGGAAGAGGAGCACAAAGGGGTTGAGGTAGGGGCGCGAGATCTAGCACATCAACACACACACACACACACACACACACACACACCCCTGCAGTAGGGACTGCTATTTTCAATTCCTGCGGTCTGCACTAAAGGCACTGCTTGCAGGCTTCTGATAGGTTGGAGATGATGAGGGATCTGAAGCGCCACTTCTCTAGGAATCTGTGTTTTTCTTGAGGTTTGTCTCCCCCAACCCCAGGTGCCAGTGATAAGGAAGAGGCAGTTAGCAGACTTCCTTACATTCAGCTGCGTAAAGTCAGCAGGTGGCAGGCTGCGGCCAGGGACGTCAAACGGCTCTAAATAATGGCTTCCTTGCTTAAGCACCCCCAAAAATACAAGCCTTGAGGCCGTTGTTAAAAACGTTAAAAACTAGAAAACAATTCTGGAGACTCAACCTGATACAGATTGGAAGGCTTTAGCGAGGTCGCTGCACTGTTGTTGTCGTCATTCAAATTGCAAAATATAACATTAATGCAGGTCTGATTACGTACTGGGTTTGAGAACTGTCTCTTTAACCTTAAATGACTCAATGAATAAGAGAGCACAAAGTTAATGACTATGATGATGACATACATATACATACATATATATACACATACACATATACATATACATATATAATAAAAGCAAACATCCGCACTCAAGCTTTCACTCGTTTCATACTGATGTGTTTACTAGAAAGAAATGGCTTTGTGTCATTCACTTCTTCTTCTTCTTCTTTCGGCTTTTCCCTTCAGGGGTCGCCACAGCGAATCATCTCTCTCCACCTATCCCTATCTTCTGCATCCTCAACCCTTGCACCCACTAGCTTCATATCCTCATTTATTCCATCCATATACCTCCTCTTTGGCCTTCCTCTTTGCCTCCTGCCTGGCAGCCCCATGTCCAACATTCTCCTACCAATATACTCACTCTCCCTCCTCTGAACATGTCCAAACCATCTTAATCTGGTCTCCCTAACTTTGTCCCCCAAACGTCCAACATGAGCTGTCCCTCTGATGTACTCATTCCTAATCCTGTCCAATCTTGTCACTCCCAAAGAGAACCTCAACATCTTCAGCTCTGCTACCTCTAGCTCTGACTCCTGTCTCTTCCTCAGTGACACTGTCTCTAAACCATATAGCATGGCCGGTCTCACCACTGTCCTGTACACCTTCCCCTTGATTCTCGCTGATATTTTCTGATCACACAGAACTCCCGACACCTTTCTCCACCCATTCCAACCTGCCTGCACTCGCTTCTTTACCTCTTTCCCACACTCTCCATTACTCTGGACTGTTGACCCCAAGTACTTAAACTCCTGTACCTTCTTCACCTCTTCACCCTGTAACCTTACTGTTCCACTTCCCTCCCTTTCATTCACACACATGTACTCAGTCTTACTACGACTGACCTTCATTCCTCTTCTCTCCAGTGCAAACCTCCACCTCTCCAGGTTTTCCTCCACCTGCTCCCTGCTCTCACTACAGATCACAATGTCATCTGCAAACATCATTGTCCAAGGAGACTCCTGTCTGACCTCCTCTGACAACTGGTCCATCACTATAGCAAACAGGAAGGGGCTCAGAGCCGATCCCTGATGCAGTCCCACCTCCACATTGAACTCCTCTGTCTGACCTACAGCACACCTCACCACTGTCCTGCTCCTCTCATACATGTCCTGCACCACTCTGACATACTTCTCTGCTACTCCTGACTTCCTCATACAGTACCACAGCTCTTCTCTTGGCACCCTGTCATACGCTTTCTCCAAGTCTACAAACACACAGTGCAACTCCCTCTGACCATCCCTATACTTCTCCATCAAAATCCTCAGAGCAAAAATTGCATCCGTTGTGCTCTTTCTGGGCATGAAGCCATACTGTTGCTCACAAATGTCCACTACCTTCCTTAACCTAGCTTCCACTACTCTTTCCCATACCTTCATTGTATGGCTCATCAACTTTATCCCCCTATAGTTACTGCAACTCTGCACGTCACCCTTATTCTTAAAGATTGGCACTAACACACTTCTTCTCCATTCCTCAGGCATCCTCTCACTCTCTAAAACCCTGTTGAACAAATTAGCTAAAAATTCCACTGCTGCCTCTCCCAGACACTTCCAGACCTCCACCGGAATGTCATCAGGACCGACTGCCTTCCCACTTTTCATCCTGTTCAAAGCCTTCCTGACTTCATCCTTTCTAATCTTATCTACTTTCTGTTCCACAGAGTTCACCCCTTCTACTCTTTTTTCCCTCTCATTTTCCTCATTCATCAGCTCCTCAAAGTATTCCTTCCATCTCCTCTGTACACTCTCCTCACTTGTGAGCACCCTTCCATCTCTATCCTTAATAACTCTAACTTGCTGCACATCCTTCCCATCTCGATCCCTCTGCCTACCTAACCTGTACAAGTCCTTCTCTCCTTCTCTAGTGTCTAAACTAGTGTACATCTCTTCATATGCCTTCTGCTTGGCCTTAGACACCTCCCTCTTCACTCTGCGCTGTAACTCCTTGTATTCCTGTCTATTCTCTTCAGTCCTGTCCATGTCCCACTTCTTCTTGGCTAACCTCTTCCTCTGGATACTATCCTGAACTTCCTCATTCCACCACCAAGTCTCCTTATCTTCTTTCCTCCTTCCAGATGACACACCCAGCACCTTTCTCCCTGTCTCCCTGATCACTTCTGCTGTAGTTTCCCAGTCATCTGGCAGCACTACCTGACCACCCAGAGCCTGCCTCAACTTCTGTCTAAATTCCTCACAACATTCCTCCTTTTTCAGCTTCCACCACTTGGTTTTCTTCTCTATCTTTGACCTCTTCGTCTTACAGACCATCAAAGTCATCCTACACACCACCATCCTATGCTGTCTGGCTACACTCTCTCCCACTACCACTTTACAGTCACTAATCTCTTTCAGATTGCCTCTTCTACATAGGATGTAGTCTACCTGTGTTCTCCTACCTCCACTCTTGTAAGTCACTCTATGCTCCTCCCTCTTCTGAAAATAAGTGTTAACCACACCCATGTCCATCCTCTTAGCAAAGTCCACTACCATCTGTCCTTCTAGGTTCCTTTCCTTAACTCCAAACTTGCCCATCACCTCCTCATCACCTGTGTTCCCCTCGCCAACATGTCCATTAAAATCCGCTCCTATCACCACTCTCTCACCCGTGGGAATACTCTCCATCACCTCATCTAATTCACTCCAGAATCTCTCTTTCTCCTCTAACTCACAACCTACCTGTGGGGCATAACCACTAACAACATTCAACATCACCCCTTCAATCTCTAACTTCAGATTCATCACCCTGTCTGACACTCTCTTCACCTCCAGGACATTCCTCACCAACTCCTCCTTCAGGACCACACCTACCCCATTTCTCTTACTATCCACACCATAATAAAACAGCTTGAATCCTGCTCCTATACTACGAGCCTTGCTACCCTTCCACCTGGTCTCCTGTACACACAGTATATCCACCTTCCTTCTCTCCATCACATCAGCCAGCTCTCTACCTTTCCCTGTCATAGTACCAACATTCAGAGTTCCTATTCTCAGTCCTACACTCTTACCTTTCCTCTTCTCTCTCTGTCTGTGCACTCTCCTCCCTCCTCTACTTCTTCGACCAACAGTAGCCCAATTTCCACCGGCGCCCTGTAGGTCAACGGCGCCGATGGCGGTCGTTGTTAACCCGGGCCTCGACCGATCCGGTATGAAATTCGTACTAACGATTCGCATGGTTAAATTTGGCAATGTTTTACGCCGGATGCCCTTCCTGACGCAACCCTCTCTATTTATCCGGGCTTGGGACCGGCACAGAAGTCACTGGACTGTGACCCCCATGGCTAGATTTCTTTGTGTCATTCACTGGAATGAGCATTTTAAGGGACAACACAATACACTACTTTTGATGCCTTTGTATTTGTAACACTGAAGTGTGAATAAGGTCTATTGGCTAATTCTGCCTGTTGAGTTTAAACTCATTTTGCACGCAGACCTCCAAAGATGAATGCTAAACAACCAGCAACTAAACAGACCAGATATACAACACAATTGAGTGAAATGAGTGCTCTCTACATGCTTGCTTGCACAGAAGGTAAAACTAAGTACATTATTCATTCTGTAGTGTGTAGGTATGATGAGGTGATAGACATTAAAATGAAAACAAGAGTATGGGAACTGACGCACTCAGGTGATGCACATATGGAAATGTCTGACAAATGACAAAGCAATGGAAGCTAAAGACAGAGAAATTTAATCAACACCTTCTGACCAATCATATTTGAGACTTCAACAGGACTTCAACAAAAGAGGTGAACAATATTTGAAGTGTCAGCATCACTGCTTGCTAAATTGTGAGAAGATAAACTATTTTATAACACAATATTGTTGAATTCCTGAATCTGATGAGTCTTGATTTTTCAATAACAAATGAGCTGCAATATGTCTCTCTTGTTTTCTTTAACTTCAAGAGTTAAAAAAAGAAGCTGGTGAAGGAGTGAGCATTTATAGCTGCCATAATGTAAGAATAACAGTGTCCAACTCTGTAGACTTTCCACAACATTGATTGTATTGTTTTAACGCCTTAACATTAAAAGATAACATCGCTGCTATATAAGAACAATACAATTTGTGACCTGTTGTTAAGACATGTTACAATTAATTACTTAAGGATGATAACTGTAATTCTCTCTCTCCATATATATATATATATATATATATATATATATATATATATATATATATATATATATATATATATATATATATATATATATATATATTTTTTTTTTTTTTTTTTACACACACACCCACACCCCAATCAGGCATAACATTATGACCACTGACAGGTAAACATTTTGTCCTCAAAGTTGATGTGTTAGAAGCAGGAACAATGGGCAAGCATAAGGATTTGAGCGAGTTTGACAAGGGTCAAACTGGATCAGAGCATCTCCAAAACTGCAGCTCTTGAGTGTTCCTGGTTTGCAGTGGTCGGTGGTGAACCAGCGACAGGGTCATGGGCGTCCAAGGCTCATTGATGCATTTGGGGACTGAAGACCGGCCCGTGTGGTCCGATCCAACAGACGAGCTACTGTTGCTCAAATTGCTGAAGTTGTTAATGCTGGTTCTGATAGAAAAGGTGTCAGTGCATGACATGTCAGGGCTGTTTTAGCAGCAAAAGAGGGAGCAACACAATAATAGGCAGGTGGTCATAATGTTATGCCTGACCGGTGTATATAAACTTAACTGGGCCCACAATGATCCACTGGCCTTGAGGTCATAATTGCCATAATACCGTTTCATCCTATCATCTGACTGCATGTTTGTTCTCCTGTCACATCCTTCTCATTAGTTAAAGAATAACTATTAACTATTCTCATTTTAATATCCTGAGAGCTGCCGCTGTAGAGAGTTGCTTAAGACAGCGAGTGGTATTCTGTGAGAATGAGGAGAAAGATGGGCAGCTGAAGTAAACTAAATAGGAGTCATTGTTTAAACATATAGCATTTTGCCAATGTTTTACATTAAAACAGAGCAGATCCATGTTCTTACCTAATAAAGCATTTGAAGCTTAACTGATGATTCCTACTTTTTTAGTTATTTAATTTCAGTTTAGTTACAATCCAGTTGTTAGGTAAAAAATAATACTACTGAGAAAGTCTTTAATCTTGCTTTACCTGGCACCAGTGATGGTACTTTTTTTGATAATCTTATTTAGATATGGGGAAAACCCAGTGTAAAGTACTGTTTACTCTGAATCTCCTCTGCTGTCATAGAAACACGCAACACCTTTAAGGGCCATCCCAAAAAGCTACAGATTTTATACCCATTTCTTGCCACAATGAGTCTATGCACTGTTTCTTCTTTTCAAACACTGAGTATTAAAAAAGCTTTATGCTGCAGTCCCGCGTGCTGTTCACTTAGCTACCACCACATTTTATTCCACAGTGTGCTGTTAAATCTCTGTCTTATATTTAAACATGTGCATGCAAAACAGCAAAGTACAAAGTCAGCTTTGATTCCAGTTCAGTGAGTATCTGAGCCTGATCGGAAGTGGTTTCGCATATGGTAATGAAGATAGCTGAGCTGTGGTCTCAGAACGGCCATGCAAAAGCAGCAACTTTTTACAGCAAGAGAGGTGCAAAAAAAAAAAAAAAAAACGTGCCATTTTCAGGCAACAGAGTAATGCTTATGATAAAGTGGTATGTCAGCAGATGACACTGCTTTTGGTTGACACTACCTAGGGAAGGTTTTATTCACAATTTTTTTTTCAGTTTTTAATAAATAGTCTGAGTACAGAGAATAATACTCAAACTGAACCAAACCAGTGGAAGCAGACAATAGTTTGCATACCGCCTGAAGGTTTTTCTGCAACACCTCAACTACCTGTCACATGTTGAGTTGGTGTGCTGGTGTCAGCCAGACATGTAGGCCCATGTAGGTCTTAAGTAAATCTTTCCAGACAGAGTGAAACCTCAGAGGTGACTCATGTGCTCAAGTTATCTGTGCAGAGTTTATATCAGTCAGTAGCTGTTTCCAGTGGTGGTATATGTGGCCTAAATGTGGGTGAAATGGTAAAAGAATGAGCTAAATGAGTGCTCTGGCTTTAAATAATATGATGGCTTAGGTTGTGTCAGTGAACAAACCTTTCACTTCATAACTACACTTTATGAGCTGACCCTTAAATGTTTGTTCACTTCTCAGCATCACACTCATGCATCACATATACTGTAGGAGTTCAACCAATAAGTGGAATCACAGAGGACACCAGATGCTTGGGCAGTCAGTCAGTCAGTCAGTCAGTCAGTCTCTCACTCACTCACTCACACTCTCTCTCTCTCTCTCTCTCTCTCTCTCTCTCTCTTCCCCCTATTAAATCCATACACTATGTGCCAGGCCCATTAGTAGATTTACCAGATTGGGTAAACCATAAGCTTATCCCCACAACTGAGAATGCATAAAACTGTGGCTAACCAAAACCACACAGCCACACCTCAAGTTCTGAAACAGGATGGCAGCTCAGTAAAACCTGCATCTTAGCAAACATGCACTATGTCAGGTCATTAAAACATTCATAAACTTGCAAAAACACTCATTTGTATTCTGTGATGTGGAGACAAAAGAAAAAAAAAAACCTCACACTGTCACTCATCCTCATCACATTTTGACTAATACTGATACTACATCTTCGTTACAAATTGTAATGGCAGAAGAGATTGAGTGCGAGTCTTTCACCCAGCAAGAGTGATTTCACATCGAACTCTCAGGTGGCTGATAAACCATATCTTTGTTCTTTTATTACTATTTTACTGTACCTATACAGTCATGAAACTTTTCTCACAGCCCTGGTCTCAACGATCAGTTTAGAAATAACTTGTAAATGCGCCCTCATCAAATGATTATAAACATCTAATCTCAGTTAGTGAGGCTATGAATTTTAACCTTGGAGAAGGTTTTGCTGTAAGTAACAGAAGGGGAGAGCCGGCATATTTGCATCTTTCTTTTATTTGAGTTAAACTACTCAAGCATGATTTGAAATAGAGACTTCATCATGACTTACTACATAACACCATGGACATGCACTTCTTTTTATCATCTATAAGTTTCCCCATATCATCAGCGAGTGCTGTACATTTTCACTGAATCCAAAACGGCATGACTTTCTTCTTAAGTTACCTAATCGTAACGCTGCATGGGTCAGCTGTAACATCACACGAAAAACTATTTAAATAATACTTAAACTAAGTGTTAAGTATTTACAAAAGATTATATGTAGAGAGGTGTGATATGAAAGAAATACGATCATTGGCATATAGCTGCTAAGGTTTAACTATAACTATGACTGTAAAAAGCTAACATTAATGTGCATGGTTTACAAGTCATTCTTGTATGGGTGGAAATTGAAGGGTGTCTTTTTTGGCTCGATATTGTCACCTTTTGCTAGTTTTAACTGCTGATGCAAAATCCTTTGCACCCATCGGTTTCCCCACAAATTTATCAAACAGAAGGCACATGCACAAATTCTTAAAACTCTGCTGACACTTAGTGTAGAGATTGGTGTACACAAGAACAAAAATATTTGAAAAAATTATTTGAAAATTTTTTTGTTAATCTACATAGCAGACACTGTTTTTTCCCCCCGTCCAACAAATATCTCCAGCACACACGTAGGAATCCCACCATTTTTTTCTTTCTCCAAACAGACAAAGACACGTGATGTAATGAGCTCATAGTAACATGTGCATTTAGAGAAAACAAGTGTACTCTCCTACCTCACGGTTTTATGCCTAATTTATGAAGAGTAAAACTTATGACACCGCACTCTCGAGTTCTCGATGCTGATTGGTCAGAAGGTGTTAATTCGTTTTGTATAACAGCAGTGCTGACAATATTCAAATCATAGGTTTATATTTGTGCTCCCTCAACTACGTCATCGTTTGATTGTTGTTATGGTGAACATTTTCTTAAGTTTAACATTTAACAAAGTCTTTAGTGTCAGTAACAGACACTAGTCTTCCACCATGAGGGAATCTTTAAGATAGAGATCGTTACTCCTTCCAGTTTCTCATTAAAATGACAAACATTTTTCATAAGATTTGTTTTTAAATGGCAATATATATATATATTGTGTGTGTGTGTGTGCCTTTTTCAGAGATGATGATGTGGGAGTGAATAGGGAAGGTCAATGGTAACTGGAACCAACCTGTCTCAGACATTCCACATTATTTATATAGTTATATGTTATGTTGGGCGTCAATAAATGTAGAATTTTAATCACTGAAAAGCTGCTGTGGTATTAAAGGAATAAAACACACTAGGATTTACTGTTATTGGAAAATCCTCCACTTCAGGGTGTTAACAGCAATTCTGCTTTGTGTCAGACTGCATCACACCACCCTGTCACTGACTGGTTTCTCATAAGCCTACACCATCAAGCTTTATCCCACTGAGAGGAACTGCAACTGTAGGATTTACCTGAATCTCCAAGTCAGAGATCTGCTGCTGGAGTTCAGCCATGGCAGCCATGTTATCAGCCTCTCTTAATCTCACTGCCATCACCTCCTCTTTATTCTGATAGAGACAGAGAGAAAGAGCATGAGAAAGAGGGGGATTATCTTTCTGCTACAGAAGCTGAAAACAGAACCCGCTAGTTCCTCTTTACATGACTGGATTTGCTGATTGCGACCATGGATAAAGATCGCTAACACCAGTGATGAAACAGCGTGACTTTTGCAAAATTCTGATAACAAGTATCACGCATTGCAGAAAATATTTTGACGTTTCAGTATGTTTAGCAATTTCTATAATCAAGATTTCCACAGTTTCTCAGATGGTGTGAAGGATCAAGCCTGAATGGTGCCATCCTTACCTTACACTCAATCTCTGCCTGCTTGCGTTTGGTCTCCTGCAGCTCTGAGTGCAGCAGTTTATTCTGTGTGCTCAAAATCTGCAGACGTTCATGCAAACTGCGTGTCTCTTGTTCAGCTCGCCGCAACTGGTTGCTATGGATTTGGTTCTGTAGGTAAACAACACACAAAGAATGAAAGTTTAGACTTTAACGTGTCCCTCTTGCTTTCCCCATCCAGTCTTATTTAATTAAGTAGGCCTAAAAGCTGAAAGGAAACTGCAATGAGAGAAGATTTGAAGATTAGATGCAGGTCAACAGTTTATATTTTAAACTTCTGAACCCTGTTTAAGTACTCAGGAGACAGCGCAGTACTGAATGATGAAAAAGCCCTAGAGCTGTTTAGGTCATATGGGAAATTTTTACAGCTCATACTTTAATGACAGAAATTTTGAAGTGCTCTTATTAACTAAATGTTGTTGATTAAGGTGATACTAGGGTTATTTCACCCCCTATATTTTAATACTATGCTTTACTGCTTATGCTGAGAGGTTAATTTGGGATTTATTTATTTATTTATTTTTATCATTTTATTTCTAAGAAACATTCTGACTGCAGCTTTAATAGTCCTGACATGTCTAAGTGGTTTAAATTTCTGCAAAGCTATCCATACTGGCAACCAGTTAACATTAATGCCTAAATATAGAGAGAGACAGAAAAAGAATCGGAGCTTTCTTCTGCAACAGGAAAAAGTGAATCATCACCTACAGAGTCATGACAACATGCCAGTTGCTAGATCTGTGCACGCACATAGGGATATTATAATAAAACCTAATATGAATGCAGAATCTACCTACTAGACCATATCGAGACCACCTATTATAAAATCATAAAATATATCCTGTATTAGATATTAAAAATGGTTCATTTCTGGATAAACCATAACAATGCTCTCCTTTTTGAGTACATCATAGTAACTACCAAATCAATTTCATTGATGTCTGTAAAATAATAATATGCAGTCAAATTCTAATCTGGTAAAAATTATTAAAAAGAATGAAAGAATGAAAATCCAGCTCATTTTGTATCTGAAGTGATCCAATTACCAGTGTTAAAAAAATATTCCAGCATGGGCATGATGTCATTATGTTTCTCTGTACTTTGAACCGCAGAAACCCCAACACACACATTTACAATGAAAGACTACGTGCAGAAAAGGGACTTTTTTTTTTTTTTATAATTCTATAAAGCAAATGCCGAAATTACATCAAATACATTAACACATGTTTTAGGATGAGAGACATAAGAGAAAGTCTCCTTATTTATATTCTTATACACGGTTATTCAAGTTTCCAAAACTGGAGCAATATAAAACAAAGCAATTCCAGTTACTTTTCCCTGAAGATTTTCCGGTGTCCATGTACGATCAGGCTGAACACTGACTGGCAATGAATAACTACAACTTCTACAGTCCAACATCTCCAAAAGGACTAATTGTAGAGATTAATTTATTAATGATGTTTTTGTGTGAAGAACTGATGAAACTGCAAAAATACATTTCACATAAATGTTTACATAGAGCCTAAACAGATAACCTTACACTTTAGAAATCCATTGTATTCTTAATATGAGGGAAATGTTCAAATTGCCCACGATAACTGAAAAGATGCTACAGATACAGCAGCTAGCGATTAGACTGAACAATTAGTGCGATCTATTCAGCTTAAGCTTGAATTCTGTCGCACTCTAGTGGCCATAAAATAAAAACCTCTAAAGCCGGTTCCTGAAAAAATCCGAACCCCACAACGATGTTTGCTGTACACCTTGTAACACACAACTCAACTTAGAGGCCTTGATAATTAAATGACAAAATTATTCAAATATTACTTAAATCAAAATGTCAAGAGATATTCAATCTGATGTTATTTCATTTCAGTACATACAACTTCACTCTTCTTGTCTGTCTACTCTACCCACTGCACTCAGCCACTTTACACGAGAGAAACACTTCACAGGACGTCTGCACATAGTCATTTTAACATTTTGTACTGCAGTCAGAACTATTAAGAGAATTTACCTGATTAAAAAGTATATCTGTTATAAAGTATATGCTGTCTTTAGAAAGGAACAATATTTCATTCGTAACATTACATCTCAATGCACAATAACTCCTGCATGCCTTGACTACAGACAAAAACTACAAAAGAATTAGAGCAAGTGTGAGTGAGATTAAGAGAGACAGAGGGAAAGAGAATGAGAATGAAAAAGAGAGAGAGAGTGAGTGAAAATGAGAATGAGAGCGAGAAAGAGAGAGAGAGAGAGAGAGAGAGAGCGCGAGAGAGAGAGAGAGAGAGAGAGAGAGCGAGAAAGAGCGAGAGAGAGCAAGAGAGAGCGAGAGAGAGCGAGAGAGAGCAAGAGAGAGAGAGAGAGAGAGAGAGAGAGAGAGAGAGAGAGAGAGAGAGAGAGAGAGAGAGAGAGAGAGAGACCTGTGTCTCCACTTCCAGCAGTCGCTGCCTGGTCTCACGGAGCTCTGCTTGGGCCTCTGCCTCTCGTAGTCTCACGCTCATCAACTCATCCTGAAGTTCATTTGCTGAGTTTTTCCGTGGACTGTCCTTCCAGCGGCCAGCTGTACGTGCCAAGTGCCTCTGCAGAGTAAAATGCTCGGTCAAACAGGGTCTCTTCAAAAAAAAAAAACCAGCCCAATCAATTTCCACTAATTTGTGTTTATGCAAATTTTGAATTCACACATTGGAAACATGACAAAGTGTGTAACCAAAAAGTTCTGGCTTGGCTGAGGTGGAAAATATGTTGCACTGTTTGAAAGGAGACACAATAAGCTTAGATATGCCAAAATATGATTCAGTTTTTTTTCTGACTTGGAAATTTGTGGATGGAAACCTAAATATCTACATTTAACTAAAAGTGGGTGTGCATATGTGTATATACCTGCCAGTGCTCCTCTAGATCTCGGACTTGCTGTCTCAGTTCTTTGAGTCCTGTCAGAGCCTCAGCTTCCCTTATCTTTACTGCAATCAGCTCCTCCTGAAGACGTACCACGTTACTCTCATCTGGCAGTGACGTGTTCCTCTGTAACAGGTGAATTAATCAGGTGAATAAAACAGGTGAATTAAAAGATTAATTTGCTTCTGTAAAGAATATGTTGCTTGTCTCGACATGAAGATCAGTGAACTGGGAAATGAACCCACCTTCTCAATTTCAAGTATTTTGTCCTGCATCTCTTTGAGGGCACACTGAGACTCTGCCTCTTTGAGTCGAGCCTGGACCAGCTCTCTCTCCAACTGTAGGATAGACTCTTCAGAGTAGCGAGCATTCCCCTTCTAGAGGTACAGAGAGGAAGAGCGCAGGGTTATATGAGAATGTTTCGCTTTTCACAATACTTACAACTGGATGATGATAAAACAACAATAACCATCTCAACAATATCCACTGTGTGTTCAGCTGTGAGAAAAGCATCACTCGGAAACTGAGTAAAATTTTGAGACTCTAAATACATTTTGGCAGAAAATATCAGTACTTTACACCCCTTACCACGTTATCAATAAATGATGCGCTCTAAAACAACGCGACTGAATACAGCACTTCAACAGCAGCCCATAAGTCTGTGTTATGTAAATAAGTGATGAGATACAATTCTGTAAACACACATGATGTTTAAAGAATCCCGACAGCTCACGACAGCAGTGTTATCTGTCTGGACGTACATATTCATGAGGCCATTTAGCATAACCGAATATGCTAATGGTTCCTGTAGCTGACCTGCTGTGCTAATCTCCTAATCACTACAACTGGCAGTGCCAGATTGAGCTGCTAGGTAATGCTTCATGACTGTCCTGTGTATCATGCCTCAGAAGGTTCCAAATGATGCATGTTTTGAGTGTTTTCCTCATCGTGTATCCTCTCTTTCTCTGAGCAGCAGACTCAGATGCAGTCCTCCCATCCAGGAGGGGGCGCTGTCTGTGCACGGTCCTTACCACAGGCTGCTGCTGTTGTTGAAGCTGTCTGATGGTGCTTTGGGCCTGCTTGAGCTGCGCGCTGACCTCCTCGCTCTGCTGTTTCACCGTGGCCAGCTCCCGCTTGACCAGGTAATTCTCCTCGGCCTCCTGGGCTCGCGTCACCTGACCCTGACGCAATTAACCAGCGACAAGAGACGAGGTGAACCAAGAAGGGAGCGGTGGGGAAGTTAAATAGAATTGCACGGCGGAAAAATAAAGCTAGATGTGGAATCCCTAAGTATAGTCATGCTGTTAGAAACTTCTGTATAGATGATTTATTTCAAGATAATTTTCTCTCATTATTTATTTAAGATTTTTAAACAAATGTTTGGTCATTTGTTTGACGAGTAAGCTCAATCACCAAATTTATGGTAAACACCAAACAGAAATATATATTTTCTTAATTGTAAAGGTATAAGCAGTTATTATTCAGTTAATAAAACTGAAGTTTATTGTGATCTCAAACATGCAAAGCTAAACGAGCTGTAGAGAAAAGGGTCTGCTTAACTTATATTTCCCTTCACTTGGACTCGGTCAATTGATTCAGATGTTGGAAAGTCATGCAATCATTTCATTTGTGTCTTTTTTTGGGCAAGATTATACAACTGACTTAAACATTCAGATCCCACCGTTGTCCAAGTGAGTGGAAATTATTTAAAATGTTAAGGCTGAAAATTTTCTTCCCTTCAAAACAGAAGGTAGGAAGGAGAGAAGAGTGGCAGTGAAGAGAGGAGTGTAGATTATACCTGGATCAATCTATCTGCCAAGGAAGCACTTTCCTACAAAGAGAAAATCCATCAAGAAAGGCATAGAGAGAAAGAAAGACCAAAGGATATAACAGGTAAAAAGAAAACACAAAAAAGTGATTTTACACAGAAAACTGTTATTTTTCCACCCCACATTTAAGGCTGTTGCAAATTAATTTCTATAAAATACAGTATAAAATATAGTACGAGGAGCCCAGCCTGAGTAAAGCAGGGTAGAAAAACAACAGTATGCACTTAGGGATATGGTATGAAAGAGTGAGAGGTGACGAAGGCAAACTGTGATCCTACAGCAACCTCAAGTGTGAGGATAAAACAGTGCAGGCAGAAAAGCAGCAGCAAGAAGCAGAGAATACTGGATATGCACGCCGAGCGCCATGCTCTTTTACGAACGATTAGTCTATCCAGGCGATTGAAATTAGGAATGGGGAAATCCTTTGTGTAGTTTTGGTCAGTACACGGGTTAACGAGCATCTCATGCAAGACTTTTGGAAGAAGGGGAGTGGAGTTGAGGATATATGCAGTTCTTTTTTACTCGTGGACCAGCACGAACAATTGGTCACCACTTTCACCATGCGTGGCAGAACGGACAGGTGTCAAGCAGCCAGTGACCCGGCATGCAACAGTGTGAGTGCATGCTGTATTCACAAACCATGTCACAGACTAGTTTGTGCACAACCCGCCAGGTTTCCTCTGCAGCCGTACAATTAGTGTTACAGACAGAGGAATCTTACCTGTTTCACGGAACACAATTACCACAAACCAAAAGCCCCATATAGCAAATCTTTCCTAATTATCCACATTAGCTTGTCTGCACTGATAACTCTAGGTCAGTCAGTAGCTACAGTTATTTGCAGATACACAGCCAAGTTAGTACATGTGAGCTCATGCGATGGTCAGCATGACACATGAGTCATCACTGAGAGATGAGGTCATATGGATCTCGATCATGATAATGATCCTAATCATGACAATGTAACTGACAGACATTTTGATGGACAGAGCACGGCTCGACCCTTTAAGCTTCTAGCGGTCACTTACTTTCTCCAGAGTGTCTATCCTCTGCTTTAGCAGCCTGTTCTCTGTCCGAAGTCTCTGCGAAAAAAAGGAAAAAAAAGGTTGTAGTGCTGAGTCTTGAGCACGTAATATCACTGTGTAGTTTTGAACAAATTCATAATGATACTGAAATGAATATTTGATATGTGACAAGGATGGAAACATTAGTAACCTAGGTGCCCGGGACAAGCAGATTTTCTTGTTTGGACTAAAGAAAGGGGGGGAAACCCCTTACTGAATCATTTCAACTGCCATTGTTTTTACAATCTAATCTGTTTCCAGAAAACCAAAACTGAGAACTCAACACCACACTGGACCTTACACCTTTCCAGTATGCTGAACAGATCATTTTCTACCCTGGTGTCTCATATTCAAAAAATCATTTTCTATCATCTTTTTATGAACATTCAATATGTATTTCTCAGTATGGCTCCTTCTATGTAAAGGTTTAATGGCTCTATACATTTATGTTATACAGTTTAGCTTGCAAAGTCACAAAAACACACTGATGGAAACATCAGCCATAACCCAAAGAATAAGATGAGAATAGTTATACATACAACTTTCTGTATGTATTTATGTGTGTGTGTGTGTATATATCTATATATATCTATATATCTATATATCTATATCTATATATCTATATATCTATATATATATATTATATATATATATATATATATATATATATATATATATATATAATATATATATATATATAGAGAGAGAGAGAGAGAGAGAGATACATACACACACATATATATATATATACTATCTTGGGGGGCACGGTGGCTTAGTGGTTAGCACGCTTGCCTCACACCTTCAGGGTTTCGATTCCGGCCTCCGCCATGTGTGTGTGGAGTTTGCATGTTCTCCCCGTGCCTCGGGGGTTTCCTCCCCCAATCCAAAGACATGCATGGTAGGTTGATTGGCATCTCTAAATTGTCCGTGGTGTGTGATTGCATGAGTGAATGAGAGTGTGTGTGTGCCCTGCGATGGGTTGGCACTCCGTCCAGGGTGTATCCTGCCTTGATGCCCAATGACGCTTGAGATAGGCACAGGCTCCCCGTGACCCGAGAATAGTTCGGATAAGCGGTAGACAATGAATGAATGAATGAATGAATATATATATATATATATATATATATATATATATATATATATATATATATATATATATATATATATATATATATATATATATATATATATATATATATATATATATATCTTCTTCTTTCGGCTTTTCCCTTCAGGGGTCGCCACAGCGAATCATCTCTCTCCACCTATCCCCATCTTCTGCATCCTCAACACTTGCACCCACTAGCTTCATATCCTCATTAATTCCATCCATATACCTCCTCTTTGGCCTTCCTCTTTGCCTCCTGCCTGGCAGCTCCATGTCCAACATTCTCCTACCAATATACTCACTCTCCCTCCTCTGAACATGTCCAAACCATCTTAATCTGGCCTCCCTAACTTTGTCCCCCAAACGTCCAACATGAGCTGTCCCTCTGATGTACTCGTTCCTAATCCTGTCCAATCTTGTCACTCCCAAAGAGAACCTCAACATCTTCAGCTCTGCTACCTCTAGCTCTGACTCCTGTCTCTTCCTCAGTGACACTGTCTCTAAACCATACAGCATGGCCGGTCTCACCACTGTCCTGTACACCTCCCCCTTGATTTTCGCTGATATTTTCCTATCACACAGAACTCCCGACACCTTTCTCCACCCATTCCAACCTGCCTGCACTCGCTTCTTTACCTCTTTCCCACACTCTCCATTACTCTGGACTGTTGACCCCAAGTACTTAAACTCCTGTACCTTCTTCACCTCTTCACCCTGTAACCTTACTGTTCCACTTCCCTCCCTTTCATTCACACACATGTACTCAGTCTTACTACGACTGACTTTCATTCCTCTTCTCTCCAGCATAAACCTCCACCTCTCCAGGTTTTGCTCCACCTGCTCCCTGCTCTCACTACAGATCACAATGTCATCTGCAAACATCATTGTCCAAGGAGACTCCTGTCTAACCTCCTCTGACAACTGGTCCATCACTATAGCAAACAGGAAGGGGCTCAGAGCCGATCCCTGATGCAGTCCCACCTCCACTTTGAACTCCTCTGTCTGACCTACAGCACACCTCACCACTGTCCTGCTCCTCTCATACATGTCCTGCACCACTCTGACATACTTCTCTGCTACTCCTGACCTCCTCATACAGTACCACAGCTCTTCTCTTGGCACCCTGTCATACGCTTTCTCCAAGTCTACAGACACACAGTGCAACTCCCTCTGACCATCCCTATACTTCTCCATCAAAATCCTCAGAGCAAAAATTGCATCTGTTGTGCTCTTTCTGGGCATGAAGCCATACTGCTGCTCACAAATTTCCACTACCTTCCTTAACCTAGCTTCCACTACTCTTTCCCATAGCTTCATTGTATGGCTCATCAACTTTATCCCCCTATAGTTGCTGCAACTCTGCACGTCACCCTTATTCTTAAAGATCGGCACTAACACACTACTTCTCCATTCCTCAGGCATCCTCTCACTCTCTAAAACCCTGTTGAACAAACTAGCTAAAAATTCATATGCCTTCTGCTTGGCCTTAGACACCTCCCTCTTCACTCTGCGCTGTAACTCCTTGTATTCCTGTCTATTCTCTTCAGTCCTGTCCATGTCCCACTTCTTCTTGGCTAACCTCTTCCTCTGGATACTATCCTGAACTTCCTCATTCCACCACCAAGTCTCCTTATCTTCTTTCCTCCTTCCAGATGACACACCCAGCACCTGTCTCCCTGACCACTTCTGCTGTAGTTTCCCAGTCATCTGGCAGCAATACCTGACCACCCAGAGCCTGCCTCAACTTCTGTCTAAATTCCTCACAACATTCCTCCTTTTTCAGCTTCCACCACTTGGTTTTCTTCTCTATATCTTGGACCTCTTCTTCTTACAGACCATCAAAGTCATCCTACACACCACCATCCTATGCTGTCTGGCTACACTCTCTCCCACAACCACTTTACAGTCACTAATCTCTTTCAGATTGCCTCTTCTACATAGGATGTAGTTTACCCATGTTCTCCTACCTCCACTCTTGTAAGTCACTCTATGCTCCTCCCTCTTCTGAAAATAAGTGTTAACCATACCCATGTCCATCCTCTTAGCAAAGTCCACTACCATCTGTCCTTCTAGGTTCTTTTCCTTAACTCCAAACTTGCCCATCACCTCCTCATCACCTCTGTTCCCCTCACTAACATGTCCATTAAAATCCGCTCCTATCACCACTCTCTCACCCGTGGGAATACTCTCCATCACCTCATCTAATTCACTCCAGAATCTCTCTTTCTCCTCTAACTCACAACCTACCTGTGGGGCATAACCACTAACAACATTCAACATCACCCCTTCAATCTCTAACTTCAGACTCATCACCCTGTCTGACACTCTCTTCACCTCCAGGACATTCCTCACAAACTCCTCCTTCAGGACCACACCTACCCCATTTCTCTTACTATCCACACCATAATAAAACAGCTTGAATCCTGTAACCCTATACTACGAGTCTTGCTACCCTTCCACCTGGTCTCCTGTACACACAGTATATCCACCTTCCTTCTCTCCATCATATCATCCAGCTCTCTACCGTTCCCTGTCATAGTACCAACATTCAGAGTTCCTATTCTCAGTCCTACACTCTTACCTTTCCTCTTCTGTCTCTGTCTGTGCACTCTCCTCCCTCCTCTACTTCTTCGACCAACAGTAGCCCAAATTCCACCGGCGCCCTGTAGGTCAACGGTGCCGATGGCAGTCGTTGTTAACCCGGGCCTCATGTGCCTATATATGTGTCTGTGTCTGTGTGTGTTTACACATCATTATTGATCAGAAAAAATACAGAGAAGTAGCAGGTATATCAAAAATGTCTACCCTACAATTACTGTGGTCTCACCTTTATCTCTACCTGTTCCTCCATTTCCTTGGTTTTTATAGTAGTGTACTCCTTCTCTAACCTACAAACACAAACAAATGATTTAGCACATCTTCAGAAACCACCTAAATCACAGCAGATCTCAAATTAAAAAAAAAAAAAAAAAAAAAAAGGACGCTCACTTTTTCATCTTCTTAGCATTGTATTTGACTTGATAGGCAACTTGGATCACTTTGTCTGGTCCGCTGTCCAACTGATGAGGTATGACCCTCTGAAAGTACTAGAGGACAACAGGAGTGTGCAATCTTTAGCTTTTTTTAATTTTTTTTATTTGAGTTTTTATAAGCAAACCTAAACATTAGCATTTTACTACTGACAAGAATGAAAAAAGCATTATTAATACTTTTACATAACTATTATTTTAAAGGTGGCAACATTTCAAGCTTCCATTCAATTAACTACAGACAAGTTACTGCAGGCCCATGGAATAAAACATGCAGAGTGAAAGAGCTGTTATGGAGTGTTATCTTTGCGCAAATGTCTGTGACCAAAACAATGAGATGTAAATCGTACCTTTGAAATCATGAGCAAACTTGCTAACAACAAATAACGGGTATGCTGACTAAAAGGGTTTACAAAGGATTGTCTTTCAAGCCAGCAAAATAACATCTATTGGTATTCTGTGAGCAAATGAATACATCTGGAAAGCATTGATTAAATTTGTGCAAGTCTGTTTCTGCCACATAAAGATTTAATAATAACATTTATTTGACAAGATTTATCAATATTATGCCTCAATATTCCTAAAACAATGACACAGAAATGTCAATTTCATACTAGACGTAATATTGATTGCACTTGTGCTCCTATGATGCCCATAGCATTTGAATAGACCCTATGACATGTATAAGACACAATAAGTCCCTTCTCACGTGCACGGTTTCTCTCATTACAAACTTCATTCCTTACACACTTGTCTTACAGATCCCATAGGATTCCTTAAAGACTCATTTATTCCATTTTCATTATGCACACTGGCACGTTACTACACATTTAATTCATCACAGTCTGTTCTGTAACATCTACACACACAAACAATTGCATGTCATGCTACTGCAATGATCATCCATAACATTATGACCAGTGACAGGTGAAATGAATAACACTGATTGTCTCCTCATCATGGCACCTGTTAGTGGGTGGGATATATTAGGCAGCAAGTTAACATTTTGTCCTCAAAGTTGATGTGTTAGAAGCAGGAAAAATGGGCAAGCGTAAGGATTTGAGCGAGTTTGACAAGGGCCAAATTGTGATGTCTAGACGACTGGATCAGAGCATCTCCAAAACTGCAGCTCTTGTGGGGTGTTCCCGGTCTGCAGTGGTCAGTATCTATCAAAAGTGGTCCAAGGAAGGAACAGCGGTGTACCGGCGACAGGGTCATGGGCGGCCAAGGATCACTGATGCACGTGGGGAGTGAAGGCTGAATACAACAAAAGAGCTACTGTTGCTCAAATTGCTGAAAAAAATGCTGGTTCTGATAGAAATGTGTGAGAATACACAGTTCATGATGGGTCAGGGCTGTTTTGGCAGCAAAAGGGGGACCAACACAATATTAGGCAGGTGGTCATAAAGTTATGCCTGATCAATGTGCATGTAATATATTGCACATCACATTCTATTATGTCGTCTTCATTATTTTTTTTAACTTAGTTCTCAAATATTGTTTATTTATATGCACAGTTTAAGCAGTAGTAGATGGGTTTTCATTTCACTGCAATTTGTATACTGAATATAACCGTGTACATAACAAATTCTCAAATCTTGAATCTAGCACATGGCACATGTATTTGAGCCTGAATATACAAAAACACAAAAATTAAAAAGGTGCATCCAAACCTGTAACATGCCCTCCATGTCTAACTGGATGAGCTCCGCTTGATTCATCTGAAGGATGGCCAGGCCAACACGGAACACTATCTCCAAACCCTACCATCACAGGTGGATGGAAAAATCTTTAATAACGTGTCTGCAATAAACCCTGCCATCCAACAGGGGGCAGCCTTTGCTAACATTTAAACATTGCGTTTGCTTATCTTACAATAAAAAGCAGCGCACTGCCAAAAACGTGGGAATGTAAGGTGTAGAGGAATATTAATAATGCATATAATAATAAATTATAAATAATAAATTGCTTAGATTATATATTCATCTGCAAAACCAGCCTGCACCATGTGTACAGGTTTTCTCACCTCACACATAAATATGTCGAAGATTCTTGTAGCAACAGTGAGAGGAAAGGAGGTGAGAAAGATGGTGAGAAACCAGGATGACGCATACATGGAGGTGTGGAAACTCTGGGCCTGGAAATGAATGTGCAGCTCAGGCAGCTGCTCCTGATGAGAGGGAAAGACGAGAAAGAAGAATGAGAGTCAATGCGAGAAGAGAAAGCGGAGCAATCATTTCCCTTTCTCTCTCCCAGAGAAATGCTTAGATGTAACTGCAGAAACATACTACAAGTATTTGCAAGTACAAGCTTTCCAGGACATTGTCCTGTTAGATGGTGAAGCTCAGCCCCAATCTAAAGCATTCTGGTACAGGATTTCCCCACATTTGGCTCTACCCATCTTACTCTCAACCTTGACCATTTTCCCAGTCCCTGCTGATGAAAAGCATCACCACACCATGATGCTTACCAACACCATTATTTGCAACATTTCTAGGCTATGGTTTTCCAGTGAACAGCTTCTCATATCTGAGCTGTGGATAACCTCCAGCTTCTTCCGAGTTGGCCCCTTTTCCTCTGATTATTGCTCTCCTTAACTGGTCAGTTTCTTTTACCTGAAACCTTCCTTACGCAGAGTTGTGTCAGATCCCTTCCACATTTTAATAATGGATTTAAGGGTGCATAGGGGGCTAATACTTATGCACAACACTGTAAATTCAACTTGACTGCCTGTTTTGTTTCCATGTTCTGTCTGTTGATGGTTTTTGGTATATTAACATCACATCTTGTTTTCTCTATTGTCCCATATGCTATAGTCTAGAGCAGGCCCGCCTGTGTTTTCAAACACCCTGCAGCTCCCAAACCCCAACATCTGAAGCACCTAATCTAGCTCTTGGGAGATTGTAAACATTAGAATCAGAAACAGATGTGGAATAAATGTTCTGCTAAACCTGGACTACGTGCTTTCTATTGAATGTGTGGAGAACATAGGATGCTTTCAGCACCTACCTGAATCATGCTTTCAAACTGGTACATGCAGAGACCCAGTTCCGCCATGCTGGGTTTGAACAGTTCCCTCAGACGGTAATCTTGCATGAGCTTTACAAACACACAGAATGCCTCCTCTTCTGGCATCTAACAAAAAAGCACAAATGCCTATAAAACAAATTCTCTAGATTATACAACACCTACATTGTTAAATCTGCATGTCTGGATACATTAACAAAAAGATGCACATACACACCAGGTTATCTTGCACAGTTTAGACATGGAACATTCATGTTTCAGTTCAGTTTGAGTTTATTACATTTAGTTTCAGAATTGTAGTCACCTGCATGAGCAGCAAGCCAACGATGAACGCGCTCCCCTGGCAGTATCCCACTTCCCTGTCCACCAGTGAGTAGGCCTGCAACAACAGGAACAGAGAGTGAATGAGGGTGTAAGTCACAAAGCAATTTCCTCTTCACAAGAGACTAAATTTTAAGAGTAAAGACCACAGACTGAATTGTATTGCATGGCACTTACATGTGCACGATCACCTGAACTGTGCAGTTTATCAAAACCTCAATTCAGAATCGAATTATTATACAATATAACATTTAATAAATGTTCATAAACTAAATGAGAAATTCCACACAATATACACTGATCAGGCATAACATTGTGAGCAGTGACAGGTAAAGTGAATAACACTGATTATGTCCTCATCATGGCACCTGTGAGTGGGTGGGATATATTAGGCAGCAAGTGAACATTTTGTCCTCAATGTTGTTGTGTTAAAAGCAGGAAAAATGAGCAAGTGTAAGGATTTGAGCGAGTTTGACAAGGGCCAGATTATGATGGCTAGACGACTGGATCAGAGCATCTCCAAAACTGCAACTCTTTGTGGGGTGTTCCCGGTCTGCAGTGGTCAGTCTCTATCAAAAGTGGTCCAAGGAAGGAACAGTGGTGAACCGGTGACAAGGTCATGGACGGCCAAGGCTCATTGATGCACGTGGAGAGTGAAGGCTGACCCGTGTGGTCCGATCCAACAGACAAGCTACTGTTGCTCAAATTGCAAAAGGGGGACCAACACAATTTTAGGCAGGTGGTCATAATGTTATGCCTGGTGTACAGCGGGTGTTTTCACAAATTACAATATTCACATGGTCACATTACAAAATAAACACAATGGGCTTTACTTATCAGTCTGCATTCAAAGAAATTAATTCGAAAATCATCCGTACAGGCATTTACATGAGAAATGTGGCATTCATGGAAAAAAAATGTGTTAGATTTGTGTTAAAAAAAAAAAAAAAAAAAAAAAAAAAAAAAAGAATCTTTATATTCTACGAGAGCTTATACAGTATAAATGTACATATAAGAAGACTCCCTAATGTAAACCTTAAGAAATCCTTAACACAATCAGGTGTATAACTGCTGAAATGACTGAAATTCTATATAAAATAATAATATTAAAACATTTATATTAAATAGCTTACTCATTTCAATGGTATACAGACGTTTAATGAAAATCAGTCATTCAATGTTAATGTCATGAAAGGAAGTGAAACAGCATTTTTGGTTGGGGTTAGCACAAAAACATTTACACATAATTTTAATAAAATACTGCTAAATGAGACCCACTGTTCTATTCTAGTCAAATTTATCTTCTGTCTAGCAGCCCTGCTGCTTAAGCACCTTGCTATCTTGCTTTATTCACAGGTTTATTCAGCAAACACAGTGTGATGAGTCAAGACCCGAAAGTGTATTTATCCTGAATCAGCTGTAATAGAGGGGAAATTTAGACAGGAACTAAACAAGACAGTGTCAGCAGGCACCAGAGCTTCGGTCAACAAAACAAAGAAAAAGATGTTGAAAATAGGAGTTGTGTGTGTTTTTGTGCTTGCTAAAATAAAGCATTAGCTATAATAAGGGCTGTTTAGCTAAATATGTCAAGCACTGCTGTGTCCACGGTTCCTGCATTTTTTCCAGGCATTAGGTTCCTGTTATTGTTAAGAAGACCGGACTGGTTTGGAAAAGCAAGTGGAGTAAAAAAGGGGGTTGAAGAAATACTAGGTCTGTCTGTCTGAAAAAATACCTCAGTACTAGGATCTGCTCAGGTGCATCTCTGACATATTTATGATTACAGAACACATAAAATATGTTTCTGTTGAAATAATTTGTTATGTGTCTGATAACACATCCTGTGTTCTGTAATTCCTCTGATAAGCTCATGTTGGTTTGCATTCTGAGGTCACAGACATTTCATTGCGTCAGTTACAATGGCATTACCTAGTACTTATGACTTCTGAGACCACAACACTTTGCATTGACAGTAACCTCATTCACATGTCACTATATAGCTAATTCCAGTATATTAAATGGTTTCCGTGACCAAGAGTGACAGCAAAAAACAACTGGTTCTAAAGCGGTGAAGTTCTGAATCAGTGAATGGTCAATAAAAAGCAGGAAAGTTGAAGAAAACGCACCTTCATGACATTAAAGAGCACCTCCTGGCCCAGGCTGTCCTTCTCCTTAAAGAACTCGTGTTCGGGGTACGTGCGGGCGATGTCTCTGCGGATCAGCTTCTCACAGGGTGACGTCATCTTCAGCAGTTCTGAGTACTGGTCCTTTATGGGTAGATTCTGGGCACTGCAGAGAAGTTGCCACACTATCGCCCGGAAGTGATGTGGTATGCCCTTCCTGACCAGTTCCTGTACAGAGGTGTGATGTAAAGACATCCATGTTTTATTATATTTTTAAATACTAGCTGCTTTGATCGTGATCACATCTGGTTTATTGAGTGTTGCTAAACAAATGTATGATGTACAACAAGATGTGAGTTTCATTAGCTTTGCAGTTACAACTGAAACCATAGCAACCAGTAGTAAATCAGGTCAGGTGAACAAAGTGATTCAGTTTATTAATAAAAAAAAATAGTGCATTTTAAATGTGAAATTGTGCTCAACATTGATTAATTGCAAAAGAGCTTCTGCATATGGCCAATTGCCAAGAGCGCTGTGCCTCTTTAAGGATCCATGATTCTAAATATAGCCTGGTCCGAGGTGCTCAGCAGAGGCCCTGAGTTTTCTTGCACAATGCTGCTGACAGGACTTTATTAAACTGACAAAGGGAATACCAAATTAAGCTGCTAAGATCTACAGCTGATCAGTCCAGTGAGGGGATGAGACACACACACACACACACACACACACAGAGGACCATTCACACAGAGGCACAGATTACAGACACAAACAGGTTCTATCACACACAAAGGCACACATGCATATACACAAAGGATCACAAACCAAGGGCATGTTTTTGCCACACACGTGTTCAGGCACAATCACACAAACATCCACACACACACCCCCACTAATTTGTTCCTCATATTGGTTACAATCCTGAAATTTCACTCACTCACTGAGAGAGAGAGAAGGGAAAGCACAGATGCATGATGAATTCCCCTAAACTGTTTAAGCTCAACACAGTTACAGTGGTATTTAAATAAACCTGCAGTACAGCAGTCACCATCGTGCTCTTTATGACATCCCTGAATGACTGACCAAGTTTTGACTTTATTTGAGCCAAGAGTGGTTTCTGAACTCTGACGAGATGAATTATTTTCTCAAGTCACACATCCACACGATGACCGTGAAGTTAATATATATCCAAGCATTCAAGTTTTTCCCCATATGGCTCAATGTTGACCTGACACATAGGCAGAACAGTTGGGGGGAAACATGAAAAACACCTAATGATGAGAGGTGTTGCTGAAGGCTTCCAGCTTTTTCAATAATCTCTGCAGTCATATAAAAATAAAGAGTCACAAGAGAAAGGACTACAGTCCAGCAGGTATAGCCATACTCATGATCCAAGTGGGCCAGAACCACCAATCGCATCACCACCATGGGTCTAATTGCTTACTCTGAATTGTAAAAGTGATTTACTCCAATTTCCTATTACTCTAACTCATTCCTTTTGTCCTTTGAAAGTAGGCAATGACAGCAATATAAAGCGCCATTACTAATAAAGCTGAGTTTCATCTTTCCTCACAAAATCTTCCATTATTTTATGCTAGTTTTTCATTAATTGAGCACTAATATATCATCCTCAGGTTTGTAGAGATCTGATGTGTCCAATTTAATCTGCTGATGTGTACGTCACTAACGATCGGCCCAACTGCATCACTCTGCTTTATTAATAAACTTCAGAACAATTTTTATAATCCTGCCTTGACGCCCAATTACGCCTGAGATGGGCACAGGCTCCCCGTGACCCGAGAATCGATTGGATAAGTGGTAGACAATGAATGAATGAACAATGACAATTTTTATAAACAATTTGAAACATAAAATGGATCACAAAAATGACGAAAGAGGCAATGCTCCTACCATTAGAAACTGGAGCCTACACTGAAAGAAAAATAGCTCACTCAATTCATGTGTATATGCCTTTCACTTGATTTAATTGAGTTTTACACAGTTTACGGTTTGTTTTCATTCATCCAACAGTAATCTGCCAGGGTTGTGAGACAGCATAGTGGGTTCAGAATTGTGCTTTTATACCACTTGTTAATTTTCATACTAGAGTCATTTCTTCACATCAGCACCAACATTCTCACAAGATTTCATAACATAATTGGATTACTTTGAGAGCGGATGAACTGATTACATAATTGAAACAAGTAATTAGAAGCTTGTTTAAATGACATTTATTCTAAGCAATAAAATCATGTTCGGGTGACAAACTTATTTTTGTCATAAACTTAAGGCAAACAGATTTTTATGTAAATTATTTAAATACAATGATTTGCTAAGAGATACGGAAGCTGAATGGTCATTAAATGACTTGCTCTAATTCATCCATGGCAACTGTATTAGTATTTGATACTATTCCACTATACTGTATGTGTAAAACTCTTAATTCAGGCAGAGGTGACCAAACAGTGCTGCAAATGCACAATGCAGTGCAAATGTGCAGCAGCACAATGCAGAAAATCATGCAGATGTAGGTCAAGAGCTTCAGTTAATGTTCACATCAGAATGGGGAAAAATATGATCTTTATAACATGGATGTTGGTACCAGATTGGCAGCTTTGAGTACTTCAGAAACTGCTGATTTTTGTCACATACCACAGTCTCACAGTTTATATCGAATGGCGCAAAAAGCAAAAAACATTGAGTGAGCGAGAATTCTGTGGGTGGAAGTGTAATGCTGATAAGAGAGGACTGTTTTGAGCTGCAAGGAAGGATATGTTACATCATATAATCACAGAGAACAGAAAAGCAGATGAACCACAACAGCAGACAACCACATCAGGATTCCACTCCTGTTAAACAAGTACAGGAATCTTAGGCCAGCATGGGCACGGACTCATCAAACCTGGGCTTTTTTCTGAGAAAGCCTCAGATTACTCTTCTTGACTGACAGGACTGCAAACTGAAGTGATCTTCTGCAGTTGTTCAGGCATGTGACAAGACAATACTATATGAAGCCAATTATCATCACAAATTGAACATGTGGCATGAAAAAATTTTGCTCATCAGTAATGACAGTCTAGTAGTAACATACTAGTTGTGAGTTTTTTGTGCTTTTACCTTGAGTTGTTTCTCCTTTTTCTTGCGCACCTCCTCCCACTCGTTGACGATGCGGCCCCATAAGATCCACGAGTCCTCCTCCAGGTGCGAGAGGTTGGAAGAGGCAGAGGAGCTGGACACCAGCGAGGAGCCGCTGTTCCTGCGAGAGCCGTTCACCGAACGCAGTGATTTACTGTCAGTCTCCAACAACCTGTAGAGCAAAGCACCACCAAAAGGGAAAACATCAGGCTTCTGTGGAAATGTGCAGAAGTTTTTTCTTTGCTGTTTCTGAGTTATTGGTTTCCCAACAAGATAACAGGGATAGAAATGACAAACAGGAGTGCAGGAGCTATTTAACTGTAGTGACAGCGATGAAGCTCTAACAAATTCAATCGCTTTACTGGCAAGACTTGGTGTGTTACTCCCAAGCTCCAGAGATTTAATTTAAATTTAGTTTAAACTGGAAAAAAAAAATTCCTAAAAGTGCTTTTCTAAAAGATATTTTCACTCATAAAAACTAGTTACTGAATACAGTTTACCGATGTACTTGGCAGTGAATTTTTCAGAGAATCATGATTCTGACCTTTTGATAAAAAGATAGACAGAACATGAGTTCTTTCAGAGTGCATATACTCAACATTAATGCCTTTAAAAAAAACAGCACTATTCTTTTACTCAGACAAAAACAGCACATAATGACAAATTTGGACGAATGCTCCTTACTGACGCCTTACTGACCCCTACTCCTTACTGATGCCTTACTGACCTCTACTCCTTACTGACCCCTACTGCTTACTGATGTCTTCTGACCCCTAATCCTTAACACCCTTTTTAACTCCCACATAATGACAAATTTGGACGAATGCTCCTTACTGACGCCTTACTGACCCCTACTCCTTACTGATGCCTTACTGACCTCTACTCGTTACTGATGCCTTACTGACCTCTACTCCTTACTGACCCCTACTGCTTACTGATGCCTTACTGACCCCTACTCCTTACTGACACCTTACTGACCCCTACTCCTTACTGACACCTTACTGACCACTACTCCTTATTGACTTTCTGGAAACATAAGGTTTTACTAATGTGTAGCTATGTTTAAAGATCATGTGCCATATGGTGGCATGACCTGCTTCAGTGCTGCAACTACAGCATGCACCGCTCTGAATCTGAATCCCACAGTGTTCTCCGCTAGCTATCTGGCTGATAATAGAACAATTAACTTAAGGGATGATTTAGCCGTTTTCTAAGAGATCAAAGCAAAATCATAGCTAAAATGTTGGCCAACGGCCTGCTGACTTTTTGTTGAGGTTGTAAACAGGAAGTGCTATATTAAAACCTACAGCCCATTAGAGATAACAGAGCACTATTTCATGACTCTATATACACTAACACTAGACATAAACAGCTGATGTTTGAGAATAGAGGCTGTTTGACAACCTGAGAATGAGACAGTTTATAATTACTCAAAATTGCAAGTCAACAGTATTTGCAGGTCCAAGTTCACAGTTTCCAAAGACACAGCCTATGGTGGTAAAAAATGTAAACACACCCTTGTATCATCAACAACTATGCAACAGGCTCGATGTTGGACAAGAAGGCCTGGCGCTCTCGGACCAATTGGTCCGCTGTGGCTACCCCGAACACGGAGCAGCCGAAAGCAACTTCTATCTTGTGTGAAGCACTTAATGGTGTGTAACGCTTGCTGACCAGCTATGGAAAAATGTCTGCCATGTCAGTCAAACAGTCTCTTTCTGTGGAAGGTCCACCAAGCTGCCATTGTTGAGCCCCTGAGCAAGGCCTTTAACCCTCAACTGATCACTTGTCTAAAATGAGAAAATAGATAAGGGTGACTGCTAAATGTCAGAAATGTAAAATGTTTCTGTAAAAGCAGATGTTTTCTAACCATGTATATTGATGAAACATACCAGACTCTAGTAACACTACAGGTCTGAAGTGAAAAAACTGAAGCTCAATTTGTCCATCATTTGTAAGAAGACAAACCAGCACCGCTGTTTAAAGGGCCACACTGGCAGGTAGCAGGCTGACCTTACAGACACACAGGCTATCAGCCTGCTGCTGAATTAGCTCAGTACCCATAAGTTCACAGAGCACACACACACACGCCATGGCAATCTGATCTCGGAAAAAGAGTGTGGGACGGCCCTCCCAAGCTGCGAGTCCAGTTACAGATTTGATGAGAGGTACTGAGGGCGACACAGCTGAAGGAACCACTGCATGCAGGAAGTATTTCAGTGATCTCAGACTCATATGTAATGTACGAGCTTAGATATTAATTATCTAACTGTGTTAAATTATTTATTCCATCACAAAATTAAAGGACAAATTAAACACGCCCATTAAACTTATCATGACAAACTAAACTAACCTCAATTTATTGGAGACTCAGAAAAAGCCTGTGTGTCTGTTTTATGCAAGTAAACACACTTTGGTGCTTTTACTCAGCAATGACAGCTGGTCTATTAAAGCCACTGAAAGGAGTCTGAGACTGGGGATGATCAGATTCAAAAGCTAGACTTAAATGGATGTAAATGTGAACTAATAACTATGCAAAATGTCTAAATCAAAAGAACTCTGGTTGAAAGCAACGCACAATCAGGACAAAGGAGAAAACGCAGAGTATAATTATAAAAACAAATGTATACATTATTATAAAAACCAAGGGCATAAATATACATTTAGAATGCCGATTTGATGGATGACGGAATGCACTCTTTCATAACAATAAGCCGGCTAAAAGCCGATATATTTCTTCATTTCGGGCTTATTTCAGTCTAAAAATAACTGTTTAAATGAGATTTTACCAGAGCAGCCGTTTATCATGCTACAACACACCAGCAGTATCAATCTGGATGCCTCTTCACTTTCACAAAAAGTCTAGATCTTCTTCTTATTCATCTATATGAATCATAAAATCTACTTAAAACATGATGGAAGCTGCTAAAAAGAAAAACTATTTTACACATATGCAGTGACCTTGACACTGTTTAGATTCAAAATCTATATAATCTAGATAAATCCTACATACACTATATTGCCAAAAGTTTTGGGACACCCCTCCAAATCATTGAATTCACGTGTTGTTTTTCAGGGGTTGTGCTTGGCCCCTTAGTTCCAGTGAAAGGAACTCAATGCTTCACCATACCAAGAGATTTTGGACAATTTCATGCTCACAACTTTGTGAGAACAGTTTGGGGATGACCCCTTCCTGTTACAACATGACTGCACACCAGTGCACAAAGCAAGGTGCATAAAAGACATGGATGAGCGAGTTTGGTGTGGAGGAACTTCACAGAGTCCTGACCTCAACCTAATAGAACACTTTTGGGATGAATTAGAGCAAGGCCTTCTTGTCCAACATCAGTGTCTGACCTCACAAATGCGCTTCTAGAGGAATGGTCAAAAATTCCCATAAACACACTCCTAAACCTTGTGGAAAAAAGAGTTGAAGCTGTTATAGCTGCAAATGGGCCAGCTCATTTAAATTTATGCGCATGTAAAGGCAGACATCTCAGTTTTCACCTGGCTAACAGTCTCCGAGCACTAATGAGAATGTAAGACCCATGGACAACCCTGAAAACGCCACCTAGCGATGGAGACGTAAATATGTACAGACTGCACAAGAAGAAATTGGCAAGTTTTAAACACTGTCAGTTAGAACAATTCAGCTATTTCTCATTTTAGATCAACTACTGCTGCTACAATGTCACATTTAGCCAACCGGTTAACAGTCTTCCTGTTTGTAAAGCCTTCTCTGCTAATTCACTATAACCAAATACAGGGAAATGTCATAAATGTCAAGTCAGAAGGGCAAAAAAATCTGACTTGCACTTCTATTAACCCTGCTTTATACCTGACAGCATGCATTACAAATCTAAAAGAAATCAAGGAATGTGGCATCTACAGTATGGTCAGAGATATGCTTCTATATTTTACTCCATACAATAAATTCAAGTCCAGAGTGCGTTAATCGTGGACTGTCTCTACAAATGATTTACCGCTGGTTAAACAAAGTACAGAGCAAGTTTTCAATCAGAGTCTGAGCCAAGTGGCTAAAGAGCTATGCGAACACAAAAATGTTGCGTTTTATCAGCAGGAAAGAATTATGTGACCGAGTGAAAGGAAGCAGAAACAATAAACAAACCAGACACAGATATGAATCGTCTCACAGTCAGTATTTTGTCTGAGCAGGGCTAATAAGAATTTAAAAAAGAAATAATATTAATAAAAATCATCATATCCTCATGTCAACATGACAATGAAGTGTATGATCCATATAGGCAGTACCGCAATGTCATTACAATTACACAAAAACAAAACAAACCCTTGTACTTCATTGGTGATATCAGAGCAGTGGTTGTCAGGTCTCAGTGCCATTTTGATAGTGCGGTCATGTCATCATGGTGTAAAAAAAACAAAAAAAAAACAAAAAAAAAAAAACACTGTGTACTGGGTTGTACTGTAAAAAAACAAAACAAACAAAAAAACAACAACCATTGGACTGTTACAACCACATACATATAGAGAGAAAAAACAAATTACTTCACTGTATATTCACATTGAATAATATTTAATCTGCCAAACTACAGTGTTATTTAGTGGGATTCTCTGAAACATATGAAAATATTTGGAGGTATTCATGTTCTCACCAGGTCGTTTAGATTCTCAAGCTGCTGTGCGGCTGCTTTTAACGGCAAGAGAAAATGTGGATCAGTGTCTGTATCTCTCTGTAAGTCAACAAAAAATCTCTCTCTCTCTCTCTCTCATGCAGACTTATCTAAAAGTAAAATGACCTTCAACCCGTGTGTCGGAAGAGCAACATGTCCATCACAGTTGTGTTTGCGCATGTGTGTATATGCCACGTCCATTTCCACTATGTACTGTCTGTCTGTATTTTCATGTTTTAGCTCTGTAGAGCTAGCGTCCTACTTTCACAAGAGAGCGCAAATGTGTACTTTTATCCGTGTGTGGGCGCTTCGCTCAGCATATCTAATTTACCAAAATCACTGATCCTGTGTTCCATCATTAGAGTTGATCTGAGACACAGAACACACTGGGCACATGCTGTCCTCCTCCATTAGGAAGAGAGCCTGAGAAGTCTAAAAGCCCTCACTAGTGCTTTAATATATTTTAGGACTAATAAAAGTAGTGCTGTGAACAGGTTTTAAACAATTGCTTGTTCACCTGAAACTTCTTAACCAAATACTTTTACTGGCAGGATCTCTGCATATTCAAACACAGTAAGGCTCAGGTGCTGCAGGCTATAACTGCTTCCCATAATGCTCAGAGCACTGTAGAACGAAGCAGAACGCAGCCACAGTACTCCTGGCCCACTGAAGTATATTTGTTTACTTTAAACTGTATCACACACAGAGATCTAACTGCTACTTTATCCAGTGGTTTCAGGTTGCTAAGCAGTAACAGCTCTGACTAACACATAACTTCAGATAACAGCGCTACCTCAGCGGCGATGAAGAGAAAGCAGACCACTGTATGACTCATCTTTACATCAGGGTTTCCCCAACTCGCACTGTGTACTTTTCAGGGATTTCACGTTGAGTTAAAACTACATGTTCAGAAAACAATAAAAAGTTATAATATGATGTACTTGAGCTGCTGAGTCATACAAACTTTCCTGTAATAATAAGCGTTTCAGTGGTGTCAGGTGTAAAAATTGGATGTAAGAGAAGTCCAGCTACACCGTGACTGGAGGACATAGCCAATAGGAAGAGAGAGAAAGTGTAATGCCCTGCGTTTTCCCCTTGTATCCCTACACTATATTTTAGTTAGGTAGCTAGGGCACTAGCTTCTTACAACCCATAAGATGTACTGATCTTAATTATATTTTCCAATTCAATTCAAATTTTTATTTGTCACATACACAACCATACACAGTACGATATGCAGTGAAATGCTTACACGACTGTAGTGACCTCGCTGTATACCGAGAGCAGGTCAGGGAGCTTGGTACGGATGATGCATTCAGCTGATCGCGCCACCCTCTGAAGAGCTCGTCTGTCCTGCATGGTGCTGTTCCCAAACCAGGTTGCTATGTTTCCCGTCAGGATACTCTCTATGGTGCAGGAGTAAAAGTTCCTGAGCACCTTAGAGGTTAGTCTAAAGTCTCTCAAGAGTCTGAGGTGGTAGAAACGCTGCTGGGCATTTTCACCACGGTGTTTATGTGACAGGACCAACACCGTGGTGAAAAAGGGTCCTCCTCTATATTCCTCCTGTTTTCCTCCTCTACAGTCACCTTTCGATCCTTTTCCCTTCAGCTAGTGAATGTCAGTCAATTTGTTCATTCTGTAGGATACATGGCATCTATGATATCACAGCATGAGCACAGTTACACCATGCTGATCAACTGAAGCAGGCACAGTAATTGCTAACTGGCTGACAGAAGCTAAAAAACAAGCTGATGTTGAGATTTAAGTACTGTGATAGACACTGAAATACCCCAATCAGGAATAACATTATGACCACCTGCCTAATATTGTGTTGGTCCCCCCTTTGCTGCCAATACAGTCTTGAATCGTCATGCACTGTGTATTCTGACACCTTTCTATCAGAACCAGCATTAACTACAGCAATTTGAGCAACAGTAGCTCGTCTGTTGGATCGGACCACACGGGCCAGCCTTTGCTCTCCACGTGCAACAATGAGCCTTGGCCGCCCATGACCCTGTCGCTGGTTCACCACTGTTCCTTCCTTGGACGACTTTTGATAGATACTGACCACTGCAGACCGGGAACACCTCACAAGAGCTACAGTTTTGGAGATGCTCTGATCCAGTCGTCTAGACATCACAATTTGGCCCTTGTCAAACTCGCTCAAATCCTTACGCTTGCCCATTTTTCCTGCTTCTAACACATCAACTTTGAGGACAAAATGTTCACTTGCTGCCTAATATATCCCACCCACTAACAGGTGCCATGATGAGGAGATAATCAGTGTTATTCACTTCACCTTGTTCATAATGTTATGGTTGATCGGTGTATATATTAATGTTTTGGTTTTTGCTTCTTTTTTTTTTGAGTCGTGCGATACTGTTTCTCTTAGTGTCTAGTTATCCAAAGTGGATTATTTTCTATAATCGTATGACCTGAAGTATTTTATTCTTCTTAAACCACTGAAATTAAAAAGTTAATTTAAAAAAATAAATAAATAAATAAAAATCACTCATCATAATCTTAAGCAATTTACATTCGCACTAGTCAGACAATCATTCCTTCACCAGCTTATTTTTTTTTCCATTCTCATTAATTTAATAAGACAAAAAGCACAGCTTGTCATGTTACCAAGAAACTATTAAGAACAAACACTGAAGACACTCCCATGACTTACAAAAACGCTGACACCCAAGCCTCCTCCCATAAATGTTTAATAAACCTCTCCTTCAACAAACCCACAGATTTGTTAATAAATTTTCTTTAATCTGTTTATCATGAGGGTTAAATTATGTGTAGAATCTTCCATAAAAGACCATGTGAATGAACTGTTAATATAAAACCAATAAGTTATAATAATACAAACTAATCATTTATGTTACAGACGAAACTAAGGTCAGAGATGTGCTGCTACAGATGATGAATCCACATTCATTTGCGATTCGAAAAGAACACCTAAAACCCACAAACACATTTTACTCCATCTTTCTAAATTTAGGACGGTGTTAAGTAGATGCCGAGGTGACTCGAGAGAGAAAACTGCATGTGGCAGGGATGTGGTTTAACACCCTGGTGCAGGTGCAGTTACTATAGGGTATAAAGAAATGAGTCGCCTGAAAGAAGTCTCACCCCTCCACACGTGCTACACTGAGAAGAGTTTGCACTAGAGCTGTTTAAGAGCAGCAGCTGGATAGAACTGTGTTAATCATGGACTTTGAGCTACATGAAAAGGACCCAGCTGTGACCAGGGCTGTCTCTGCATAGCTGGGGTCGGAGGGCAGATGGCCTAAACACCACGTCTACAAACACATCGGGGCAAAAATCAAAAGGTCAAGACAGGTCAAGAGACCAAATCCAATTGGACACACAAAGAGCAACCATTATGGGATGGATATATTTAATGTGATGGTCAAAATCCCATCCCAGAAAATTCCTGGTTCTCCTCTGATAAAGAAATCCATATTCTAATTCTACATTTCCACACACTACTCTTTATACTGCTCTGTAAACATGTATAAGAATCAAGATTAAGATAGCAGAAAGTACAGGAAAGGTCATTCACCATTATCATTATGCAAATTAAAAAGGAAAAAAAAAAACCAGCATGCTCTCTCATTATTACAAGGTATTACACTTAATATATGCTGCCCACACCACATTAACAATAACTTACCTCTGAGCTTTATTTTTCTGAAACAGGGAAATTCATTGGTAGCTTGATAAGAAATCGGACCTTGTTTGCTCAGACCTCAGAACAGAACAAACCATGTAGTTAACTACAGAGCGACTTTAACCCAATGCCCATTCACTGTGAATTCAACACCATCATGTGAAAGATCAGCTCCGCAAGGAAAAATGTGTACATACTGTAAACAAAATAAAACATTATTACACATTATATAGTAGGTATGAAAGGATACACTAAACCCATGACATGGGAATTATCCCAATAGAGGCTTTAAGTGATAAAAATGACACATATACATATATACATATACATATATACATATATATATATACACATATACATATACATACATATATATATATATATATATATATATATATATATATATATATATATATATATATATATATATATATATATATACACACACACAAAATACATTATTTATTTTGTAATGATAAATCAATATATTGTAGAAAAAATAGATCAGAATTTATTATATAAGGTGGAATTAACATGTTGCTTTTATCTTTTTCAGTGTCCTAAATGCATTTAATGGCAACATTATTAATATGGAAAAATAGTCTGGTGCTGGATTGTAGGGGCATTGGTGGCTCAGTGGTAGGTTGCTCGCCTATCATGCGGAAGGCCGGGTTCAATTCCCAGCCAATGCCTCAACCCCAGCCACTGGATGCAGTGCCGGTCCCAAGCCCGGAAAAATGGGAGGGCTGCGTCAGGAAGGGCATCCGGCGTAAAACATTTGCCAAGTTGTTGTGCGGACCAGCTGGTCCGCTGTGGCGACCCCGAACAGGGAGCAGCCGAAAGCTAGTCTGGTGTTGAATTGTAACTTAAAACTAATCTGATATTCAGTCTTAACATTTCTCACCACCACTTCTACTGCTGTCTGACTTCCATGTGAAATGCAAGAATCTTCTGCACATGCTACCGAGTTGATTTTAGACATGACTGTAGATGTGTTTTAAATGAAGCACAACACAAAGTTGATTTTAAACCTGTGCTTCAGACTTTGGTCAAGCCAAACAGGAATAAAAACAGGAGTGTGTATATAAAAGAACTTCCTGCTGTGAATTCAGGAATCATGGCTGCAGGTTTTGACTTAACATAATGATTCCCTCTGATTAACATTTTTAATTATTATTAAGTAACTAAACTGGACCAAGTCAGCATGCTTTGAGATGTTTCCACTCACAAATGTCATGCTTATTATGCTGCTGCTTAGCTTGTGTAAGATGATTCAAGGCTCATAGAGAATACTAACTCAAATATTAGGAGCAATTTCGTCTCGCTAGTATTTTGTATCACAATATTTCAGACAATGATATGCCTCCCAGATACTGGGTGGAATTTAGAAAACTACGAAATACGAATTACTGCTCTTCTGCTGATAGCATCTTTTAAAGGCACTTTAAATCTTGATAAATGTGCTCGAGTCGTAATGTATCACAGGCAAGTTTTGAGCAAGATGATGCAAGATGATGCTCAATTTCCCCAATCATTCATTTACTCAGCATTTATTTAGCAACTGGAATTTACTATGCAATGTATACATTAGTAAGTGCTAGAAACGTGCCACGTTACAGCACAAGCTGAATTACTTGGTCATCGACTACAACCACCATGAGAACTCATATTAGCACAGAAAACACTTTACACAAACCTGCTGATTTTTCCACTTTTATTCGTGAACGTGTTACCCAAATCTAATGAATCCTACCTACAAGCTTAATTCTGCTGTTATGTCACTTCTTAAAAACTGCCCCCCCCAAATCTCCTGTCACCTCATTAACACTGCACCTATTTCTGCTTTAGATGCCACTACTTGAAACCTTGCAGTCATCTCTAGATGGCTAAACCTTCCCTTCATTATAAAACTGAGGTATAATGAACAGAATCCATTCTAACAAGACCAAATCATGAGAAAAGCACAATTCGCCAGGACCCCTCACTTGTGTTGTGTCTTTTTACTAACATACAAGCTCTTCAAATTATTGCTTAATTTGCATTGTGTTACCCTACTGTTTCTTTTCTAGTCATTTCTAATAACCTTTTTTCTAGTTTCCATGACAACTATTAGAATATCAGAAAGGGGGAAAAACCCTAATAAGAACTTTATTACGCATAAGTGTAATAAACACACTACTGAAACACTGATGTGTGTGTACATTAAAATCATTGATGTTCTATATTATTGCATAACACATTGTCATTTGTCTCACTTTTGACATTCAAATGAATTTTCTGACAACCCTAACACCCACTCCTACAGTCAGCATCATACATTCTGCAGTCTGTTACCCCCAAATCCTTCACACTGCCAGATGCCATCCCAACCATCTGTGCGCACACACGATACTGGAGGAACAGTCTAGTAATAGCTTTAAATCATCTTATATTTGCTTTATTGTAATCTTATAAAAGTATACTATAGTATACTATATTAAGATATATACTATAAAAGTATATAAACTATGAAAAGGTATTTCCACTTGCTATTCAAGGTATTTTTTGCAGTGCACACACATACACAAAATCATGTATGTATATTCACACACATAGTACACAGAGGCCTTTTGCGTGTCTGCCATGCACGTACATACCAGACACACACACACACACACACACACATGTATATTTGCACACACACACAGCATTGTACAGCAGGGCCTAAGCCTGTTTTCTCACGAATACACAGAGAGACTTTAGTTTGAAAACTGGAGAAAAAGGGACAAAAGGGAAAGCGGTGCAGCTGTAGATGGCTCTTGTAGACAATGCTGTATTCACTGACACAGACAACACAAAGCTGTCACACAGCGAAGGCTCCACCGTGTTAACGCCATGTCACTGTGCTTACTGTATCAACGTTCACAGTAAACACCAAGGAGCGCTCGCACTAAATATAGATCACACGAGTAGAGGTGTTACTAAAAACCCTCGCAACACAATCTACAGGGAGCACCATCACTATATCAAGGCCTAAATAGTGATGCATTTACAAGCAGTCTTCTATTACGAGCTGAAGCAAAATGAAATAAATGCTAAAACTATGGAATGCAACGTAATATGACAATTTAGTGATTATGTATGTTATACACATATTACATGTCTATACACATCAAGATTTGCACTGGAATTATTTTTGCTCAGCTTCCACATACTGGTGTGGTCCTGATTCTGGAAAGATTATGTGCCACCTGTGCAAGCTAATTAATCCACCAGTAATTGTAGTGCAGCAGGAGGATTCAGAACAAGTAACCTGCATTTTAGTTACAGCTGTGTATCTAATCACTGTCAAGTTTAAGCATGGCTATACACCAAATGAAAAAACTTGGGTTTTGGAGAAGCCGACAGAAAGCTGTTTTTTTGGGGGGGTTTTCTTTGTGTGGTTTTTAAATCTTATAATGTAATAGGCAACTACAAATAAAAACCTAACAGTGTGACAATGAAATCCGCTTGCAGGACACATGGACTACTGACTTGTCTTCTCCTGGCTAATTTAAATAAAAATATAAAACTCAAAATTGTGGTTGATGACAATGGAGAGCTTTAGATGATCGGTGGCTGATCACAATGAATAGTAATTGGCAGGGGCATTTTCTTGGCAACCTGACGAAAGGAATAGTCTATTTTTTGTTACTGGGGCAAAGCTAAATACTTCAGAATGACTCAGTAAAGGATCTTTCTAAATTTGATCCAACAATTTGAAACATTCACACTCAAGTAGAGCTGAAGTACTAGACATGACATAAAATTTACTAGACATGACAAAAGTATTAAAACTGGACCATAATGCTACACATAAATCTGAGGGAACAATCTTCTGTCATTATCCTCTATTCTTCCAGATAAACGTGAGCAATCATACCTCTACAAACAAGCAGGCTTAACACACAGAGAAAAGAACAACTACACTGTGGCAGAGCACAGTCTCTCACCTGTTCTGCTCCTCAAGCTTGGCGAGTAGTTCCACTTCATCCGGGCTAAGGTGGCTGGAGGACGGAGTTGAAGGAGAGAGGCCGGGCGAGGACAGGGAGACGGTGGATGATCCCACCACCGTGTGCAGTGAGGACGGAGCGGCCACCTGGCTAGCCATCTGACTGACCGTGTGCGACACTGAGTTCTTCACCCATGAAAGAGTCGAACTCAGCTTGCCGGCTACTTTGTCCGTCGCCACCTGTGGACAGCAGACGGTTACATTTGAACACGTGCATTGTCGGAGTGTTTAATAAAAAAAAAATTTTTTAAAAACCGTCAATAGGTTTGTTTTGAACAATCAAATGGTTGTATATCAGGGGGTACAGGATAAGCTGAAGCAGTCCGCTCAATAGCTTGAACACCTGGGGACGAGAAGATTCCATGACTGGACAGCACACTGGAGATCTCACTGTCCCGTGAAATAGCTAATTAAGTTTTGAATTGTCCACCCCTGAGCCCTGATGAATTTGTTCATCTAAATAATCCTGATTCAACTTGGAGATCTTGGTAATGCCCACTGATGTCAAAAAAAGACTACTGTACTGAAAATGAACCAGGGTCTACTGCTACACTGCAACTCTACAAGCTAAAATCATTTTATCAGGACTGTAACAAAGCATTCAGAGTTGCTGAATGTGATGGCAGTACAGACACTTGTTTTGGTTGTAAGTAACCATCAAAGCTTAAGAGGATGTGAAAGTAGAAATCCTTCTAAGCAGCCAAACAAAAAGCCTGAGAACATGAACAGACAACCGTTTTCATGTTACATATTTAAGTTCCTTTGGTTTTTCTTAAAGCAGTACAGTTTATAAAAGAGCCTCTGCATCACCAGCTGCATGTAGATACAGAGCTAAAAATGTCATCTATTAGCTCTTGAAATAAATGAAAAGGTACAGAAATGCAGACACAGCAGGGCAGGATACAAGCTTGTACAGCAGATGTTTCAAGAGGAAGACTGTGTGAATGATCATCTCACACAGCGTGAAATCTCCCACACTGTTGTGTTCATGTCACAGGAAAGAAATGCAACGTGAAGGAGTGAAGTTCTGCTGAATAGCAGGATTTTAACTGGCCTACAGTGATTTGTGTACTTCTGGGTTCTTAAACACTCTTCCTGGTCATGTGATGATTGCACCCGGTCACATGTAACATCTCACTGTAATCATTTTCTTCATATAAATATACAATTTAAATTTACCCATTTCAATAAGTGCTGTAAAACATCAGCATTTTTATAAATAACTACACAAAGAAGTGAAACTACCAGGCCAGTTTCCCTGAACAAAATGTGCATGACTTAACAGGAAGAGCCAGAAATAAATACAAAAACTAAAAATTCTAAATGATGAACGTTCACCTACTCATCAGTTATCCCACACTGATGTAAAAAAGAAAAAAGAAAAACACTCAGTATGTAGCAAACATGTCACAGGACTGTGCATTTCTTCTTCTAGAGTAGTTGCTGAATAAGGACTCCATCAGAACTCTGTGTCTGCTGACACAAAAGCAAGCACAGCAAGTTACAAAACAAAGACAGCTGGAAGTCAGCTGGATGTGGACCTTACAGCACAGTCTCAAACGCCACTGGCTCAGGAAACAACCATTATATAAAATATATTGACTTCCTCTCACAAAGATAGTTCTGATAGTGCAGTGTTGAAGAATCTTGTGTATTTGTAGCTATACCTGCAACAGAAAATGATTCTCTCATCTCTGGCAGCCCTTTTAAGACTTCTCCATGAAATATCCATATGTAGGAATAATTAACACTTTATAGCAAAACGTCTTCCAAAATTTTCGTTCTTAGTTTATATATATATATATTTTTTTCAGATTGCCTTCAAGATTGCTTTTGACAAAAGAAGATTCTCATAGCTGGATTGAGATGATGGAACAAGGTTGTGATGGACATCTCGCACACACCCACACACACACCATTGCTGCCAAATTGGGAGCCAAATTTGGGAGAGACGACTGTGCTTTTTTTTTTTTTTTAATTTTTACAAAGAAAGAAATCACATAGAAGATGTTTTGTGAATAAAATTACATTCTGCATTTAAAAAAAAAGGTGTTATTTGCCCCTTTGTATGGAGACACAAAAAGAAGTCCAGCATGTTATCCAAACCATTTGAACACATTTCCTTTCCTTTACAAAGAATTGCATGCTTACCTAAAGAGCACCTCCTTCTTCAGCAGGACACTCTTATAGAGCAATTCCATCCAACAGTCATATAAAACAATCTGGGTTTGAACAGAGATTTCAACAAGTCACATTTAATCCAGGACGTAAACACACTGAGTGTTCAGGCGCTCAAACATCTTACTGATGATCAGCTGAGATCGTAGCAATTTGACAGGCACCTGATTGTCACTGTGTCACTTGGGATCAAAGTGCATACACAGCAGGTGACCCGACCCACACAAGTCCATTAGACGATGTGCGCTAGCATCAACCTTGTCTTTATAGCTGGAATACTTCTGAAGCTGGAATTAACCTGGCAGAGAAAAAGCCCCGTGTGACGCGCGCAGTGTTACCAGTTAACACACACATCATGTCGGTAACCCTAGGGGAAGTGTGTCTCTTCAGACAACAGCCTCGCTCTCATTTGCAAGAAGCACTTCTGCAAATCCACAGTAAACCAGCTACGTTTCCGGACTGCAAAAGTGAAAAGTACACGCGTTGAGCTTTGTGGTTGTAAAATCCACGTCTGAGCTCGCCCACTGAATCCTGAGAAACGATTGACCTGTTCTGGAGCGGGATTTATCACTCCCTGCACGATACTGACGAAGCAGAGAGCAAGAGAGACGGAGGAAGAAAGTGCAAGGTGGGGCATGGACAGGAAGCAAAACAGAGAGAGCAAAGTGCAGTTAGAATGAGAAGTAAAGGAAGCTGTGTTAAGCAATCAGAAGGACTTCTGAAATAAGCCTGTGTTTAGATGTATTCCATAGTGCTCCTACTGATATTACCAAGGGACAATATCAATAGTTATCACAGCGATTATCAGCATTGTTAAAACACTTATTGTATAAAAAAACTCACACTTATTAACAGCTCACAAGTTTTCCACAGTTTTAATAATTACAACACTGCTGCTTGTTAGCAAACCTATATATAATCAGCTGCAGACATCTTGCCAAGGGTCTCAGTTTGAGGTTTGCACAAGAAGGCAGCATTTTCAGATCACTAAATCTCCAGATCTAAAATTACACCCCACCTCCAGAATACAGAAAAGAATCTAGGGGTGGGTGAACTGGCAAAAATATCAAATCATGATTTTTTATGCTGGTTCACGATCCATAGTCTTGCCACAATCATTTTTCATATCGGCTTTAGGACTATTTTGGAATCAACTGAACATTTTTATATATTGTATTTAATTGTACTTTATTTTTATATATTATATAAACGATAGTCTGTTTAATATTTTTGTATTTATACTCATATTCTACTTGATATTCTTTTTATTTTAGATTCTTCTTTCCTTCTAGTGTATCTGTTATACACTATATTGCCAAACGTTTTGGGACACCTCTCCAAATTATTGAATTCTGGTGTTGTTTTTCAGGCGTGAGCCAGACCTTCTTGTCCAGCATCAGTGCATGACCTCACAAATCCACTTCTAGAGGAATGGTCAAAAATTCCAATGGACGCACTCCTAAACCTTGTGAAAAGCCTTCCCAGAAGAGTTAAAGCTGTTATAGCTGCAAAGGGTGGGCCAACTCCACATTAAATTCATGTGCATGTAAAGGCAGACATCCCAGTTTTGGCCTGTCTCGCAGTCTCTGCTCTAATTCATCCCAAAGGTGTTCTATCGGGTTGAGGTCAGGACTCTGTGCAGGCCAGTCAAGTTCCTCCACACCAAACTCACTCATCCATGTCTATATGGACCTTGCTTTGTGCACTGGTGAGCAGTCATGTTGGAACAGGAAGCTGGGGAACAGGGAACTGTTCCCACAAAGTTGGGAGTATGAAATTGTCCAAAATGTCTTGGTATGCTGAAGCATTAAGAGTTCCTTTCACTGGAACTAGCCCAACCCCTGAAAAACATTTGGCAATATAGTGTATTTTATATTCTAGTTTAAAATTTTTATTTCCATCGTAGAATAATCGTAAAAAAAAACAAACTTTTTTTTTTCCATTTCACATGATCGTGTATGTGACAAATAAAATTTGATAGAGCAACCAAACCAATTTCCGTACTGATGAAACTCAAAGAGAAAGGCTGAGGTAGTTTCCAAACAGGACACGCTTGCTTTTGTCCGAATCTGAGTGTGATTGTTCCCGGTTCCCCCACAGCATGGGTCTGGTATCAGTCTCACTTGATTCTCTCAGTGCATTTACGTTCATCTTTCATAAAAACAAATGTGTATGGAGAACACAACCCTCCATTATTTTAGTGCTATTATGTGCAATAAGGCATCTCACCTGTATCCTCATCTCACTTCTGGATTCTACAACATTACCCTGCCACTCATAACACACGTGTTGTGGACAATAATGATGTTTTATTGCCTAAAACACATGCACAGGTTACTGAACTCACAGGTCCTGGCACTGCCAAGTAGCCAGTAGTGTTTCCGTTCTGAATAAATTATTTGAGTTGGTTTCAATTATTTATTTAGATTGAAAAAATGCAATTCATGTTTCATTGCTTTAGTTTTTATTGCTCTTCTCTCAGCATTCACAGTAAAGCTATAATGACATATGGGACTCAATAAGCCATAATAATGCATAACTATTTTAAGAAGTCACTTAATACCAGTGTTTTGATGGGTGTTTTATCCTTGAACACATAAAATACCATGGTCTCAGTGAAGGGTTTACAGCACCTGCTGGTTTTCTTATAAGGTGCTGTTCACACTGTGTGCTCTCTTCATTATCTAAATTTCAGTTTGAGGTGTTTTCTTGGTGGTTAAACAAATTGGTATAAATCTTGCCAACCTTTATTTGCACAGTGTCTGTTATAAAAAGTCCAGCAATTCCATGTAATGGTTAAATTTTTTTAGGCACCAACTCCTTTGTGTTGGAGCCAACTGATAAAATGTGTTCAGTAGCTGAATACACAATCGTATATATGGCAACATTATCTCCATGAAGTACCAGGCGATTTATGGCTACCTCTGCCAAGATGTTATAACTAGGTTACATCTTCCAGCATTACAATAATTGAACACATCCAAATAAACAAAAGTGATTCAATAACCACAGACTCAAGCATCTGAAATTGTCATACCAGACATCTGAAACCCTGTAGAATGAAAGAGCTAGGTTAAAGGAGATGGATAATCCATTAGGCTTGCAATAGGTTTTTTTTTTTTTTTTTTAAATTAGCTCCCATGTGGTATAAGAGAACAGTGTTCGCTCTATCGTCCGGAGATCACAAATTCTAAAACACGATGATTTCAAAGACATCTGTTGAAAAGTGCTGTCAGGGTGGGAGGAGTGTTATTCTCTCTCCTCTATGAATCTCAGAAATGCACAAGCCCATCATGGGCATCGGAAGGGGTGGATAGCGATTTCCTGCTAGGAAAAAAAAAGTGTTAAATATCCTGCGTCACTCCTCCTCACATCACACAGCATGTGCAGCAGTTTAAAAAAAATGTGGTTTTCAGGCTTCGCATGTCTCAGAAAAACCATGTGTTTTGGGAAATGGCCAAGAAGAAGTTGTTGTTTTCGGCTGCTCCCTGTTCGAGGTCACCACAGCGGACCAACTGATCTGCACAACAACTTATCACAGGTTTTACGCCGGATGCCCTTCCTGACACAACCCTCCCATTTTTCCGGGTTTGGGACCGGCACTACATCCAGTGGCTGGGGTTTGGGCATTGCCGGGGAATTGAACCCGGGCCTTCCGCATGATAGACAAGAAAGCTGCCACTGAGCCACCAATGCCCCTAGGGAAATGGCCAAGAAAATCCAGGAAAAATGGATTTGACTCACTCTCTGTTTGAAATCAATACAACATTCAGGAAGTCTGAGCTAAGACAAAACTAGGAAGGTTTCTGAACTCAAAGCATGGAAAAACATGTCAAACAGCATTGTATGGTCAGTGTAGCATCTTTTACCAACTAACGTGTCTGCGTTGATAGTTACAAGTAAATACTACTAAAGAGATGTGAAGCGGTGTGCTATTTACTGTTAATGCTGTGAGCACGACATCACACACACCGAGTTCGGGGTTAAAGAGACATTCCCGAGTTTCCAAGCGGATTAATGCAACCAAAAAAAAAAATCACCGGAAATCCACAATTCTGATTCCTTGAAACACTCTTCAATATGCCTCTAATAACTAGAGCAAAGAATCAGCAGTGTGCCATTATTACTACAATTATACCATGATACATATTTGGTTTTAACATTCGTAATCAAATCACAACTTCAGTTACAAGTGCTTTGACATTTTCTAACCTGTGGGAGGAGTGGCAGCAAAATTACTCATGATGAATTCCAAACAAGCCCCAATTCTGTTCACAGTATGTACAAATGTAAATACTTCAACAAAAGCAATTAGGTTAAAAGGAACGTACGAGTGTGAATCAGAGTGGAGGAATGAATAATGTATGTTGTATCAGTACCACAGTGTAAAAGGAGTGTTTAAGTCTCCCTGCCCCCTTTATAACCATCACGGCTTCAGCAGCACAGCTGTTACAGAGCTACAGTCTGGAGTGCATTTACACAGCTGCTTTGGAAGTGTGTGCGCACACACGTTCACTCACACATACACAGCAGGACGTCAGCAGTACACCTAATGCTTTAAAAAACAGGAATACATGTTACAACTACAGTGAATTTCACATATAGAGCATGATTATAGAAGGAAAATTATTTTTACTCGCACTCTCCAGTATCAACCAAAAGAGGATCAGTTCCCTTGAGTCTGGTTCCTCTCAAGGTTTCTTCCTCCTGTCATCTCAGCGAGTTTTTTCTCACCACAGTCACCTCTGGCTGGCTTATTAGGGATAAATTAATTCATTTCAAACTTTAGTATTTATATATTAAAGCTGTTTTGTGACAATGTTCAGTATTAAACGCACCAAGCTGAACCAGTATTTAACTATGCACACATTTGTACTATGCAGATTTCCATAATCCTACACAGACACCATTATGTAGAAGTGATCTTGCAACATGGCTAGCTTTAACACCATCACAGCACATCACAGGGGAAAATACGCTGAGATCAGCACTTCTTCCATCGTGACTGGCATGATAAACAAGGGCACCAAGCACACTTGTGGGAAAGAGTCGTTTCAGACAGAAACAGTGTTGAGAAATGTAGCCACATCACACCGTTTCCTCTCTTCACTGGTTCTGAGTGAAGGCAACAGCTAGGATCGTCAGAACCTCACTATATCTATACAAATGCAAGAAAAAAATCCAAACTTAAATGCTCATGATCCCATATTCTACTTACTGCACTTAAGTCTATTGAAAACAAATAAACCTGAAAGTTTTGATTGAGGGAAATCATCACCTGAAATAATAAAAATCTCAATTAATGCATTTAAATTATTTTGCATGTACGTAGTTTCCAGTATATATTTATTGGTGTGACTGTTTCTGTGTCTCTCCCTTATACACTGAAAGAAAACAGAATATATAGCCGGTCAGATTTAAGAAACAAAATTGTAGTTTACATCAAATATGACCCAACAAAACAATTAACTGCTTAAACAAGTTTCTTAATTACTATACTGAATGACGTATTGAGAACACGAGCAATTCATGTATAACAATGCGTTTTGTTTTGTTTTTTTACAACAAAGAATGATGGTGCTGATGGAAACTATAACTATAGTACTAAATTTAGGCACTTAAAATATGCAGAGTAGAATAGCACAGCAGTGATATGCCAAAACCAGTGTCATGGGTTCGAGTCTCAGCTCAGGTGTGTGCTTGATGTTTCAAATCATGTAAGATGTACAAAAAGTAATTATGTTAAAGTTACTTTAGTTCAATCACGTGAAATTGTAAATTATGTAAATTCAACATGCTGTTTTTTTTCATTGTGTGTTGTGGATCAATTCAACTGAACAGAGCTTTACTGAAATTCAGACATAGATCTAGATCCCTAATAAGCAAGCCAGTGGTGACGACAGCAAGAAAAAGCACGTTCGCCTCACACCTCCAGTGTCCTGGGTTTGAGTCTCGCTCCCGCTCACTCTGTGTGTGTGTGTGTGTGTGTGTTGCATGTTCTCTCCGTGCTTGGTGGGTTTCCTACAACATGCTTCTAGACTGATTGGCATCTCTAAATTGCCCGTAGTGTATGAGTGTGTGTGCCCTGTGATGGGTTGGCATAATCCTGCAGGGAATGCTGTATGCCTTTTTTATTACTGCAACAACCACCGCATCTATGTAAATAGTGTTTTTTTTGTGTAGAAACTAAGGATATCAGAGATACACTGAATTTCATTTTTCTTCTGTTCATTCGTTCTGATTTTCTTTTCTCTTATGAGGAACTTGCTAACTGAGAAACATGATACATCTGATTAGTGAATACTTTAATGTTTAATGAAGCTGAAAAAGCTGTAAAATTGTCAGTTGTATACTCTTGCAATAAAAAATTTTAAAAAAAAAAAAATACATTTTCGAGAAATAAAAGCTAAGAATTAGAAAACAATATCTGCCAATAGAACAAAACTATTTCAAGCTTGAAATCAGTGCAGAAATTAATTTATTAATCTTATATTTGGTTTATCATAATTTTGTTAAAAAAAAAAAATTCAATCTTTATTTGACTATATTCAAGGTATTTCCACTTGGTAAAATGTAATTTTTGTAGTGTGTGTGTGTGTGTGTTGCAATGTCCATGGTCCCAGCTGGAGCTCCTGGGTGGAGGAAGTCATACAGAGCACAGTGGTCACTATTATGAGGTCTGAAGTTACAGTAATAAGCCACCTGGTGCTGATCCATTTAGATGAGCAGTGCTAAAGCATAATTACAGACAGATGCCAGTGCACTTCAGCAAATGATCACATGAACAAAGCCTGTGATTAAAGTTAAGCTGTTGATGCTCTGCAGGGACCCACACCTACACATCCAGCCCTGTGCAGAAAAACAGGAAACACTAGCAAAAGTTTATAGAAATACACCCTGAACCTAACCCTGTTTTCAAAGTCAAGGGCACGGCGAGATATTTTCCAGCTCTGATAAGCAGCGTGCTTTCACTGTAGCAGGGACAATAAAGTTATTTCGGATTTAGCAGAGTGCAAAACCTTGACCAAGACAAAAACCAACAGCCATTGTGGTTAATGAAACATTAGAAAAAGTCATGTGAGGTCTACAAAAATTGTGGTCGTTAATGCAGTCTATAAACTAACAGTGTAGGTTTAAAGAGGATAAAGTCATCCTACTTTCATATCATATCAGGTTTAAAGGAAAACTCCACCCTGAAACATGCTCAGGTATTCATGATCAGGTAAATATGCTCGCTCTTCCCAAGAGCAGTTGATGGTAGCTGATGTCAGCAGGCGGAAATTACTAGCACATGCTTATTAAGCATCAAGAAATTCAGGTTTCACTGTGAAAACGCAAACAAAAAAGTAATTCTATTCTTAGTCACCAATCTCCAGCATCATTTAACGTCATATTGCCAAGAAATTCAATGTAGCAGTAGTGAAGATATCAAAACAATGGACTCGATTATATTTATACAGTGCTTTTAACAATGAAAATACGTTTGAAATGAAGAATTTTATCCCTACATACGGTCAAAGATCCACAATGCAATGCACTATAGAAAACATCTGTACTCGAGTCTGGACTCGGCTTGTCTAGTTAGCGATCTGATGACAAGCACAGTGGTGTTGATGGCGGTATTAGCAGGAAACTTGAAGATCTGGAACATGATCTGTTTGAGCAGAATGTACAGGTACGGACATGACACATTTTAACAGCCTGAAGGACTAAAGTGCTGCCACACTGCTCTCTTTCCATAGAGATGAATATGACTTTTCTCATTATCAAATGAGCTTTTTTTTTCTTTCATGCCACTATTCAGTCAGAATAGAATATAAACAGAGAACAGTGTTATTTGAGCAAAATCATTTCAGGTAAATGGGGATTGTTTTTTTTTGGTTTTTTGGCTATAGCGCTGGTTTAAAAATCCCCCTGCTGGTTGTTATGGAATTTGCTCCAGCTGTCTAAATACGTTCCACAATGGACGAGCTGCTGCCTCAGACACACACACACACACACACACACACACACACCTTTCAACAGATCAATATACACACCCGAGCAACCTAGTGAACTTTCCCAGACATGAGCACAGACAGAACTGCACTGACAAACACCGTCTCTCTGTAAAAGTTTGATAATCCATGTTTCTACATTTGGGCAAAACGATCACGTAAAAGAAGCTAATATCGGTGACACAGCAGTGGGAAGGTTTAGCCATCTGACACTCAGCTAAATTAATCAATACGATGCTCAGATCGTCTTACAACTTGGCAACACACCAGGAAAACACAGCAGAGGTTACTCCACTTTCTGCTTTCTCTGATAAAATCACATTTACTACAAGAAGACATGCCGTTTTTTTTTCCACAAAACTCAGATTTTTAGGTGGAAATGGTACGTGGTATTCGCACCAGAGGGGAAAGATTTGAGTTCAAATTTCAGACTGTCATTGTTAGGCTCTCGAGCAAGACCCTTGATCCTCCAATTAATTTCTTGGATTGCATTCTGCCTCACTTATAAGTCACTCTGGATAAAAGAGACTGACAAATGAAAAAATGTAGCCGACAGGCCACTAATGAGAGCTAAATATGTGCTGTAAGCATGCCGACCTTCAAACCATGCTTATCTTCTTAATAAATATTCCTTAAAGCATAACCATCATAAAGCACATTACCTGTACTACCTGTAAGTAGCTTTAGATGCCGTGGCTAAGACGAGTGAAACTTACTGTTGTAGCCTATTCACCTCAAGGTCTAATGTACTGTGCATAGTCAGAAGCTCACCTCTGTTGTAAAGAGTGGTCATTCAAGTTACCATAACCTTCCCATCAGCTCGGCCAGTCTGATCATTCTCCTCCGAGTGCTCTCATCAACAACGCAGAACTAGCTGTTAATGAATGTTTTTGTACCTTCAGTCAGCTGTGCGCCAAAATCAACAGCTGTTCTTTAATTCTGAAACCATCAAATCAGTCCGGGACATGGCATCATAAGAAAAGCAAAACATTTGGTGTGGTAACTGCAAATAACTCTGCTTTGTCTCAGGCCACATCACACCCACTCGCTGTTGATTACTTTTCTCCAACACACCCTTGTCTTGTTTTATTCCTTGCTTATTATGTGACTTTTGACTTTATGAAACAACACTGTTCACGCCACCAAATTAGTACATTTGAAAAGCAACAATGTTTGACACCTTGCTGAAGGAGGTTTGCAGGAAATAAGGTGCTTTCATCTGCATGACCTCAATGTGCCACATCTAATTCATCTAACTGACAGAAAAACTGCCTGGAATTATTACAGAAAGGTGCAATGTGTTCCCCGAGTTGAGATGCACAGCAAGACAGCAGTCTGTACAAGCTCAGCCCATCGTCTCTCTCACTTTCTCTCTCTCTCTCTCTCTCTCTCTCATTGTCATGGGGCTTTAACACAAACCCAACACTGTATGCTGTATCATCGTTCAATTAGGTTCACCTCACTCTACTCACACACACAACCAAGAATATAAAACACAGACATTTTCTCCTGTACTCACAAAGGGTCTTCCCACGAGGCCTGATGGCATTTGCTCCACAATTCTGTGTGACTAAAGCCCTGATTTGCAGCTGCACTCTTTGTAACAGAATGAACGAATCTTCTACCATGCTGTGTTCATTAACACTGTCCTCTGTTCAAACCTGCTGGATGCAGAAATGCCCTACATCACAAGTGGAGTCTTAACGAAAATCCTCAGCATGGAGCAGAAATGCAGGGTGCAGAGACACTCTCCCTGCGCTGATTCAAGAGTGAGGTAACAACACTGGCAGAATACTAAACAAGGGAGCATGGTGAATATGAAGCCCTTTCCAATGAAAGGCAAAGTACAGCACTAGGACAGTGGAATGAGCAACGTGAGAATGGCCAAGGCACTTTGTTGTTAGGGAAGCCAAGACTGGGAATGGACAAGAAACCGTATAACGGCACTAAAACACACTATCTTACTAGTTTTCATTATACGCTTGCATATTCTGGCCACTGCTGAAATGTTTGAAACGTACATGTATATGACTGACAAATTTGCTCGACAGAGTTGCACTCTTCCTCCTGCCTGGCATGAATGAATGAATTTTCCTTTGCATTTCACAGTCACATGGCAAGGTGGTGTGCAAGAGAATTTCAATCAGTTCACCCTACCAGGCACACATTCAACAAGCGCTGCAGAAGAGCTCGGACACAGAAACATGGCAAAGAAGGGTGAGAAAGAGACAGACAGATAATTCACGCCAATAAGAGAGAAATAGTAAGAGAGCAGTGATTGAAAAATGATTGAAAGCACGGACACCTGCTTTGACACCACAGGAACACAACTGCTTCCGGGTGCTTCTCTTATTCACGTTAAGAAATCTGATACTGGACAGTCACTTCCTATTTACGATGCCTGGCAAAGGGTCTTGTTTAAAACACGCTCAATGGCATCCGACAAGTATAGACAAGACAAGCTCTTCTGTGTGGTCCCCAACTACTCTCCTTCAAACCGCTAACACATCAGACATAAGACAACAGAGCCAAATGCTGCTGCGGCTACAACAACACACACACACACACACACAGATCAATATGTTCAAACTCTGCCAACTCTTCTTTTGGCTCAACTAGGCAAGTCTGATTCTACTCTAATCCACATTTAACCACTACACACACACTTTATATAACATCAAATGCACAAATTGACAAAGGATTAACTCAGCACTAGAGGATGAGCCCTCAAAGTAGACATGATCAGCAGACTCACAACCAAAGCTTGGATTCAAGATATGAATGTCATCTCTCTCTCTTTCTCTCTCCTAAAAACAAAACATGTTAGGTTCAAGCTGACGTTATTTTAGACTTACTTGTTTTACAACAATTAATTTCAATTTTAAAAAAGAATCAAAATCCCTGGTTATTCCCAGACCCTACTTTGAGATCCACTGATTTAAAGGATCACTTAAGATCTTGAACTTTACGCAATCAGCTTCACCATCTGATGACCATCTAATGAGACTGAGAACTAATGAGAACAATCTGCGAGCTGCTCAAATCAATAGGTTTAACACAATTATTATTAGGTGGTGCAGTGGTACAGCATAGCCACTTCACAGCTCCATGGTCTCCAGCTCCATCTCAAACCCGGGTTACTGACTGTGTGGATTTTTATGCACGTTCTCCTCTTACATTATCTTACTGACATGCTGATACATGGACTGGCTACAAGAATTAGCCCTTGCGTGTGAATGAGTGTGTGTGTATGGTGCTCTGTGATGGACTGGTATTCCATTCAGGATGTATTCCTGCCTCACTTTTCCAGGGAAAGGCTATTGATACACCTGACCAGGAGATAAAACGGTTACTAAAGATGAATGAGTGAGTGTTTTTTTTTTTTTTAAATGTTTGTATAGAAGTAATGTATGTAAACAGCTAAACAGACAACAGATACACATACAATCTGATATAGTGTACAGTGTATTAGTCCCCAAGGATGAGTGTGTATGGCACCAACACCAAACACACACACACAAAAACACCGTGCATTGTTAAAAGCTGGAACTAAGTCGGTAAATGAGTATTAAACCTAACCAGCAAGACCATAAAAAGTCTCTTTTTAGGCTTTAGCTAACGTTTTCCAGTCCTGCTCTGTTATTATCCAAGTGTCCCAAACATTTAGTGTGTTTTCCTGCTTTAACACACCTTATTCAATGTAGTAAGTCTTGGATAAACAACATATTTAGCAGGGAGAAACATTAAAATGTGCAGTGAATGGGTTCTTCAGGACAGTACAGGAAAACACTGTGGATAAACACTGCACATGAGCTGTAAGCATCTAATGAATGGCGTTGAAGTAAAGCAACCATGCATCAGGTGTAAAGGACAAGTTTTTAAAAAAAATACAGCTCCAGCTTCTCCGTGCAACAACAGGCAGCCATGCACCTCCCTCTGAGCTACAGCAGCACAGCCTAGCTAGGGAAAAAAACAGCTCCAGCAGTTTTACCTTGGAAGCTTTTTTGGTCAATCCTGTCCTTTAGCTAAACATTAACTTCCCGTGGAGCGAAGTGCACTGGCATTATCTCGCGCAGGCGGGCCGAGTGGGATTGCACCGTCCAAAATAACATCAACGGGCGCTTTTCACACCGGGCACGGTTTCAACAATATCCATGGAGTTCAAGCAAGCTTGCTAGGCAGGAACCGGAGTGTGTATGTATGCGTATGTGCACACACAGCGCAGACAAATGAGCCAGCCACACGTCACTGCGCTGGAGCTGACTGCGCATGCGCGTCATGTTTCTTTTAAGCCTGATGCTGCCATCTGCTGTGTGTTTACAAGTATTGTATAACGTTAAGTTTAAGATTTACTGAAACTCGGCTATAAACATGCACAGGTTGTTGAGCCTCCTTTGGATTGAAGGTTGGATTTCATTTAAAAAAAGAAAAGAAAAAATTTACAATTTTAAAATAGTACTGATGTTGTGTATTTGTCCCAAGCCCGGGAAAAATGGGAGGGTTGCGGCAGGAAGGGCATCCGGCGTAAAACCTGTGCCAAGTTGTTATGCGGACCAGTTGGTCCGCTGTGGCGACCCCGAACAGGGAGCAGCCGAAAGCAACTTCTACTGATGTTGTGTATTTCTGTAGTCCTTGTCACACATTGTATTTATCCCTCTTGACATCTCAGTTCCACTCGTATACCTTTCTATAACAGATACAGGGAGTTTTTCCTTGCCACAGTCACCTCACGTTTGCTGACTAGGGATGATTTTGTCTAACATCTAGGAAATTTTTTTCTAACATCTGTTTTTTTTTGTTTCTGATGTTCTGTAAAGCTGCTTTGAGACAATGTCCATTGTTAAAAACTCTATACAAATAAAATTGAATTGAATTGAATTGAATACCCTGTATTGCCAAAGGTTTTGGGACACCCCTCCAAATTATTGAATTCAGGTGTTGTTTTTCAGAGGTTCGGCTTGGCCAATTGGACAATTTCATGCTCCCAACATTGTGGGAGGGGGGCACGGTGGCTTGGTGATTAGCACGTTTGCCTCACACCTCCAGGGTTGGTTGTTCGATTCCCACCACCGCCGTGTGTGTGTGGAGTTTGCATGTTCTCCCCGTGCCTCGGGGGTTTCCTCCGGGTACCCACGGTTTCCTCCCCCGGTCCAAAGACATGCATTGTAGGTTGATTGGCATCTCTAAATTGTCCGTAGTGTGTGATTGCATGAGTGAATGTGAGTGTGTGTGTGTGTGCCCTGCGATGGGTTGGCACTACGTCCAGGGTGTATCCTGCCTTGATGCCCAATGACGCCTGAGATAGGCACAGGCTCCCTGTGACCCAAGTATAGCTCGGATAAGCGGTAGACAATGAATGAATGAACATTGTGGGAACAGTTTGGGGATGATCCCTTCCTGTTCCAACATGACTGCACACCAGTGCACAAAGCAAGGTCCATAAAGACATGGATGAACGAGTTTGGTGTGGAGGAATTTCCCAGAGTCCTGACCTCAACACAATAGAACGCCTTTGGGATGAATTAGAGCAGAGACTACGAGCCAGGCCTTCTTGTCTAACATCATGTCTTCTAGAGGAATGGTCCAAAATTCCCATAAACACACTCCTAACACTTGTGAAAAGCCTTCCCAGAAGAGTTGAAGCTGTTATAGCTGCAAAGGGTGAGCCAACTCCATATTAAATTCATGTGCAAACTCATGTGCCAGTCAAGTTCCTCCACACCAAACTTGCCTATCCATGTCTTTATGGACCTTGCTTTGTGCACTGGTGAGCAGTCATGTTGGAACAGGAAGGGATCATCCCCAAACTGTTCCCACAAAGTTGGGAGCATGAAATTGTCCAAAATGTCTTGGTATGCTGAAGCATTAAGAGTTCCTTTCACTGGAACTAAGGGGCCAAGAACAACCCCTGAATTCAATGATTTGGAGGGGTGTCCCAAAACATTTGGCAATATAGTGTATTAAACTCCTCTGATGAATTACATGCTATATTCATTGTCTACCGCTTATCCGAACTATTCTCGGGTCACAGGGACCTGTGCCTATCTCAGGCGTCATTGGGCATCAAGGCAGGATACACCCTGGATGGAGTGCCAACCCATCGCAGGGCACACACACTCTCATTCACTCACGCAATCACACACTATGGACAATTTAGAGATGCCAATCAACCTACCACGCATGTCTTTGGACTGGGGGAGGAAACCGGAGTACCCGGAGGAAACCCCCGAGGCACGGGGAGAACATGCAAACTCCACACACACATGGCGGAGGCAGTATTGAACCCCCAACCCTGGAGGTGTGAGGCAAAACGTGCTAACCACTAAGCCACCGTGCCCTCCCTACATGCTACCTGAAAAGGTGTAATAAAATCCAAGAAGAATCTAGAAGGATGGAAACCCTGGACTGGGTCACACTAAGAATTTAAACTGGATTAAATCAAAATGTATCCATTAACATGAACATGCACTAACCTATTGTTAACTTATCAACTCAGCCTAATGACTCTAGGGTCTCTGTTTTGATTATGTGCTCGGGTTACAGTCTATGGGGAGTTTTTGTATGCTCTGCCCTTTTTTATGTAGGTTATCTCTGGGTTCTCGGGTTTCCTCCCACTTCCAAACACATACCAGTGGGTTGATTGGATACACTAAATTGCCCCTAGGTGTGAATGTGTGTGTATGGTGCCCTGCAGTGGACTGGTGTTCCTTCCAGAGTGTATTCCTACTTCATGACCAGCATTCCCAGGATTGTCTACAGTAATGCTGACTAGGATAAAACAGTAAGTGAAGATGAATGAACGAATTTACACCAATCAAGTTTCAGAATAGAGTTACTGAAGATGAATGAATGAATATTTATTGGTGTAAATTCAAACTTTATTCAGTTCAGGATTGCAGTGGATCTGGAGTATGTCCCAGGAACACTGTATGTGAGACAGGAAGGTATGAACACATATTCATACCTGGTGGAATGTTTTGGACAGTTGGAGGAAACCCACACTGACATGGATAGAACATTCATTCATTGTCTACCGCTTATCCGATCTATTCTTGGGTCATGGGGAGCCTGTGCCTCTCAGGCGTCATTGGGCATCAAGGCAGGATACACCCTGGACGGAGTGCCAACCCATCGCAGGGCACGCGCACACACACACACTCATGCCATCACACACTACGAACAATTAGAGATGCCAATCAACCTACAATGCATGTCTTTGGACCGGGGGAGGGAACCGGAGTACCCAAAGGAAACCCCCGAGGCACGGGGAGAACATACAAACTACACAAACACATAGCGGAGACGGGAATCAAACCCCCAACCCTGGAGGTGTGAGGCAAACATGCTAGCCACCAAGCCACCATGCCCCCCTGGTGAGAACATTCATTCATTCATTCATTCATTCATTCATTCATTCATTCATTGTCTACCGCTTATCCGATCTATACTCGGGTCACGGGGAGCCTGTGCCTCTCAGGCGTCATTGGGCATCAAGGCAGGATACACCCTGGACGGAGTGCCAACCCATCGCAGGGTACACACACTCTCTCATTCACTCACACAATCACACACTATGGACAATTTAGAGATGCCAATCAACCTACAATGCATGTCTTTGTACCGGGGAAACCCCCAAGGCACGGGGAGAACATGCAAACTACACACACACAGTGGAGGCGGGAATCGAACCCCCAACCCTGGAGGTGTGAGGCAAACGTGCTAACCACTAAGCCACCGTGCCCCCTGGCGAGAACATATGAAGTTCAATACAGACAGTGAATTATATGAAGCTCCATACAAAAAGTGTATTATATGAAGCTCCATACAGACAGATTTTCGAACATAATTCCAATACATTCATTGAGACAAGGGAAGTGCTTTTCAAATGAAACTGTTTATGCAAATTTCACTAAAAAAGGACACAGGTAAGTACCAACAGTGATTAACATTAGTAGAGTAAAATTATATAACTTTTATATAGAATTATTTAGAAATTATGGCTTGAAAGTAAGATTTAAATCAATAAATCCTTTCAACTTTATGCTTCGTGCTTTAATCTATTCTTTGTTAGTGCAACCCATCCCTTGTTAAAAAAAAATAAAAAAAAACTTGTGATGTTGTAGGTTCAGGTTTGGCTTAGATTAAGAGAGCACAACTAAAACAACTATAAAGCCTACAATTTAATTGATGTGTTGCATCAGGTGTGTTATAAAGAGGAAATGAATAAACTTTGCTGCAATATGGGCAAAGATTATCACAACTGATCTCCTCCAGACAGGTTGAATCACTTAATGCTTTTCACTCTCATCTGTTTTACATGCAGTGAGTATAGATTTAAAGTACACTTTAGCATTTGTCCTTCATCACTCTCCGCTTCAGCTCTCTATCTAACTTAACCTGAGATGAATTTAAACTGACATTAATTTATGTCTCCTCTATCCTTTTAATTATCCTTCTCTAAGCCTCACACTTTAGGTTGTGGACCTTTTATAGGTTGTGTAAATTTTTATATGCAAAAAAAGTATCATACAGCATAGCATATTGACCATTTTTATATAAATTGACATGTAAACACTGTACAAAGTGTATCACGATTAGGTTGTGAATAGTAGAAAAACAAGATTGGCCAATTTAAAAAGAGATTAAAACAATTATTTCATACTAGGGTACAAGGATGACTATATTATATTAAATACAAGACAATCGTGTCTAATTACAGGAAGTAAAGGGGTTGTTTTAGTATCTATTTATACTAAAAGTTCAAGCATTGCTCCTCTCTAAGTAGTATTAAACAATACATACAGGGGTATGCCACAGGAAAAAGATTTCAGGTAAATACTGAGACAGCCTGGCCTCATTTAGACATATTTGATGTCATTTAGTTTCTAGTCTACAATGACAATATTTCTACTTCAGTAATAAAAATGAATAAAACAGCTTACCATTAGAAGGGAAACATTCCTTTAGGTCTGCTACTTTACTTTGCTTTACTTCGAAACTGCTTACAAATGAGCTCAGTGACAGTGATTTAGTTGCAGTGACATTGGAAACCAACTTTTCTGGTTTTTCATGGAAGTGCTGACGTTGGTCTAATGGTGCTTATGATGTTAGGCACACCCTCTCTTTTCTAAAGAAGAATCATTGACGCAGCCTTATGACACTGTGTATTCATTTTGCGTGTCTGCTATTTCAAGCTCAGAAACAACGAACGAGGAAATGCTGCTTGCATATATGTCTGGGCTTTTTAGGCTTTATGCTTGGTTGTATAACGATTGTGTAACCAAAATAAGCCAAGGATCAAAAATAAACAGAAAAGAACTAGAACAGAATGACAATCGTCTATATGAACTATATTTGTCCTTATGACAAATGAGTTCCCACTGATGTCTGGGATCTCAGTGCCAAATAAAACATTACAGCCCACAATATTAGAATGATGATCTAGCTGTTAATAAATATTTCTCACTAAAATTGACTAAATATTCTCTAATGAAAAAGAAAGATTGAGTTTTATCATTTTAAAGGTGATACTATGAAACCAAATCTGTCTTATTAAAAATATCCCATTGCTCCTCGACAAATGTAGGTGATAGACAAAAAAATTATTTAATAAACATCGTAATTAAAATATTCCTTTTTTACACTTACACTTAAACTACTATACAGCATTTATGCATATTTTGTGGTTTGACTAAGTAGTGTGCAAAATTAAATATAAAACTTGTGTACATGGTTAAATATAAAGGATTATATGTGTAATATTATAAATACTATGTGTGCACAGTTAAATAATAATAACAATAAACTCAAACAAGTAATAAATAATAAAATAGGAGTAAACAACAATAAAACAATATTAAATGTCACTATGTGCACAGTTAAATGTACCAATACATGCAAATATCAAAATATTTAACAAATAGATCACAGAAAACTCACACAGGGTTAACTCGGAACAGCTTAAGGCTTCTACACAATTGTGTGATTTCACTATTGTGTGTTGTAGCAATATGTATTGTGATGTTGAGGTGTTCAAAAAGTTTTCGTCATGTGGTGTATCTGGAGTGGCTTATTTGAGGATGGAAATAACCCTTGTTGTTGGTACATGACCAGATATGAAGTCATAGAGAGATTGGTGGAAAGTATGATTACTGGACAAGATCATCTGTAAGATCTCTTCAGGGGAAATACATTACAGATCATTACAGATAATAATGTAGTGCAGGAAGGAAACGTGTGAAGCAAAACGGTCCTAGTTGTTTCCCCCAGCCCAATAGGAGGCGATCTACAACATCTGTCCCTGAATGAACTCGCTAGGTCTCCTTCTCATACTTTGCTCTTCGTGATGGTATTTAGTGCGCATGCGCAGATTAGTCTTCCTTTTTCCAGTGCAGCGGAGTCAATCCCAAGCGGTCTTTGACTCCTGGCTCCGGCTTCGGAGACTAATAAGTCTGCAAAATGGTTAGTAAAACACTCAATACGCTTCCACATACAAGTAATCAGATGTCGCATGTCTGTTCTATAGGTTATTGTTGTTAGAAAATGTCAAAATATGGCGGATGGTGTTAGATTTTGTTTTCTTCAAACCCCGATGCTTCTCTCCTAACGTGGCCTAATGTGGCATGTTTCCAGTCTTTCCTGAGCTGAGAAACACAGTTGTATGCATATTACTGCATGGTTCTTCATGAGCTGCAGTTGTAATATACATATATTGGGAGAAAAACGCATATCATGTGGATACTTGTATATCAACAGCATGTTTAATGCCCCCTGAAAGCTACATGCTAATCCTGCTAACTCCAGTCCGCTGTGTTGCTGCCATGTTGGAGTCAGTGTGAATAATGTTGTGTAGAGATGCTCTGTAGGCTTGTCAGGCTCATGGTGCAACATTTCTTCACAGGGATTTGTAAAAGTAGTGAAGAACAAGGCCTATTTCAAGAGGTACCAGGTGAAGTTCAGGAGGAGGAGAGGTGAGACTTGTAAAGTGGCTTTGTATTGATGTATATAAGCAAACCATGAAAATCTTTTTGGTTTGTTTACAAATCTTTTTTTCTTCTTACAGAGGGAAAAACTGACTACTTTGCCCGCAAACGCCTGGTCATCCAAGACAAGAACAAATACAATACACCCAAGTACAGGATGATTGTCCGCTTCTCCAACAGGGACATCATCTGTCAGGTGAGTGTTGGTGTGTAAAGGTCCTGCAAGCCTCCTGCTCAGTATTGTAGTTGGCACATCAGTGTTTATTTATATTATTATAAATGCACATTATATTAACTATAACTGAAAAATGTATGACTTCAGTTTTTCCTAAATAGAATAATTTTTAGGCTTTTCACACTTGAAATAGTCTAAATCTTGAGTCATTCAAAATCCCCAGGTAAACAGAATCCTGGGGGATCTTGTGTCAGGTTTCACATTGCTCATACTTTACCTATGTTTAACAGTTAATCCTGGGTATTTATAATCTGATGTCACACTGTACATTTGTAAACCCTGGGTTAATGTTCTTATTTGTGGTCACATTTACTGTAATTGGATTAAAACAGTGGTTTAAATAACTGCTTGTTTCATGATTTTGGATTTGTGAAGGGAAAAGGTACATGAGCAGGCATAGACTTTCACAGCTTTCTAATCTTTTTTTTGTTTGTTTTTTTGGCATTTTTCAGTTTGTATGTAGTTGATCAGGTTTTTGCTGATATCCAACTTTCCATAATTTTGCTTGGGTATTTTCTCCCTTGTTACAGAGTGCACTTTTGTGGTGATTTGCTGACTGATGCCATCAATTGCTTTGTATTTTTGTTGAGTTTGTTACTGCCTTGTTTTCATACTGAGGTACATGCTGTTAATTTCTGATGGGTGTCTGTTGCTGCGCATCTAGCTGTAACAAACACCACATCTTTTCAACCTGTACATGTTTGCCACTGTGACTCAGGCCATGTCCACACTAATGTTATGTTATAATTTAAAAACACATTCGATCTGTTTTGGCCTTCTGTCCACACCGAGATGATCGTTTTTAGTCAACCAAAGCGTATCTTTTCAAAAACGCTCTCCAAAGTGGATCAATTTGAAAATGCCATTTTTGCGTCGCATTGTGGACTGTGAAAACAGAGGCTCTCCAAAACGGACGCATTTTCAGTCACGAGACCAATTCAGCTAAGAAGGTGGACGACATTTCAAAGAACCCGAAATTTAAATAAAGGCCAGGCGGAAATGACGCAGGTCGAGGTGTTTTAATTTTTACTCATGCGCAGTACAGGGATGTAAGTGTTTTCAGACGTTTCAGTGTGGATGACCGACTTTTGGGAAACGGTTGAAAGCAATATTGTGGGCACAGAGCGTTTTTAGACAAACGCCGTTTTCAAAATTTATCCGGATTAGAGTAGACATATCCTCAGGATTAACTCTGATTTGTTTAATTTCAGGGTAAAAAGCGGTGCGACACCTGCATCGAAATTACTGGTGTGAAATTTAACTTGGCCTGGGGTTAAATGCAAGGTTTAGAATAATTAAAACAGTGTGAAAAGCCCTAAACACTATGGGACATTGTTATTGGGTTGCACTGCAGCAGTTGATTATTTTCCTGTAAACTTACTTGAATGAATGTTGCAGACAAAAATAGCACTGTTCACATACCTTGTGATAGGAATGAGCTTTTGGATCGATTTCTTAAAAGCTTGTGGTTTTGTCTCGGTTAGTCTGACACCTACACAATGAAGCATATTTGAGATGTCAGTGATATAAAAAAAACAATGGAAAATTGTAGGTGAGAGTGCTCATGTGGTGGTGATATTTTCTAGGCCCTGCTCAGGGCCTGTGGAAGGTGTGTAGCTTGTTGCAGAAATCATTTAATCATGATCAGGATTTTGACTTTCTTCAGTAGTAAGGGAGTAGTTTGAGAATGTAATACAAGTGTGCATAGGTAAAGTTATCTACCTACCTAACTATATACTGTTGGCTTCATATCGAGGGTTTATATGGGTAAAGCATGGGTTTTCTGTGCAGCATTTAACAGATGCACTAGATTAACGCCTTTTTTAATTATAAAGGATTGGTCCAGTTTTGATGTGGTTTACATGATTGTTACAGGAATCTGACATGCATTAAAACCATTAAGCTTTAGTAAAGTACTATCTAGGTCCCAAAATGGTTTGATCATTTGTTTAGAACTGGAGACAATTGTCATTTTAACCCTCGTGGTCATTGTCCTGTTGAGAGAGTGCATATTTACATAGAAAAGAGTATTGTGGTAAAACGTTTGTTCTCCAGTACATGTTCGGGATATTTTAGCAGACATGATGAGATTGATTCAAACATCTGCCATCAATCAAGTAAAGTAAACACCAGAGTGCTAGTCTTTCAGTTAGGGATTATACCATGCTCTATGCAAGCCATACCTTAACTTTCTCTATTTCTTAAAATGATTAGCTGGCTGATCTCCGAATTGTCCTGTTACCTAGCAGAAAATTATTTGGCTCTTTTAAGCACACGTTTTGCTACTTCAGCATCCAACTGCTAAAGCATTCTATTTGTCTCTTGATTAGTTTGTCTGCTGCTGTGTTGAACAGTTGCTGAATTACACATTGGATTATGGAGCATGAAAATCGTGAACCATATTGCAAACAGCAACATTTTACTGTTCTTTGCTAGCCACAGAAACTCGTCTTTAGTCGGTTTCAATTCAGTGTTGTCTTGAGACACCAGTGTTTGGACTTTCAACGTGAGATGTCTGCTTGAATGTGCGATTTCAAATGATGTGCATTTCAAGCAGCAGTCAAGGTTTTTAACCTGTATCATATACAAGAACCATGCTTTTTTTCATCTTGCACACAATACTAGCAAGACAAACATTGCATTGCACAAAAACAAGACATGGCATTGATGCACACCAAAAGGTCACATTCAGGGAGTGAGGTGAGAGGAACATTGAGCTACATTCTTTTGGAATGTACTGAATTCTGGTCCTATGTACATATTTACGTGTGTGTGTGTGTGTGAGAGTAAATTTTCAATTTGTTTTTGTTGCAGATTGCCTATGCCAAGATTGAAGGAGACATGATTGTGTGTGCAGCATACTCTCATGAGCTCCCAAAGTACGGCATCACTGTGGGGCTGACGAACTACGCAGCAGCCTACTGCACTGGACTGCTCCTCGCCCGCAGGGTAAAACCCCACACACTGCTTACTCTTATCACTCTTCTTTAGGCTAATAAGCGTTGTCATTTAAACTTTAGCCTTCAAACTGTAGAAATAAGACGCATGTATTTGCCTTAAAAATCCCATTACACTGCTGCTCATTTGCTCATACCCACATCCTGGCTGTACCTTCTACAAAGAATTTCCGCTTCAACACAATTTGCCAACAGCTTCTTTTCTGAATTGCTTGATTTTTCTTGTCCTTAGTCCTGCCTGCTTGGGACTAGTGTTTCTGCATGGCATCTGTGTAAATTCTTTACACGTCTCCTCTGTGGTTCTGTATGCAGGCCAAGTGAATTGAAGTTTTTCCTCTGACCTTGGATGCTGTGCACATGGGGGTTTTATGTGCTTTAGTGGTTTGAACATAAAACCTAGTATGTATCGTTCAGTGTGGCGTCATCTAACGGGCAATGACTTGAATGACGCACTCAATTCTAGAAAGCTATAATATCAGGAGTGTATATAGAGTGGCTTTATAGCTCTCACATTCCATCTTTTAATCAGCTTGCACACTTGATTGCTTTTTATTGATATTAAGATTTCTATCTGATGTCTTTTGGACAGGAAGAATCTGCAGTTTATCTTAAATGGATTGAACAGTCAGTAATTTTCAGGATGAGGAAGGGGAACGAGAGCATGGTTAAATCAGAGCATCACCTACAAAGGCTAGAATTACCATTATGGTGCTCATCCTGTGTGAATGGGTCATCTGACATTATGGAATTTTTTCCCTTGTCTTGCTGATTCAGTGTGCTGATGTTTTAAACTACACTTGCTAGATCTCATCCTAATCAATTGCCACAATAATCTTCCCTCACTGCTGAATGTAATTGACATTTGCAATCTTGGTCCTTGTGTACCAGCACAGTTTAGTGATTGTTTTTTTTTAATACATGTTGTGCCTAATCTGATTTGACCCACCCTGGATTTGCCACTTAGTGATGTAGACTGCACTCAGATCCTGTACAAGTTCTTCAAAATATTGGTCTAAAAATGACCTATTTTTACCCCCCCCCCCCTTTAGCTGCTGAACAAATTTGGCTTGGATAAGGTGTACGAGGGCCAGGTGGAGATCACCGGAGACGAATTCAATGTGGAGAGCATTGATGGTCAGCCCAGTGCCTTCACCTGCTACCTGGATGCCGGCCTTGCCAGAACCACCACTGGAAACAAAGTGTTTGGAGCCCTGAAGGGGGCCGTAGACGGAGGACTGTCCATCCCTCACAGGTACATGTTCTCAGTTGCTCTCCTGCAACAGTGTCTGCTTTTGTGTTGAGTGTTATTTCCAAGGCCCTTTGGTTAGACCTGCTGCTGCTTGATGATGATTGCTTTCAAACTGAGCAAATTGTAGTTGGTCCTTCATTTGCACAGTTGATGTAAGCTAGTTTCAAGACGGGACTGAAAGCAGCTTGGGGCAAAGGAAAGTTTGTTTTATGTGGGGGTTTTTTTTTTTTTTTAAATGGCCCAGCAGGTAGTCACGTAAATGAAGCCATATGACACTTTGCCAGTTTTAGCTATGATGCTGAGATCTTCCTTTTTCTCAGGAAGTTCTCTTCCTTTACCCCTGAATATCAGTTAGTGTAACAGCCTGACTGTGGTTCCTGTATCAGCATCTCCTTTTTCTTCCTAGCACCAAGCGTTTCCCTGGCTATGACACTGAAAGCAAAGAGTTCAACGCAGAGGTTCACCGCAAACACATCTTGGGTCTGAACGTGTCTGAATACATGAAGCTCCTGCTGGAGGAGGATGAGGAAGCTTACAAGAAACAGTTTGCTCGCTTCATCAAGAATGGAGTCACAGCTGAAAGCGTAAGTTTTCTTCTTAAACATGGTGTCACTTGCTGTTCATACATGAAATGTTGGGGTGTTCATCAAATTCGAGTATTAAACATTTTTCTTTACCCTGTAAGATGGAGGAAATGTACAAGAAGGCCCATTCAGCCATCCGTGAAAACCCAGTGCACGAAAAGAAGCCCAAGAGGGAGGTGAAGAAGAAGAGGTGTGTACTTCTATTTTATTTATTTTTTTTTGGTTTCTTTATTTAATTTTTTTAATCCCACCCACAGTTAGTCATGAAACATCAGTGTTTTCAAAATATCATATTACTGACTGGTATTTGAGGGCATTGCACAAGACTAGCTGCACTGGAAGTCTCGGAGAACGTCATCTGTGAATTTGTGCAATTGATTGATCAAAGCCATGACTTATTTGATTGAACATACTGGATATCTGTGGATTATTAAAATGTTTGATAGAATTGAGTGAAATTGACCGACTTGACCTTTTGGAAACATGATTGTGTAATCTTTTAGTAATTTTGCATGAACTCTTTCAAGCTCACATGAGAGGCTGTACTGAATGGCTATACTTTATTTTTTATTTTTTTAAATCCTGCAAAAATAGCTTGGTTATGATTACATTATCAAAACACACACTGCTAACAGCCACATGAACCTTTCCCTAACAATCTGGAACAGCAGTATTCCTTTCCAGATCTACAGTCCCTGTCTGCTTTGCTTCAGCTCATACTTTCAGACTGCTAATCAGACATTCGATTTTAATAAACCTATTTGTTTAGGAATTTTGTGTAATCATTGTGCAGAGTACTGTTATCTTGAGCATCAGCAGTCTTGCAGAGTGTCTTAATTTAATGAAATGTACTCGCTTGTAAGCATTTAACTTCTGATTAAGAAAATCCGATGACCTTTGTGTGAAATGAGACCTATATTGTAGGTGAAGGTAAAGTGTGTAGATGTTTCATAATGGTGCTCTGTCCCCATACCTTGGTTTACTTTTTTTAAGGTTACTATCAGAACATGGTGGCCTTTGGGCTATCAAGATTGTGCTATTTTGGGTTCATCCATTTTATTTGGCACATGTGGTGCTAAATCATAGAGGTGTTGTAGTGTAGCAGTATGTTTTCTGTGGCGTTCTGGTACATAAAATTCATTGCTGGTTTTGCTCTTCAGTGTTAGGGTTGGGATGTGTGTGAGTTATGGCTGAGTTTTACAAGTATTTGATCCAGTATTCTGGCGGGTGAGAGTTTGAATGTGTAATACAATGCAGAGTAAACGTGATTTTAAATATAATAACTTGAATTTTTCTCTGATAGATGGAACCGTGCCAAGCTCACACTGGGCCAGAGGAAAGATCGCGTTGCTCAGAAGAAAGCCAGCTTCCTCCGTGCTCAGGCTGCAGAGGAGGATTAAACCAGCCTCACTATATGGTTTTTCAGAATTTTGTTCTAATAAATCTATTGGAAAAGACTCCATTTTGTATTTGTTCTATATTAAAAGCAAGGTTTTACCAGTCTTCACACAAGTGAAGGTAGGTGTAGAATTTGAAGATTTATTTATTTGCAGGAAAAATGAAGCTTAGTGTTTTAGGTCTTCTAATGTCTGTAGCTTTTAAACAGTCCCATACATTTGCAGGTCTAAACATCTATTTTGTCTTTAACTAATGGATCATGTTTATTTTCAGGGTTACAGGCAAAAACTAATTTGTGCGATCATTTAAAAGGACATTTTTCAGTCATTGTGTGAAATGTGAGTAAAGAACTGAATTAATAGTAATTTAGCCTTTATTTATGGACACATGCACTTCTTTTCAAATACATACTTTTGGAAGTATGATGTTCTATAGTTCAGTTTGGGGCAGTGACATGCAATTACTCCGGGTTGTGTTTTTTTTTTTTTTTTTAAATCACATGGTAAGGCTTTAGACAAATGTTTGTTTTTTTAAGTCCCTCTCCCCAGCTTTTATTTCAGTCTGATGGTAATCCTGATCTTTCCAACTAAAATCAGAACCACACTCATACATGTATGCTACAAGTTCTGCAAGTAACATGCTTCTAACTTACATAAATATCATGCCTCATTTACTTGGTAAAAATAAAATGGCATTTAAAACAGCTTTCTATGTACAGCGTTGCAGGACTGCTGCTGAAAATGACTATACATGATATACATCAACATTGTCTCTCTCTACAAAATTACATTTGGAATATATTATAGAGTAAAAGTATTAGAACAAGCTTAGAAATCTTCCAAAATATTTCACCTATCTATAAAACAGAAACTAGGACATTGCAGTTTGATGGTTTCAGTGGCAGTTCAGCCTTCCATCAGTACTGGCAGGATGTTTGCGGTTTTAATTTTCTTTTATGATGGACATCTAGTAGGTCTTCTACAGCAAGGTGTATATAGGCAAGACTTTGGACGTATACATTTGCTCCAATTGTGCATGATCACTGGCTTCATTTCTCAAATGCGCACTCTCACATTAGTCATCTTATTTCCAGCTGCTGCTTAGGTCTCCCCTGATGGATAATGAAAGTTAATACACCTTTCATTTGGTATATGAAGACAGCCAGTGATATAAGTGTTTCTTATGTAACAACATGGATTTAGTGTATTACTTGGGGCATACTTAATTCTTTCCAACCAGAGAGCATGACCAGTTGTGGTCTTCTGGCCATGACTAGCTGTGGCATCAACAGGATTTGATCAGCAATCTCCTGGTAGGGGAAAGCCACAAACAGTTGGGTCTCTTGGGACCCCATTCATTCATCTTCAGTAAGTGCTTTATGGGAATAAGATGCTGCTCCATAGCAGGGCACCATTTACATACTTGTTCACATACACAGGCCAATTTAGCATAGCCAATCCACCTAACGCCAAAGCATTTTGGAGGTAGGAAGAAACGAGCACAGGCCCATGGAGAACTCTGCACAGAGAGGAACTTGGCCTCAGGACCAACACGGTGACCCTGAAGCTGTGAGGCAGCAATGATGCAATGGCTGCACCATCATGATACCTCGCTTGGGAGCCCAGAGTAGCTGCAATTAAGGGGAAAAAAATAGATTAGAAAGCTCCATTAAGGATTAGAAACCTTTATAGTTTGATTCATGTCCAGAGAACTACAATAACAGTTTTCACTTGGAGTCCTTGGTGTGTGAAATCTTCTTCCACAGCAGTGTCTTCAGATTGTTTAAGATAAGCGAGTGTTCCATCTCCATTTGCTCAGTGGCTCCTCTCAGGGCCATGCATGCATACAGCTGCTTTTCCAGCTCCTCCTTCATGTCCAGTGGTGCTCCATGGAGCAGATAGTCCTTCAGTGCAGCACACACTTTAGCCAGGTTGGGCTGCGTCACCTCAGTGGTGCAGCGGTGCTTCGTGAGGTCACAGGTGGTGTGGCAATCTACTCCATATAGACAGTCGGCGTCAACGTCGCACCGCTGCTCGCGCATCACTTTCTGGAAAGCAGCTTCAGGAATGATGCGTCTGGCGTCCAGCACCTTCAGGTCATGGTGCTCGTTGTAGCCAAAGCACGCTGCGTTCACTTCACACATTAGAAAGCTGCCAAATGGCCCGTGGAAGATGTCTTCTACCAGTTCTAAGAGGCCGATTGCAATTTTGGCCTTGCGAGGCCATGACGGCGTCACCCACTGATCAATTCTCCTGCGCAGTCCTGCTGGAAGCCATAACTCCACGGCCCAGGGCAGGCTGAGGCCATAAAGTGGTGCATACGGCACCTTTTCCACTACATACAAGTCTCCACAAAAGCCCAGCAGCCTTGGCGTGTGTTCCCGCCCCTGCAGAACCACCGCCATCAAAAACTCGTTCAGCTGCAGCAGAGCCCAGGCTGAGCGTGCCTCTGCCAGAGATATCTCGCTGTCCTTGTTGGCATCGGCCACACCGAGCACAAGTGCCACTAAGTCATGCAGGTTGGCTTGATCTCCCACCTTCTCCTAAAGGCAGGGTAACAGGTGTATTGTTAAGCTTGAATGTTGCCAAATTACTAAAGAAAAATACAGTTTCTTGAGTAAGTAATTACGTCCTTCCATAGCAGCAAGCAAGGCCAATTATGCTCTTGTTATTCAATTAAATTTTTAAAGTACTTTCCTCTCACCTTTAAATGGCTCAGGACCATCTCTCTGAACTTCTCCACAGATGTGCCTCTAGTTGGCCTATTAAAGGCTGCTGATTCTCTCCGTGGCTCCAGCTCTCCTTCCAGGTCATAGTGAGGAACGTCCTCCATGTGGCACTTAATGATACCCTCCAAATCTCCCCAGCTCCCAGAATACACCTGGAATGTACACACAGAATCTGCAGATTTTATAAAATGTTTCATTCATTTATAAAATGTCATTCAGTCTTCACGTAGAACAACAATAGTGAGAGAGTTGTTCTGTTGTCTAAATCATGTGACCAGATATAAGGTGTGTCCGAAACAGGAGGGAATGCCTCAAGATTTCGATGCCTTGCTGTCTCATAAGTTAGCTGTCGTTAGAAGGCAGAGCTTCAATAGCTAAGAAAATACCTACAAGAAAACCTTTTGAGACTGGCATCACCATGTTGCTAGGCTACACCTGCTAAAAGTTCGTTAGACATGATGGAATAATGTATTGCTAGGACAACAGGACAAATTTTCAGTGGCTACACCAGATATTTCTTGCTTAAAATGAAACTTTAATTAATTCTTGTTTAAAGAGATACTCGGCCCAAAGAGGGAATACTCCTAGGATGAGATGCCACAGGCACACATACATTCACACTCTGAGGCAATTTAGTATAGCCAATCCACCTACTGGCATCTTTATAGACAGTGGAGGAACCCAGAGCAAATCCAAAGACCACACATAAAACATTACAAAGATCTTACTTACTTGTCCAGAAACTGCTCCCTTTCTGACCATTGTTTTCACCTGCCTTTTTTCTTTCACAAACTATCTTATTCACAGGATTATGGGATATGTAGGACAGCAAGGAATATTTAAAAAAATAAAAAAAATTGCCACATGAAGTTTCTGTGTAAATATTTGAATCAGGAAGACGATGCTTTGATGCCTTCCTGCCTTTGAATACAGATTTACTATGCAGTAATAATTATTCTTCGAACATACCAGCTGTCTGAACTCAGACTACAAGCACAGAAAAGTAAAACTGATCTTGTTTATGTGTCTGTGTGTGTATGTAAATAAGCAATAATTAGATTCTGACCTGGTTACTGGGTTTGGCAGACAGGCATTTCCCAAAATACAGCGTCTGCTTCTCACATAAGCTGCTGCAGGCTGTACCATCGATCACTCCTTTCTGGAACTTATCACACTGAAATGAACACACACACCACTTCACATCACAGGAACACCACTTCTCTTTCTCTGACAGTTCATTTGTGTACAGTCATGTTCCAGCAGATGGCTCTCTTGTCACTATTGTCACCTCTAGCAGGAACTCTGAAATGCTGGCCTTGTGTGTGTGAAATGTTGAGGCTGAACTCACAATAGTGTTTTTGCACTCATGTCCACGGCACAGCTCTGTATAGGAGGAGTACTCGACATATACCACCCAGCTTCCCACAAAGACGGCCAGCCAGGAAAAGAACAGGTACTTCATGTGCAAGTAGGAGAACCGAGCCTGGGCACAACACAAAAAGAACAGAGAATATTATGGGATGGTTATATTAAACTGCAATTTTCAGAGGATGTTAAAGGGGAAAAACCCACCCTGAATCACTTGCATATCAATATTTATATAATTAAAACATCATTTTCAGTGGCACCCAATATTTATTTTGTAATGTAATGTCCTGGTTGCCATTTTCTTTCATCGACATGTTGACCTATTTTAAGCCTGGTTAACAGTTGCCTGAATCACCCACAGTTTTGTAATTCGTTGGTGGTGCCGGTGAGAATTAGCACTTCACCTGCACACAATGCTTGTTAATGTTAATACCACCGTCAACACCATCGTTTTTCTTGTCTCATAATTCGCCACTGAGCCGAGCCTCGGCTGGAAATCAGTGAAAATGTGTCATGGAACCTTGAGTAAAGCGTGCTCTGTCTCCACGGCTTCTACGGCAAATTTCTCACTAATATGACAGTTAACGTTTGCTGAAAATTGTGAAAGTACAAAAATCTGCAGTCCTTTTCTTACTCTTTCTTACTATTGCAAGTCTTCTCCTATTGATCACCATTGTGATTGCCTCAGCAAAGTCCCACCGTGTTGGGCGGTGCTGTATTTTAGTGATTCACAAGACGTCTGCCACAGACGTCAAACACATCAGAAATAGCTCAATATCAGCATATTTTATTCAGGTTTCAGGGTGGAGTTTTCCTTTAAATAGTTACTTAAAAATAAGAGTGAAACATGCTTAGATCAGTAAATATTAAGGCATAAATTTAGATTTTAATATTCATGTACTATAATATTGCTATAGACAGCACAAGTGCAAATGCATCATGACATTTTTACTCAGATCTAACCATAATGCTGTGCATTGAAATGAGGAACGGAAAAAAGTAACTATACCAAGAACAGCATGTGAATGATATCCTACTGAACAAAGGAAAAAAAGATCTGAGGTTCATTTGTTAATCTTTGACATCAAGTCCAGATTTGATTGTGAAGAAATCAGACAATTAGGAAGTGTCAATCTGCTCTAACCAATAATCCCTCAGATTTTCATTCATTCATTCATTGTCTACCGCTTATCCGATCTATTCTCAGGTCACGGGGAGCCTGTGCCTCAGGAGTCCTTGGGCATCAAGGCAGGATACACCCTGGATGGAGTGCCAACCCATCGCAGGGCACACACACACACTCATTCACTCACACACTATGGACAATTTCAACAGTATAATTTAATTTCTCTACCCAGTGCACTAAGAAGCAACGTAGAACATGGAATTAAAACAAGAAGCTGGTTAGACAAAGCACGGAGCGTTTGGAGCACATTCACCCGAAGTAATCTCAGTCTTCACTGACCTGACACATTCCTGTCTGAAAAACCAGATCTGACATTATCTCTCCTCCGGCACTGACAGGCAGAAAGAGGGCCTTGTAGTGCAGCACAATAGCTTCCAGCGCTGATGACTATTATTAAGTATGTGCTGAACGATAGAGTAAAAGAGAGCGGCTTCATTTATTTCCTGACAGCAATTGAGAGGTTTGCAGGAGTAAAGAGGCAGGTCTCTGTCCCCATTGTTATTGTCTTAATCTACAACACCTCTGAGCTGTGTCTGCACAGTTAAACAGTTCTTGACGTAAAATACACTCGCCTGCAGCAAAAGTAGAAAAAGTGAACAACGCATTAAAGGTGGCCGTGTGTTTTCTGACAGCATACTGAACAGAAAGGATGACAGATGAGAGATACAGAACAAGTTATAATGAGGAAGTCAGAGAGTCTGCCTGTTACCAACAGATGTGAAGGTGATAACGCTCAACATGATGTGAAAGCAGAAGGCTGTATTCTTATTATAGTGCACCATATGGCACAAAAAAATTCCAAGGCCTCAATAATGTTAGGGTTAATGCAATATTTATAAAGGGGAATAAATTATTAACATCAATGCCTTTCAGAATGGACAATTTTTTTTCCCCCTAGAAACCTGTCAATAATAAAACCAGACCTGTGCAACTGGAAATCTGTACGTTAAATACTTTAGACTGGAGTAGAATATTTAGTTATTAAAAAAATGCTGTTAAATGGGATCCATTCCTGGGGTGTATTCCTGCCTCCGAATCCCAGGACAAGATTCACCACGACCCTGAAACAACGATAAAGTGATTACTAAAGATAAATGACAAATTGCACTTCAGCTACATTTACATTTATGGCATTTGGCAGACGCCCTTATTCAGAGTGACTTACAGACTTGCTTTAAAGTCTCCATCAATAAATACATCCTGATACTGGTTCACTAGGTCACGGACTAAGAATGCATCAGTCTAAAAACTCTGCTGGGAATATAATACAGCAAGAAATACAGTACAGTAAGAAATATAATATAGATATTTAAAGAAAAAATTCATACTAAGAAGGTAAATGATACTTGATAAGAATGATAATTGGCTATAACTATACTTCTGTAAAGCTGCTTTAAGGCAATTTCCATTGTTAAAAGCACTATACAAATAAATTGAATTAAACACCCATTTATTCATGCTTCAGTTATACACTGATCAGGCATAACATTATGAAAGCCGTAAATCAAATTGGCTTTTTTTGTCCTGTATCATCATCCAGTCATCAAAACCCTCATATTACAAGATTTGTTCAAGACTCTGCTCAAGACTCCCAATAAATTCTTACCGAATTTCTTACAAGCAAATATAACTGCAGATCTAAACTAACACAGTTTGGTTACTTGACACGACATCAAGGTTGTGTTTTCACGAGACATCAGTGTTCTCCCCATGATACAGTGTGCCGAGTCAAAAAAACTGAGCATGATTTTAAACTGGACTGTCAGTAGGTGTTAAGATCTCATACAGAATAATCTCAGAAGACAGGACCAGCTTAAAATGAGGACACTGAGTGTTTTCCCCCTACTGTGGCCATCTTCCTTTCTTTTTGTTTACAGCCTTTATAACCTGCTTTCAGAGTTATTATAGATGTTAATATGAGAGATTCTGAAATCACCATTACACAGGCTAAGAGCTTGGCATCAGAGGCCACCAGTTTCCTTCAGTTCAACACCATTAGAAAATCATCAAGCACATCTTGTATAAAAAGTCACCTACTGAAAGAATAAGTTCCTTTACGATGTTAAAAAGGCAGGATGGTGGTGCAGTGGTTAGCAGTTTCAGCTCTAGGATTCCTAGTTTGATCCTAAGCCTACAGTTTGCTTGTGTGGAGTTTCTGTACAGATGTGATGTGTCTGAAACAGCTTTCTAATGAAAGTATGAAGCCAGCTTTCTTAAAACGAAAGTTTCCAAAAACATTTGGAAGCAAAATAAGAAACCCTGGCCGTAAAACCAAACAAGGTGGTAAATGAGTGAAATAAACTTTTTTTTTCACACACAAAATGCTCACTTAATGCTAACCTGCTTAAAGGAAAAGTTCACTTCCAGAACAAAAATCTACAAATAATTTACTCACCCCCTTGTCATCCAGGATGTTCATGTCTTTCTTTCTACAGTCGTAAAGAAATTATGTTTTTTGAGGAACGTCGAAGTGAACTTTTCCTTTAACATATCTAGGGATACTTGAGGCAAATAATTTGTAATAGGTTTCAGTAATTCAGCTGAAAATTAAGGTTGAGAACCTCTGGTCTAGAGTGTAGTCTACATACCTGAGGTTATTTTAAAGCACACAAATGAATACTTTATAAATGCACAGCACAGTTGATTTAGGCCTTGATATTTGGTTTAAGCACTTTGACTCAAGTCCAGGGCAAACATTTGTTGTTATTATTACAGCTGCGCTGTAAATGATCTCAGCCTATACAAACATGCATCATCAGCGATGACACATTAAATTATGCTTACAGCAGAGGATTAGCAGACAAATCACAGACTTGAAGGAGACTCTTTTATTCATTAGTTAATGATTATCTGTCCTGGGTTTGACAGTGATGGACGTTTCCACTCTTGTTGTTTTTGCTCATCCTGGCAGTATGAAAAGATGTTATAAATCAGGCTTCCGGCTTCTTAAACATGTTGATAACGTATCCTTAGAAAAATCTTTCTGAACGTTTTAATCTGACTTCTGTTTTCTGAGGATGTGATTTAATTGCCATTCCATGATAATTACCTTACCTTGGAGACTACAGAGTATCTACTCATGTGTCTCAAATGATGCTCAAGTATTATAATCGAACATGCCAATGGGAAGTTCATCGATTTGCTTTTTAAGTAATGCAATAAACCTGACAAGCCACAACAGATTCATCATTCTCATTTTAAAAGAATATAATGAATTTGCCAGAAATAAATTACATTTGTTTACAGTATTTGGTAGTTGCTGTAAACAGAAGTGTTTGAGTCTTGATCAAAAACATATCCTCATGCCATTACAAATAGCACTGGTCTAAGAATACCACTGAGATAATGCCACAGGTTCATTGAAAAAGGTTCATTCCAACCCCCGGGTGCTAGGAGGCATGTCTTAATTCTACCTTGTTGCATGTAATTAGAAGGGTTGAGAATTAATCCAGTGTTTCATCCTTTCTTGTTTCCTTCACTGGCAGAATAGATCTAGCAGTCAGATTCAGTCTGTCAGTCTGTTAATTTAATCTAATCTCCCTCCCTTTTTCTTCCCCTTGTGGCTCCACTAATGACAGGCCATTTCTTCCTGTCTCCCAAGAGCACTCAGAGAGATGCTAATGTAGCCATTGCTATTCCATCTTACTTTCCCCTTCTGCTCATTCCCCTAAACCCCCATTAAGTATCTTCCTGCTTCCCCCCACTTTGCTCGCTCACTTTCTCTCCCACTCTCTCACTTTCTCTCTCTCTCTCAGGAGCACTTAGGCATGCTGACAGATACGGGTGGTCTGGTATCCTGTGCATTCTTTCATTCTCCCACATAACCCAGTGTGCTTGTCACCATAGGATTAGTGTGTGGGAGAGGAGGAGTGGTACAGAACTTTTCACCAGACAGTACGGCATAGTACAGTTACTGATCCGAATCTAGAACCATCCATACCCTAATGTAGTGCATGCCCATGAAAGAAGAGTTTTCTGGAGACGGCATGGTGGTGACATCATTTCCCACATGGCACTTAACACAAATTAAAATAATATCACCTTTCAGCTGGGAAAAACAATCATATCAAACTGCATGTAAAATTTCCAGAACTTTGACCACCCCAATTTCTCTGGCTAAAATCAAAGGAGAATCGACTAGCAATGGGAAGATGCTCTGCATGCATGTTTTTTCCCCCAAAAGAATTACATTTACTTTTCACTGTATATTCAAATGCAGTTGCATTTATTCATTTATTTTCAGTAACCATTTTTTTCTAGTCCCTGTGCCTATTTTAGGAACCCTGGATTCAAGGCAGAACTATACACTCATACACACCTAGGGGTAATTTAGTCACCAATCCACAGGCATGACACTGGAAGGGTGGAAAGAAACTGGAAAACCCAGATGAAAGTCACATGGACATAGAGAGAACATGCAAAACTCCACATAATCCAACAGTAATCCACGTTCAGGATTGAATCATAACATTGGCACTGTAGTACAAGGTTGCAAATCTAAATGCTGCACCAAAGCATTGCCCAACCACTCACTTTCGGTTCTGTTATAATCAGAAGGAAAATTTGGAGGTTTAATGTGAATGTGTTGGCAAATGTTATACTAAACATTACAACACATTGTAAACAAATCTGCAACACTGTCAAGTCAGAATAATGGGAAGTTCTTCCATTTGATGTGAATGCTTTAATAAACAAACAATAACAGCAATAGCAGCAATGCAGAAGCTTCAAGGTCTGATTCACTTCTTCCAAGTATTTTCATAAGTCAGTGTTTTTCATTGTACTCTCAATAGCAACGCTATCAGATACTGTTATTGCTGTGTGTGTTGCCTGGTAGGGAAGCTTTTTTTAAACAGTGGTTGTCTGACTGAAGTAATGGCCTGTGACAAGTTTATGTGACCGCCCTTGAACAATCAATGCTATACACTATTTCTAGTTTCACCCATATGCCTCTGTTCAGTATTCTCCATACAAGAAAGGCTACCGTATTCCGTTTGGTTATAGAATGGATATCTTGGCAATGAATGTAACAACAATTTGCTTCTATACCGTGACATACCACACTGTCTAGTGAACATGAGCATGAATATGATTGTGAAAGTTTGGAAGAGGAGGAGTGCTCCATGTTCCAGCTCTGTTTATCCGAGAGATTCAAAGCGGCCTTCAAAAGGTCAACATAACTAAAATCTGCATTGCTTTAGATTGTACATTTGGATAGTCATTGAAAATGATATCCTGTTACAATTTGATGATGGATCTCTTTACCTTACATACAAGTACCCACGTGTTCCAGCAAAGCTAAAATTGTAACAGCACTAAAACTTTTTGTCCTCGACTTAATTTGTCTAAAGAACATGAATAATCATTTTTTTAGTCCAGTCACCTTTATTTATATAGCACATTTAAAGATAAAGCATGCTACATTAAAAATGGTTGTACAATAAAACCAAGCCATTTTTATGAATCAAATAAACTGAAGTAAATCAATAAATTAATTAAAGAGTAAAAACAATAAAAATCAGTAAGAGACAAAACCACAGATGGAAAGAGTACACAAGTCAGATACCAAGTTTTTCTACATTTATAGCCACAATATTATAAGAGGTGAAGAAGGCATTGGTGGCTCAGTGGTAGGTTTCTTGCCTATCATGCAGAAGGCCCAGGCTCAATTCCCAGCCACTGGATGTAGTGCCGGTCCCAAGCCTGGAAAAATGGGAGGGCTGTGTCAGGAAGGGCATCTGGCATAAAACCTGTGCCAAGTTGTTGTGCGGACCAATTGTTCCGCTGTGGCGACCCTGAACAGGGAGCAGCGGAAAGCAACTTCCATTATAAGAGGTGAAAAAACAGTTAGTCCAAATGAAATCTACACAATATGGTACAATACTCTTTCAAGAGTATGTAATTGTTACGGTCATCCCTTTCCACATTTTGCAGTGTTAAAAACTGAACTGGACATTTTTACAATTTCCTTTGCACAACATGTTTAATATGTAAAAGTATATCTAATGTCTAAGGTGTAAAAATATATCGTATTAAGATAAATTAAACAAATAAACAAACAAAAACTCTCAATACTAGCTAAAACCAGAAATTGCAGAAAAAACATCTGACCACCTTTGAATGGGAGACCAACTCTATGATAATGGCCATAGCTTTAGAATGGGCACATAAGAGTGTGAAGGTCAAGTGTCCACTTACTTTTGGTGTTTTTCATATAGTGTATTTTTGCCAATTCTTCTTGTCAAAACTGCTCAAACTCTATCAGGTTGCATAGAGGTGACTGGTTAACAACAACTGTCAAGTCTGGCCACAGATCCTCAGTCAGACTGAGGTCTGGGCTTTGACTGGACCATAACACACTGGAACAGAACAACATATACCTATATACATAGCTTCAGTCATTATTCTGTTGGAAGGTGAATCTATGCCCCAAACTTGTGTCTCTTGCAGACTGCAAAATGTTTTCTTCTAGGATTGCCTGGAGTCTGGCTCTATCCATATTGCCAACTCTTACCACTTCCCTGGCCACTATTGATAAATAAGTCATGTGACACTTGAATTGCATGACATTTGATGGCAACTAGAGCAATAGAAGTGTTGTTAAAAAAAAATCCACACACACATGTTCCAGGTTTTAACAGTACAAACTAACTGTACACATTAAGATCAAAAACCAAACTAGAGAGGTTAACCTCAATAGCTTTAAAGCCATTTAGGTTGACTGATCGCTCTCTGGTGTCTTAATGTGTTACCATGGCAGCGCTCACTTAATTAGAGGAATAAGTCCACTGTTCCATGTTGTGCTCTTGCTGGTCAGTGAATAAATGTGAATCACAAGTGCCGCTCTACTGCTACAGAGTATTTACAGCCTTCGTGAGAGAGTCAATGTAAAGGAAAAAAAAACCTGAGGAGATGCAACATGGCACTGGCTCTGTACAAAACCAATCACTGCAGGAAGATAATCATAACTACAGCAACAGAGAAAACCACACTACTGAGCACAGCCAGTAATTTCCTTATTAATTGTAAATGCCAGGGCCAAATAGAGAAAAGCCACAAAACATTAACAATGGTGAATTTGAGACAAGAACTCTTTGTATTTCAAAAGCACAAAACCTTCTTGGAGCTCTTTTGAATAAGGCTCTGCAGGCACAATTGAACAGAGATACACACACTGTAAAGAAACGTGCATTAACTTGGCACTAGACTGGCAGTCTTTTAAAGAAAGTGGCCCAAGTGTTAGTTTTAGGGCAAATTCATACACATTCTCAAGTTCTTCAGAAAAGTTATTACATTAAGCTCCAAGTAATCTGAACAGGGTATACACTGATCAGGCATAACATTCTGAGCACTGACAGGTGAAGTGAATAACACTGATTATCTCCTCATCATGGCACCTGTTAGTGGGTGGGATATATTAGGCAGCAAGTGAACATTTTGTCCTCAAATTTGATGTGTTAGAAGCAGGAAAAATGGGCAAGGGTAAGGATTTGAGCGAGTTTGATGAAGGACCAAATTGTGATGGCTAGACGACTGGATCAGAGCATCTCCAAAACTGCAGCTCTTGTGGGGTGTTCCCGGTCTGCAGTGGTCAGTATCTATCACAAGTGGTCCAAGGAAGGAACAGTGGTGAACCGGCGACAGGTTCATGGGCGGCCAAGGCTCATTGATGCACGTGGGGAGTGAAGGCTGGCCCGTGTGGTCCGATCCAACAGATGAGCTACTGTTGCTCAAATTGCTGAAGAAGTTAATACTGGTTCTGATAGAAAGGTGTCAGAATACACACTGCATGATGGCTCAGGGCTGTCTTGGCAGCGAAAGGGGGACCAATACAATATTAGGCAGGTGGTTATAATGTTATGCCTGATCTGTGTACAAGGTTTTACAGTTGTTTTTACAGTTGAGGAAAAACACTACATGAGAATTTGTTGATTTTTAAACCCATATATTAAATTTTATGTCAATTGATTTCTGATATTCTTACAAGTTTTTTATTAATTAAATAATTAAATACTTGTAAATTCACAAAATATTGACTTTATAGAGAGGGGACACGGTGGCTTAGTGGTTAGCACGTTTGCCTCACACCTCCAGGGTTGGGGGTTTGATTCCCGATGTGTGTGTGGAGTTTGCATGTTCTCCCCATGCCTTGGGGGTTTCCTCTGGGCACTCTGGTTTCCTCCCCTGGTCCAAAGACATGCATTGTAGGTTGATTGGCATCTCTAAATTGTCTGTAGTGTGTGATTGCATGAGTGAATGGGAGTGTGTGTGTGCGCGCCCTGCGATGGGTTGGCACTCCGTCCAGGGTGTACCCTGCCTTGATGCCCAATGACGCCTGAGATAGGCACAGGCTCCCCGTGACCCGAGTATAGATTGGATAAGCGGTAGACAATGAAAGATTTTATAGATTTATAATTTTATAGATTTATTTCACCCTCAATGACAAAAATATATCATTCCATCCAAATGATTTCTTTACTGTTTAATTAACAAAATGCCATGTAATGTAAACAATGTTAGATTTTTTTTTTTTAAAAGGGAAAATTTAACAATAATCAACATTTTTGTGAAATTCCTCTCTAATATCCATCTAAATAGGGTGAAGAATAAACAACATTTCATGAATGTCATCTAGATGTATCTAATATTTATGTATAGAAGATTAATACATATCATGATGAGAAACAGGAACAAGGTTTTTTTTAAAGATAAAAATCTGCAAGTGTTTCAAGGATGTATGACATGACCTCACTTAACAGATGCTTCAAATAATGCTAATGCCGATACCATGATATAACAACTGTGACATTCATTTGGTCATCATATTGTGAATTTTCATAGCACTACCGTATACAGATGTTCACGGATCATGAGCCTGTCCCACCAAAACTGGGCACAAGTGAGCCAGAGAATCTGGAGGAAATCCACACAAATACTGGGAGAACATGAGAAACTCGGGCTTGAACTCATGGATCCTGGAGCTGAGAGGTGCAGACATTGTGCCACCATGGTTTAATAACGATGCAATTTATATTTAATTTTCTGCATTCTGAACATGAACAGAAGATCTAACCTTGGCCTTAGCTTCTAGCCTTTATACCAACTTTCAGCATGTAAAACATAGTACCTTTGGCTTTAAGGTTATTAGGCTGTCCTGACACCCACAGGATAAACAACCTGTTATTTTTTTGCTGCTTCTCCAGTTCCTTATTGAGAGATGAGAATACTGGAGCTGTGTTTAACTTAAACATATTTATTTATTTATTTATCATTATGTGACTGTTCAAGAAACTGTTTGTAGCCATGTATTTGCCAGTAATGGATCAGCCATGAAATCTCATGTGAATGCTAAAAAAAAAGTAAGTGGTGGTGTTAAACTCTAAGGACATGCTGTCATGGCGTAAATACTTCCCACTCTTTATCGATCCCTGAGTGGTCAATCGAAGCAGCATCCGTCTCCAGACCATTATAGGTGTAACATTACAAAATAGTGCACAAAAACAAGACATAGGCTACATGACCTATTCCATTAATGTGTGGAGAAATTAACTTCATCCCCGCTAATGTGGATTGTTTATCTTCAGAGTAGTGGTGTTCAACACTGAAGAAGAGCTAATCATTAGTGTGCAATGACAGATTATTGATCTGAGGTTGTTCATTCTGCTTTTCATTAAATGAAGCAGGAGAGAAGAGGCAGGGATGTAACTGGGCACAGATACATCCAGACCTCACGGCATCTCAAAGGCTTATAGCAATCACTTTTAATGAAACTGTGTGAAGGATTTAGAGGAGGTTTACTAACCAAAGGTCAAGCCTATAGACTTTCTGTGGTTCTTTAAGGTTTGCTAATCATTTTTATTGTATTCCACCACCAGCACGAGTAATTAAAATTATGGCCTTGCTTGGCAACCTGTAATCCAGCACTGAAATATTTTAACCTCCATTTACAACAAATATATTTTCTCCTTATTGTTAATTAAGATATTAGAATGCACTACCGTCAACATTAATTCAACAGTTGAAGTTCAGGTATGATGTTTCCTGCTCTTACTATATTTGGCCATGATAAACGTATATACTTATGGGGTTAGCAGTTCATATTTATGATATACATAAAAAACTCATTTGTTTGTAAGAATAATTGAAAGAGTTTATGGGTAAAATCTGATTTTGGTTCTAGTCTCACAAACCAGACTTCCACTATTTGCTGTTACAACTGCCAAGAACTGCCTACCTACAAAGATAAATGAATAAATAAATTTTACTCATGGAAAGAACTAACCCACCAGGGATTACATGGTGTTTTCAGTATCGTCTTGATGATCATCATGTAGACCTAAATGCATACAGTTCAAGGAAGGCCCTGAAGGCAAGGTGAAGCTTTTAAAGCTTTCTGTTGTTTTTCCTATTCAGAGATAGATAAAGATGTCCCGTGTACTACAACTCCTATTACAATCTCTTGAAAACGTGCATATATACAGTATACACTCACTTTTCTCCTTGTGTTTGTCTATGTTAACGTATGTTCATTTAAATGACAGCCTACTGATTAAAGCTGAAAGACTATTTGTGATCATTATATTTGTGATCAATATATTCTACATAGTATTTTTGAGTGGTACAGGTTTTCAAATGTATGTCAAACAGATGGTTTGTATGTTTTACAAAAGGCTTAAATGTCACCTGTGATTCCTGTGACCCTGTGTAGGATAAACGGGTTAGAAAATGGATGGGTAGGTAAATGAGTGGGCAACAGTGCTAATAAGGAAGCTAATAGCACTAATATACAACAAAGGGGCCTGCTAACATTTATCTAGGTCAGTATCAGTTCATTTTTCAGCTGAGTAGAGAAGAATAAGATTACATTACAAATGTAACAAAAAGCAAGATACAATTTTTTTTAAATGGACAAAAAGACTATAAAAACAATAATAAAATGCAATAAAATTATACAGTATATGAATAATAAGGATGCAAACATTTAAGAAAAAACCTAATGAGTCCATTATATTGCCTGGTGTACATGGTTTAAAAGATAAGCTGACCAAGCCCTCATCTGGCTTACAGCTTAGGTTAGAATTTTATTATTGAAAACTTAGAGGTTAATGATAAAATTGCTTTATGCTCCGATTAAGGTCAACCCTTTATATGGACCCCATAGGTTGTTGTTCTGTATTTACAGCACCAAATACAAGTTACTGGTTATTTTCTGACTGCACCTTGGATACTAGGCAGGTTCCTTTATTCAGACTATGTCTAAATGTCAGCTACTTTAAATACAAGGATTTGTATTCTTATATGTTAAAAGGCCACATGGCACAGAGAAGCAAGTAATCCCTGAAGAGATTTGCATACATCATTTAAGCAAGGATCCTTGCTGATTTGCAGTCAAGCTAATATGGCTTGTTTTGGTTGACAGCAACACAGGAGGACCAACATCCTGATAGACTCTCAGAGACACACTGTGCTGTGGGACTGTAATCTACCCCCTGTGGGCCACAAGTCACGCAGCTTTTCCACTCAGCTCTCTTGATGACTGGTCTGGGATTTCAGTAAGGCGTCAGAGCATCACACTGCAGGTATGTACCATCCTGCAGGTCTGTTGCTTTTGCTTTTCATTCTCAATAATCTTCTGCTACTAAGTGAGATATGAAAAGAAAGAAATATTGCATTCATGCCGCCTCCTTATCAGCCATACATAATTCATGTCCATAAAGTGATTCCTCTGTGCCCTCTCCCTAATGGCCCCCTCCTCACCAGAGTGATGAACGATCGAACGATAACCAAAGAAAGAGGAGGAATGATGGAGGAAAGAGAGGCGACGGAAGAGAAAGAGCAAAACACCAGGGAGCAGAAATGTGGTGGGACTGCTTTCTGTAAATATGAAAGGAGATATGGGTCTCCTAGTGAGCAATGTGGTCTATATATTCGTGAGAAAATGAAAAAAATAAAGATGGGGTATGATTTGAGAGAGATAATTGCTGCTTGTGCTACATATTAGCAAAACACAAATGGTGGAGAGGAAATAACAATAATCAGATTCTTATCTCTGCAATGAGGCTTGACCCTTTGCTACATACACAATCTGAATGGTGCAATTTGCCATTAGAAGGCGGGTTGGGGGTCATATTTTCTTTGGGAAGGAGATGTTCGGAATGGGACATGCTCTTTTCTTGCTCTATAAAATGTAATGACTATTTGCTTTCCAGATGGATGCTTGGCAAATAATTGTGGTTGCAATAGGCTGTGGCAGCACAACTCGCAGGCAAAAATATGCAGAATCCTTCTCTTCCCATGAGCAGTGGTACTAACTAATGCTTGAAGAAATGAAAGATTATATATTTTTTTCCCATTGTCTGTACCACTTATCCGATCTATTCTCGGGTCATGGGGTGCCTGTGCCTATCTCAGGCGTCATCGGGCATCAGGGCAGGATACACCCTGGACAGAGTGCCAACCCATCACAGGGCACACACACTTTAGAGATGCCAATCAACCTACAATGCATGTCTTTGGACCGGGGGAGGAAACCCCTGAGGCATGGGGAGAACATGCAAACGCCACACACACGGTGGAGGTGGGAATCGAACCCCCAACCCTGGAGGTGTGAGGCAAACGTGCTAACCACCAAGCCACCGTGCCCCACAAGTTGATTAGATCTCACAAGATAAAATAATAATTGTTCTAGGGTAAAAGGGGAAGATTTCTCAGCAAGGTTGCCAGATCTATGTGACAAAACTAGTTCAACAGGCATTCAAATCCACACTATATGGCTAGGTATGTGGACACATATGAGTATTCCCTAAACTGTTGCCACAAAGTCTTTGTATGCTGTAGCATTACAGATTCCCTTCACTGAGACCAAGAGGCCCGAATCTGCTCCAGCATGACAGTGCCAAAGGTGCGGAACACCAAAACTGGAACGCCAAATTTGCACCAGACATCCTCACCAAACATTGTGTATAATAAAACAATTTAATATGTATTAAATAAACCTTGAAGTGTTCCTAATCTGTTCTTTCATCAAGGTCCTAAGAATATTCTTACATAATGCATATTGTCATTAATAACAACTATAACATATATAGACTATATAAATGACTACTTATGAGAACAAGTATACTAATCCCAGGACACACAATAAAAACATGCAAAGTGAAAATTTCCTAGTGCAACTGTCTGGGAAAAACACAACCTTTTTCCAAACAGTTTCCAGCTTCACTTTTTCTGAGACAATGGCTTAAAGTATTATTTTTGATCTACACAATTTTCCCAATTTTTGTACTAGTAAAAAAAATATTGCACCTTTAAGTCTAAGCAGCAAGTCCAAAAGATCCCAATTCCAAGGGAAACCTGTAAACTTGGCAACCTGTATTCCTGTATCACAGCATGCCTGTGCTTCTTTCTCCTCCCAGGAGATGAGCTTGCTGATGGAGATGTCACACAGGCAGCATGGGCCACTAGGTAGTCTGATTAATCTCGTCTCAGACAACCAGCAATCATCCGACCCAGCCTCCCACTGGAGAAAGCCCAACACAACAGCATCCGCCTACAAAGTGGAACCTAGTGGGGGTCTAAAACTTCCTACACAACACAACCCTTACAGATCCACATATACATAACAAGCATCTCCCACAAATATCCTAATGTATAATACATTCATTCCTTTTTCAGATGAAAAGAATGAAATATGTTGCTAGTGAGGTGCTGTCTTGATGAGAATATTTATTTCTGTTAAACTACAAGCAAGCAATGCTTTGTGTCTTTGTATTATGTCTGAACAGGTATAAAAAATGTTTTTATCTTATATGCGATATGACTTACCACTGAAACCTCTGCTATTCTCTAGATGCATTTGCATTGTAGATGCAGTATAACATTTCTAACCGTCCTGTCTGTGTAACCTCGTTTAGTTTGTGACACAGTTCCCTCTGCACAGCTCAGTTCTCAATTCTCATGAGAACTGAAAAAAGGAAGCTGGATGACCGGCAAAGTCTGTATCCCAAAGCAGTGTTAAAATAAGGCTCCCATTTAGAGTCTAGGATGAGGAGGGTGTTTTGACAAACCTAAGACGTTACACAGAAGTAAAGTCTGAATAATGGGTAAATTCCCCGTGTGGGGAAAAAACTAAGCCTCAGACACATTTTTAGAATGTGAACCACTGAAATGATGCAAAATGTAAATATTAAAACTGACAATATAAATTTAGGTCATTTTGTAATTTCTAGACATTTCTCCATAGGTTTGCTTTTTCCTGCCTGATGCCAAAGGCTTATTTCAGCTCAACAACGAAAACGCTGATCTGCTGCCAATATTTCTTATAATCAGGCCTGGACTTCATACAGTGCTATAAATTCATTCTGTGCATTTTGTGTCATGGTGCGTCAACAAGGCATGGCACTCAGTGCATAACTTCAGGAGTTTTCTCGTCAGCTGTAATAAGTACTCTTAAGGAAGTTAAGAGACTCTTGGGTCTTGAAAGCCCTTTGAGATCTGGACTTGTCTGGACTAGAGAACAGGTACCTGCTTCCTGATTTGTGCTTTGAAAGCATGTCGTCCTTCCTTCCTACATGGCTGACTGCTTGAAGCAAATTATTTCTCTAGTTTAAAGTCACTTTAACAGAGCCTGAGCATCCCTAGAGGTAAACCGAAAGGTTAAGAGAAATGCGAATATAAACCTGTCACAGAAGAGTTGGTTTCCTCCCAATGGGAAACAACAATGATGCCAGCGAAAAGACTGCAACAGACTCAAGACTGTGGATTCATTTTACATATAGCCATCTTTCTGTACAACATTACAATCAATCCATTGTAAACTATAACTGCTGCCAGCTAACTTTGTTCCCAGACCATTCCATACTTCCAGTTTTCCAAAATGTTACTCCACTCCGAAAAAACTACACATAAATTTTCTGTATAGTCTTAACCTAGTACATTGGTGTTGCCTTTAATTGTAAACATCTGTCTACTAAATCCTGATGTAGGTCATAAATAAATATTAATATGTATTGATAATATATTCATGATATTAGCTGATCAGGGAATAAATGTTTAATTAAACTATTAGGGTTGAGCAATGCATTATATGCATTAGCCTATATCACGGGGGCTCATTCATTGCATATTAAGAATGACATGAGGCAAACTATTAAACACACACTTAAAGGCAGACAGACAACTGCAATTGCTCAATCACTTAATGCTCTTGTACTTCATGCCATGTTTTCTTTGAATATCAAACACAGTGAACAGAAGCTTGTAACCCTTTCATTCAGACCAAAAAGCACTAAACGTACGGTTCTGTTGTCTGTCCTTTTGTGGGATTTAGATTTTAATTGGACAATGTGTGCTTAGCCTAACTTCTTTTAATTAAAAGGATGATACAGTAAATAATCCAACTCATATGTGGTCATTGCAACCATGACATTTTAAGGATGGGACAACAACGGCAAAAGCTGAAAAAATGGAAATTAATTTCAATAACCTACTGGGTGTTTTACTCTGTGTAAACTCCTGAATCTTCCATCTGTGCTATGCAGAATCAGCTCTAGCCTTGCTCCTTCATACCCTTCTGTTACCAGTTTTTTTAGTGGTTTCACTGTGTGCGTGATGTAAATATGTAATATCAATATGAAATGTCATGTCATTTCTTTATAATTAAAGGCATATTCGCGTTACTGAATTTCTTTGGCCATGCCTACAATTGCACTGTACTGTTTTTATAAACTGTATGTAGCACGTTGATTTTTCTTGGCCTAATTTACCAAGTAATATTCCTGTGTACTAGGTATTTTTGTGCAATAAATGGATTTTGATACACAACCTCTCCAGACAGAAGAACAAATGCAAGCAGGCTGGAAGGCAGTGAAGGCTTTTTAAGCCTCCACCTTGCTCCCATTAAGAGTAAAGTGGGCCAGAAAAAGTCCATTCCCCTGAAACTGCTGTCACTTTCACTGACTTTGAGACATCACTGCTCACATACTGGGTCATGACGCAAGTTTAAGATAAGAGGACATGTTGAAAGGAGTGTGCTCTCAGACTCAGCTGATGGAGATTGAGAGATTGGTGCAGCCGTCATTGAGATCAGAGTAAATTATTAGTTTCCTTTTGTTTGTTACAAAATACATAATGGGCTGCAGTCTATTCTGTAATGTGAAATGATGCACTAATTCCTCTTAAAACTGAACACTGTGAGGGTTGAAAGTAACAGTCATCTGATCAGATTGTACACCCTTTTAAAAGACTGTAGGATAACAGCTTACCTGCGCTCCTCACACTCTGATTCATCCTGATTCTCTGTTTCTGCCATTGTGCTTAAACCTCTGCTGCTGTGGATGGTCCCACAATGATCCCCTGAAAACCTGCCCTTCCCAAAAACAACAATCTCATAACCTGCTTGAACTAATACTCTGACAAGATAAACCAGCATGTTTGTTACAGCTATGCAAGGGGTCTCAAGCAGTAGCTATGCAGGAAAACTGGACCTCATTGAGAAAGTAGCTGGCAATAAGCTTAAAGACCAATAAGGCTCAAGTTTCCATAAAAAAATTATGTGGTACATTATATCCAACAGATGTTTGGATGCTACACAAGAAACTGACAGCACTGCAAGAACAAAGTTACTGATGCCCAGTTACTGTTACCAATAGAAATTGCACTCTATTGTTTTACAAAATTCAGGCCTTTTCAACGGCCAGGAAATTTGGCTAATCCACTTTTACTTTCACCCTGACAAAAAATCAGTTCACGATCAATACTGTCGTTGTTGAAAGAATATTAAAGACTTCTCTGACCTGTATTCTTATTGTCTTGCCCCTCTTGGGCAAACTGCTATTGTGCCACTGGCTGCCAAACACTGTGATATAACCACAGAAAGATGCTTTCCAACAAAGGCAGTCAGGTATTAAGCAAATATTAACAATAAGTCATTCTTTATGCAATTATTCTCATTCTGGAGTCTGTTGACCCCCAGGAGTCTTTTCGACTGGCAATTGAATTTATTCTTCTACAACTCAATAACTCATCTACATCTCAGTATCAATTTGAACAAAACTAGAAAAACTGCTGTTAATATGACAAAATGTTTTAATCTATACTTTTTAATGGGACTGTGTTTTGCGAGTAGAAAATATTAGAAATACGCTCATGGGTCAAGTAAATAAATGCAACGGTAAATGTTTGCATAATATGTCTGATCATTTGTGTTCAGAATATTAATACGTTAAGAGAATCTGCAGATTTTTTCCCCACTGACTGCTAAAAGTTTTAAAACCCCTGAAATACACAACAATGAAAACCCCTGAAATACACAACAATGTCAGCAAGACAAGAATTGGATGTAGCAGTGTGGATGCAGCTCCCCATAAGCCCCATGGATGTGTGTGCAGCAGTTTTGTGAAAGCTGCATCAATACATCTCTTGTCCTTGCCATTTTTCTCTTCTGCGGTAGAAATGACTTGTAAAAATCAGAAAGACAAACACAGTGAGGAGTTTTTATATAAGTTGATGTCTTAGAAGCAGGAAAAATGAGCATGCTTGAGCGAGTTTGACAAGGGCCAAATTGTGATGGCTAGATGACTGGATCAGAGCATCTCCAAAACTGCAGCTCTTGTGGGGTGTTCCCGGTCTGCAGTGGTCAGTATCTATCAAAAGTGGTCCAAGGAAGGAACGGTAGTGAACTGGCGACAGGGTCATGGACAGCCAAGGCTCAATGATGTGCACGTGGGGAGCGAAGGCTGGCCAGTGTGGTCCGATCCAACAGACAAGCTACTGTTGCTCAAATTGCTGAAGAAGTTGATACTGGTTCTGATAGAAAGGTGTCAGAATACACACTGCATGATGGGTCAGGGCTGTTTTGGCAGCGAAAGGGGGACCAACACAATATTAGGCAGGTGGTCATAATGTTATGCCTAATGGGTGTATATTATAAGACAGTAACATAACAATAATAAGGAAAGTAATAGGAAAGCTGGAGAAGATAACCAGATCAGCCTGAGCTTTGGCAGCCGGGCAGATGATGCTGGATTTTTCATGAACGTGTTGCTTTTTAACTCATACTGACTGCAGTTTGTCCAGTCTGACTGTAACATTGATCTGTATTCGCTGAATCCTCTCTGAGTATAAGTGTAGAATTAGCCTTAGTGTACAGTATAAGCTTGCCCGCTTCACTCACCAGAATGGACTGGGTTGTAGGATAACCAAAATAGACAGCTTGTTGACCAAATAAATACGTGGTTTGAGTCTAACATCAAATCATAATTCATGAAGTTCAAGTGAAGGAGTATGTTTCATTCATTTTATTGGTGTTATTTAACATTATGTGATACAGGATATTACTGGATGCTATGTTCATACAACAGAGCATTAGTCTCTGAAGGTAATCAAAAAGAGTTGCTAATGAAGCTGTCACTCATGGCACACAGTAATAAATTTGCTATAGCAGACGGGTAGGTTACTGTAAGCTTTTAACAGACTCATTTTTTCCCACAGCATTTTAAAGAAGGCAAAGGGAAATTTCGATTAACAGAAAGCTAGCTATAAAGACAGTATTATCCATCAGCGTTGTTGCTACAGCAACGGCGCTTGCGCAGATCGCGCGGACGTGCTTTAGCGACGTAGCAAGCTCAGTTTGGTGACAGCTCATCTCCTCTTGGGTAAGCCGGTGGAGGGGGGAAGCCAACGAGCTAAAATGAACGTTTATAATTTGTATTTATTATATTTAAAAGATATAACACCTACAAAAGGGTTGTGAGATGAGGTGAGTCGCGGCGTGGATGAAGAGGGAGCCAAGGAAAGTTTCGACATGAGAAGATAAACCTGTGCTACATCCACTGTGTATTCAGGTAAAAATGGTGCAGAAGGAATTTTAATCCCCTCAGCTAGCAACACTGGTGGAGACGATTAACAGCCCCTACCTGTATGTAGATGGGCTTCCTCAGCCAAGTCCACGGAATCACATTCCTCGCCATGACTTAAACAGCTCATCTCACAATAATAACCTGGTCCAAAAACAAACATACGGCTATTTATCGCAATGTATAAACACCTGTAAAGCTTCAAAAATACATGCAGGTGAATTAACCAGAGTGAGAGCACTTACTGAACTGGAGTCCCTCACGCCGCGGAAAGACCGTGTGTGTGTGTGTGTGTGTGTGTGTATTTCACATTTTACCGCTAGATGAGGCTAAATACTCTGAGCCAGGCTTCACCAAACCAAAAACCAGCCCAGGGCATGTGGTCCTTCTCAGCCACTGAGAAAACACATTAAATTTGCATGTGGTTTTATTACCTCTCCATTAGCATAGCATTTATTTATGCCTTTTAAGACCTAATGTTGGCTGTTTATGCAATATCAGCTCAGGTATAAAGTGTTTATTATTGCTAGTTCATCAGACATACCCGGGGCAACTTCTGTTTATAAACAGACTAAAGTAGGGGATGTTTTTAAGACATTTATTTTGCACTTGTATGAAATTTATTTCATAAATAAATTATTATTTATTTTATTATTTATTTATTATTTTGCACTTGTATGAAAAAGTAATGCTGAGGCTTATTTCTTTCTAGCCCAGATTGTAGGTTCATACAACTGATAGAATTTTTTTGAACCCATTAAAGCATGAGAATAAGATAAAATCATGAATGCAGCTGCCTGTCTGTCTTTAAAGTGAGTGCAATAGGTTTGCCCCATATCACTGATGAGACTGATGCACTATATTGGCAAAGGTTTTGGGACACCCCTCGAAATCACTGAATTCAGGTGTTGTTTTTCAGGGGTTGGGCTTGGCCCCTTAGTTCCAGTGAAAGGAAGTCTTAATGCTTCAGCATACCAAGACCAAGACAAATTTCATGCTCCCAACTTTGTGGGAACAGTTTGGGGATGATCCCTTCCTGTTCCAACATGACTGCACACCAGTGCACAAAGCTAGGTCCATAAAGACATAGATGAGCGAGTTTGGTGTGGAGGAACTTCACAGAGTCCTGACCTCAACCTGATAGAACATCTTTGGGATGAATTAGAGCGGAGACTGCGAGCCAGACATTCTCGTTCAGCATCAGTGCCTGACCTCACAAATGCACTTCTATTATGGTCAAAAATTCCCATAAACACACTCCTAAGCCTTGTGGAAAGCCTTCCCAGAAGAGCTGAAGCTGTTATAGCTGCAAAGGGCGGGCCAACTCCATATTAAATTCATGTGCATGTAAAGGCAGTCGTCCCAAAACATTTGGCAATATAGTGTATATTGTTTTGTTCAGCCCAAATAATTTCACTACCAAGTTAAAGTCTTCTCTTTTAAGATCATGACAAGTTGTCACTGGATTTATCTATGATGTGTCACTTTGTAGATATACACTTACTGACTGATCTGTTGCTATGGACATTTTGTCAGCACCTCTGTAAAGCAATGAACGTGCCATTTGGACACCTTAATGATTTGCATGTCTCCAAAAATATTTACGCCCAAGACACACCCTTGCTTCAGTGGATAATCTCACCTGGATACTGCAGACCTGCACCTAAGCACTGCTGACGTAATCAGATTGTCCTGTGCTCATCCCAGCACTACCATTAGAACACACCGATAGGTGTCGCTCAGAAGAAGGTGGGTTTCCTTTTGAGGCTGGTTCACTTCAAAGTTTCTTCCTCATGGCATCTCAAGTAAGTTTTATTCTTGCACATCTGGATTTCTATAAATCTGTTTTGTGACAATGTCTTTTGATAAATGCACAATGCAATTGAACTGAACTGGACTGAAATGGATAGGAACACTGCTGACCAAATATTTTTAATTATGGGACAGCAGTGACTTGTTATTGGCAAGCAGATGTGATAAGTATATCTAAATTATTCAGTCAAATGCATTTACTTATCTAAATACACATATGCTCTGATAAAAGTTGATCAGTCAGTTTAAAGTATTATGGTATAAACTCAAATTTGATCTCACTGTAAAGTATGCAAGTAAATGCACAAGAAAGATTCACAAAAGAAAAAGATGTTTGTCTAATATCACAGTAATTTTTTGGCCCTTTCAACAAATATTTGAAAAAAATGTCAGCTAAGACTTATTATAAACAGCCCTTACAAGTGATAGATATTAGGTCTCATACCATCACATTTGTTAAAGTTTTGTTAGGAATTGATACACAATCCTTAATGCTGTTGGATGCTCAACGATCATAATATGACTTGAAAATACAGTAAAAAAAAAAAAAAAGTAATTGTTCCACATCTGGTGCAAGGCTTGTGTGCGAGACACTTTTGAGGTGCAGCACCAATTCAGTGCTCTCATCCTCTCAGTGCACAATTTATGGTTATTATCCTGCTGCCAGTGCACTATTTGCAGCTCAGCAGTGATACTCAAGTGCTACAAAAATCCCAGAAAAACTGCTACACTTGTACCAGCACCAAACACACTACCATGTCAGGGTCACTGCTACAGTATCTCATCAGTGGTGGTCCTATAATGGTCTTTATAAAATGTACAGTATGGGCTACCATCAGTTTGTACTGGAATGTACTGGAACAGCAAGACCACAAAAAAAAACACTGGATTTCCTGATATTTACATCTACATGTATCAAACAACTTAGAACATGGCATCTGCTATTTGAACCTACCCATTCTTCAAAACACTGATATACATTGACAATATTGTAACATTGGGCTGACAGGTGTTTCATGTACAATGTTAGATCGTTTGAATGTCTACTTTTTGAATCCTGGGTTTCACCTTTGAAGGCTACATTTGATTAATAAAAAAGATGATAAACCAGCTATGTTCTTGAGTTGTGTTAGTAGAAATGCAAGCCATTCGGAGGCTGACGAAAGAGGGGGGAAAATGATCTGTCCCTGTTAGTGACAGTCAGTGACCTCACCAACAACCTCCACAGGGCAGCGATGAAGTTATCACATAACACCATTTGAAAAAGACTTTGAGATCAGAAATATAGAGGCCATACCACAAGATGCAAAGCACCCTCAGCAGAAAGATTCAGAATTAAAGAGATGAGCCATAAAAAGCCAGAAACCCAAAATTAACCTTTTCCAAAGTGATAGAAAAACCAATGTGTGGAGAAAGAAAGGCTTCTAAATGTTCTAGGTCCATGGCTATTTTCCCTGTGTGATACAAACCTCTGATTGATCAAGTAGAAAGTGAGAGTAGAAGGCTGGCAGAATTTTAAACAAGTCAATAATAATTTTATCTATTTCTAGGACATTTCTCTCCAAAATGAAACGAACATTCAAATTATAAATAAATGAATGCATAAATATTTGAACAAGATAAAATCTCTTAAACCACAAATTGTATGGATGTAAAATATGCATGCATTTGTTTTTTTCCCCTGTTAGTTTTGTATTTTACTACTATTAGTAATATTAGCCAGCCAGCTGCCCATGATGTGTGAGGTAAATGTCCACCAAAGAACCATACACCCATAGTGCACAGAATTTGTTTGTTTACAGTTTTTAGATAAGAGCTCTAATTCCTGTTAACTATTTAACTCACTTTATTGTAAATTATTAGCATTTCATCCAGACTGCATTTTTTCTACATATGTACAGTATACAAATCACTTAGACATGCTCACACATACACACTGACGGGTAAAGCATCACACACATGCACTCCAACTCAGCAAGAACTTCAGAAGTTCCTCATGTTAGATTGTACAACAAAAATAAGTGTCATTTTACTGACCCTATCTGTGCCAGGTACACTTTTCTTTTTTTATTATATGAGTCACAATTTAGACACAAACCAGCAGTATTTTTTTTTCTTTTCAAGGTTGTGTGTGTGTGTGTGTATTTCTGTCACTCCACCTCTGCTACATGAGCCACCTCCACCTCCATGGTCTGAATGATATCTGAGGCCTCCTCCTCCTCCGCCTTCACGCCAGCCTGCTGTGCCAGGACGTAATTCACCACCTGCATGATGCTCTGGTCTGAGAGTGTGGTGACAGCGCCCTCGTTGATGGACTGCATGGCCTCCACCGTCTCTTCTGTGATGAGCACAGTTTCAATCTCCTCTGTAGTGGAGGGTGCCTCCGCCGGGCGCAGCTCAGGGGGCAGCTCAGGGCTCAGGAAACTGACAGCGTGCTCCACCTGGGTGCCTTGATTATGAAACTGTAGCGTGTCCTTCTCCAACATGATCTTACCTGGCAACTGATCGCCATGGTACTTAGAGATGTGCTTTCTCAACGTGCGGGCATCGATGTGGGCCTCCTGGCAGAGTGGACACACATAGGGGCGCTCACCTGTGTGTGTGCGCACATGGCGCTTCAGTGAGCGGGCATCGGCCCATGCCACACCACATGTCAGACACTCGAATGGTTTTACACCTATTGGGAGAGAGAAGACATGATTGAACACTGGAGCATCACACCATTGTTATAACACACAATGCTTAAAAAAAAAACAAAAAAAAAACAGGAAAAGCTGGAAAGGACGAAAAGCTGTGTGCCATCAAAAAAATTAACAAAAAGATCCTAAAATGCTATGCAAGTGTAAACCAGCTGTAAACCAGTGTATTACACATTCGTCTCTGTACAATATTCAACAATTGTATATGTGCTCAAGATGATGGTGCCCTTTCGGTCTACATTTTCATATATACTGAATGAGAAGAGAATCTTATTCAATGCAACAATGTTATATAATTGTGAAATATCTGCACAGAAATACTTTCTGTAGAAGATATAGTAAAATAAATTAATGTCCATTATTTAAAAGACCCTATGTGTGACAAGACTCATATGCCATCTAGTGGAAAACCTTTGAATTGCCCCCCAACATGCAGTTACTCAAAGAAAAGAAAATTAGATATACACACTATAAACCTTTCATTTATCTTATTATTCTTTTTTTTTTTTAACTAAATCCTTTGAGGAGATTTTGAATGTGTGTGAGACTAGCAAAAGTAAAATGTTCACTCTTTATGCTGCACTTTTTGCATACTGAACATGTGACAAGCAAATGTTATCACATCATAAATCATCGAAGACTATTCTTTAAGCAAGTGCAGGCCATGAAACACAAGGGGGAGAGGAACATGAAGAACTGGTGCATTTCCGTTATTCAGATTCATCTCATAAAATACATACAATCACTTGTATGTATGTGAAGTGAAGTGAATGTGAAAGCGCTTCTGTTCATTTTCCAGTTCTTTTTGCATAAATGGTACATCAAGCAAACTGCTGTTTTGTTTACGTGTCTGCATGAGTTCACCTTGATGGTTGTTCATGTGGCGGCGATACTCCCTGAGCTGAGTGAATTTCCTCCCGCAGTGTTCACACTCCCTTTCCAGGTTCTGCTTCACTCTGCCCTTCTTTCCATGGGTGGCCTTCTTCACATGCCTCCTGAACAGAGCCTTCTCAAAGAACTCCTTCCCACACACGTTACACCTATTGAAGAACACAAAGACTGATTAACACCTAGTATAGGAATCAAGAGTTTAAAGATTTCTGTGGAGTCTGTGGCTGGTGGCTTCTTATATATCCACTTTTTCAAATGCGATCTCAAATTTATTGCACATATTAAAACTTGTCTGAACTTGAACAGTTTCAGTATAGTAAGAGTAACAGTATGCATGATCCATCTCCACAACACTCCAGAGGAACACCTGCAAATCTGCTTAGTTATGAAAATAGTTTGTAAAATCTGGCACTTATCATGCCATCTTTAAAATCACTGTGAATTTTTCCTATTTTGTTGTGTACCTTAAATAAAGCACTTAAGCTGTATTTGTGTGCTTTTATGCACTGTGCATGTCAGAATATATAAAGCCATGTTCACATTAGAAGCTAGAGCTTCAGAGTTTTTAAGGTTACAATAAAAATGGTATGCAAAATGTTATAATATAGAACTTCTAAATATCAGAGTGACATTTGTTTTTGAAACTCTTTAATATTGTGTATAATATACATTCAGACTCTGGGCTACTGAGGACCTCAGTAGAAATAAGCTCAGTATTTTATTGTGTATATTTACTGTCACTGTATTGTGTGTAATGGTTGCTGTGAATATCTTAAATTTGATTTGAATTTTTATTTGAATGGTTATTGGGAACCTAAAGAAATTTAGGCATGTTTCCATCAGAGCCAATGTGGTAGGGCGTATTTCTAAGAACCTTTTTAGTTTAAGTACAGGATAGTGCTCTTCTGCATTACGTGATCTTGTCAAACTAAACATCTTGGTCTGGTCACATGCAAGCATTGTAAAATGATCATCAACACATCCACCCATCATTTTTTACCATATATTTATTGAAATTACTAAAGATTGCTGTACATCAGAGGCAGCATGGTACAACATGGTATGCAAAGTGTGTAGTACATCATTTGGGACAGTGCAATGAAAATAAAAACTAAGCAAAACTAGCACTCATTCCAAATGCCTTAAAAAATTAATTAACCTTGCTGTATGTGCAAGTGTGTTCAGCTGGCCTGTAATGTGTTACTGGCAGGTAAAAAAAATCTGTTTCATATGTCTCAGAGGAGGCATGTTAGCATGATTTTTACTCTTACCTGTAAGGTTCAGCAACGGTATGCGATTTAACATGCGAATACCAGTCCTTCTTCCAGCTGTAGCTTTTCCCACACACCTGGCACTGGAAGGGTTTCACACCCAAGTGTTTATTCATGTGTTGCTGCAGGTCCTTCGCCTCGTAGAAGCTTTTATCACAGCTGTAGAGTGGAGACAAAACACAGGCACCACACAAATGTTTGTGTTGGTCAAAATACTTTTTACATTTCCAATTCTGTATTTTCATTTACAAATCAGTAAAATATGTGAGAATATAGAGAAGTGTTTATATGTGAATAGGTGTGTAATAGAAACTCACTGGGAACATTGGAAAGAACGGGTTTCTGGTTTAGGTTGATGTTTTTTCATGTGTTTGCTTAGTCCTGATGCCCGGTGAAATGACGCGCCGCATGTCTGGCAAAAATATTTTGATTCACCTATTTGTTTTAAAAAAAGACAGATAATCAGATTACTGATATAGATCAACAAGCAATTTAACATGATACATCACTGCTATTTATAAACAGACATTAACTGATTTCTCATAAAACCATAGATACAAGTTTAATTGTCTAATATGTTTAGAAATCTATATAAAAATGCAGTTCTCAGCATAAGGGTACTAGGCTTGCCTGTATGAACGCTGATGTGCTCATTCAGGCTCCTCTTGCTGACGAAGGACTTATCACACATGGTGCAGTAGAAGCGCTTGGCAGAGTCATGCAGAGCTCTGTGCATCTTCAGGTTATGCTTGGTGGCAAAGCTCTTCCCACAGACCCTGCATGAGTGTGGCCGCACGCCTGTATGATTCAGCATGTGGATGCGCAAAGAGTACAGCTTGGGCAGGGTCTTACCACAAATGTCACATACAAACTCACGCTTGGTGCGACTTTTGGTCTGACCCTCGAACCCATCCGAGATCTCATCAGCCGCTCCTCGAGCCAAAGATGCTCTCTGGCTCTTCTGATGCTTATGACGAGCCAAGTGGGCACGAAGAGAGACGGCATACTGGAACTCTTTATTACACAACTGGGAAGAGATCACAGTTCATTAATATTGCTGGATTTAGACACATTACGTGTAAGTCTGTGTATAAGGGGAACAGTGACTTCCTCATCTGATATTACAACGAGTCAAATAAATACGAGTTGTGATTTTTTTTCTAAACGTGTAATGAGCTTGTGAGCAGAACAATGTATTTTATACTACCAAGTATAGATGCAAGTCCTTGCCAATAAAATATGCAATCAAAAATATGCTTGAGTTTTCATGTTAATAAGCTCTGCAACAGTTTAACTCTGGGTGGACCTGAGTGAGATGTGTATGATCTCCATGCTCATATAAAAGTTCTCTGTTGATTTAAAAAAAAAAAAAAAAAAAAAAAATGAATTCAATAGCTGCTTTATGAACATGAGGATATTTATTCAGTTATATTGGTTTTTGCTAATCAGCAGTAATGTGCTTTTGGATTGAGCACTGAAAAGGGATGGCATCAGTCTAGAGAAAGCTTAATTAAACGCCCACAGAAAACCTCTCTTTATATCACCACTGTAGATAGGAAAAAACACGATTATCTGTTTGTACTGTGATCCAACACTTACTATCTTCAAAAACCAATGTGTACCACAATCAATTTCCCCCACACCTAATATATGCATAAGGCACTATGAATACTACATAAGCTGTTATAACTGAGCATATACGTACAGTGCACTTGAAGCTGCGCGACTTCTCATGTTTGAGCATGTGCATGATCAGGGTGTAGCGTCTCTGAAACACCATGCCACACTCGCTGCACGTGTGTTCTCCATCCACTGCACCCTCTGTTTTTTCTCGTGCTGCCCCTTCTTCTACAGACATCACCTCAGGGCCAACTGCCTCCTCTCCCTCGGGCAGTGTTTTCGTCCCATCAGAGGCAGACTGAGGCTCAGTTTCAGAAGAGTCAGCTGATGGTCTCTTTAGTGACTGGGACACGCGGCCTCGCTTCGCCAGTTTCTGAGGTGTCTGAGGACATAATAAATCTCAAATTTAACAACTAGTTTTTGTATGTTTTGTACATATATGCATACCTTTTACCTAGACCTGTTGACTTTTTTCCACTACCCATCATATAAACTGCTAACTGTTTAATCTATTAATATAGTGTATACTAATTTACAATACATTACTTCACATCGATAAGAACATGCATTTATACTTAGGCACTTGAGTATGCCAAATCATTTCCAACTTCATGTTAATGTATCACCATAGTTTAGCCTGCATTCATACCTTCCCAGTGTTTGCCACCTCCTCCTCTGTCTCAAGTCCCATATGCAGACGCACATATCCTCCTTCCCTCATTGACCGCTTCCTCAGGAACCTCTTATTAGGGTCTACACTCTCTTGTTCCTCCTTCTTCTCGTCCTCCCCTCCCGTTGCAGGACTCTCTGCAACGTCAGTCACTACTGGTTCCTGTTCTGGTGGGGGCTGCTTTGCTTTTGGGGGCCTCCCTGGCCTCCTTTTTGGAGGTACAGGGGCTGGTTGTACTGTAGTCCCCACTGGCTGGGGTAGAGACTCTAAAGCCTGGACCAGTGGTTCCTCCTGAAGAGTTGGTGCTGATGCAGTTAGATGGACCTTTTCAGTAGGAGCTATCTTGCCTGGTTCAACACTAATAATGTAGGCACCAGGCCCTATGCTCCCTGTTACCGGCGTTTCCACTACCTGAGGCTCATCCACTGTCCAGCATGCCTGAACCACAGCCAGAGATTCACTTGAGCCTGCTTGTCCAGAGTGAGTGACCACAGTCATGGTTTCACCTGCTTCTGGCTGTCCATTATGGGCCACAATAGAAAGAGATTCAGGCAAGCCAGCCTGGCCACTGTGCGTGACCATGGTCATTGTCTCCCCGTCCACTGTCGCCCCAGCAAGCAAAGCCAGAGATTCTGCCGTTCCGTCTTCACCTGTGATAACGGTGATGGAGTGTTCAGCTTCAGACTGTCCAGAGTGAGCCACCACTGCCTGGCCATCACGCTCCATGGCCACCACATAAGCTCCAGAGTCAGAAGAAGCAACTGGCTGAGTAGGTAGAGTTTCCCTGGCTATCACTGTGTGCACGTCCCCTTGCTGATAGACCATTAGCTTCTGCTCCTCCACTTTTTTGTGCACCGACTCACAAATCTGCAGCACTTCACTCATGTGCAGGTGCCGTGCAAGCATGGCCACCTCTGCCATAATGCAGAAATTGAATGTCAGCTCTGAGGTGTAGGCAAACTCCAACAAAGGCAGGAAGCTTGCCTTGCTAAAGCCTGACAGATAGAGACACAACAAAGCACATGCAAACATTGAGTTATATTCTTGTGCTAATCCAAGTGTCTTATATTCAACACATAAAAGAAGTGGTTATATCAGATGCAATTACCAGAGAGGTCCACGACAGCTTCATGGCTGGCCACAGCACCCTTCTCAACAAAGAGCTCATAGAAGTAATCACTACAAGAAGCCAAGACAGCTTTGTGTGCCCGATACTCTTCCGACTCGATGAGCAAGGTAATGTCACAGAACTGGTTATTTACACGCTGCTGATTCAGCTTATCCAGCATGGTCTGGCCATGTTTGGGTAGGAACTGCTTCACAATACCCTTACTATCCACCTACAAGAAAAAAAAAAAAAACACACACAGCAATGTTTTAACAATCGTACATGCCCATCTGTGTCTCTGCATGGCAGGAAAAATTCAGCATTAGAAATAACTGAAAACTTCACACTACCCTGTCACTGATTATTTATTCGTAAAAGCCAGCCCATCAAGTTTTATTCCTTACATCTCAATGATCTCAACTCAACACAGGCTATGTACTTACAAACACAAGTTCATGTTTGTCAACATTGGCACCCTTTGACTTCATGTGAATGGCGGCATGCAGATCCTCAAGATCCTCTTCCTCTTCTTCATCGTCGTCCTCCTTTCTTCTACCTGGACCACGGGGAACTGAACCATCCTCAGCATTGCCTTTCCCACGCTCTGACTTCTGCTGGCACCCACAGTCTCTGATGCAATCTTTTACCTGCTTTAGAATTCCTAGAACATAAAAACCACCACAAATGCAAAACTTCAGTCTTTTATCAACTCATCTGCTTAGGATAAACAATATGGTGCTGGAAGACATCTTCACTAATGATGATGATTACTGTTATGTTCTGCCAATACCCTGGTAAAAAAAAAAAATCTGGCTGGCAGAACCATCCTCATCAGCTGATGAGCTTTGCAGCTTAATACTTGACTAAGTTCTATCAATGTTTGAGATTTTCAAACGGCCTTATTGTTGTGTTGTTTTCTTAAAAACAATTTATCTACGATGGAGCGCTAGTATAGCTTTCAGAAGCTCTGTCCTTTCTACCAGCACTTACTAGCTGTTAAAGATGTCCATCAGTTTGACCAGCTCAGTCCGTGTTTTGTCAGACTCATCTACTAAAATGTGATAAGCATGATTAAAGGGAAAAAAATCAGAGAACAGAAATGTACACACTTTATAAAGAACCAGGAAAGAGAAGGGACCCTTAAGTTTGTGCTGCACCTAAATGTAATGTAAATGCAATGTGATATATAATGACACACATCACAATTCCCTACAACACAATAAACCATTATTTAAATATATAGTCAAATTATTCCGCCAGTATTAACGCATTAACATCAGAAAGCAGAAGTCTGTTTGAATTTGTGATTATTCCGTTTGCCAAGATGAAATTAGTATCAGGTTTCTATTACTTCTTGTCTGTAATATGTTACATCATACGCGCAAATAGTGTAACATTTGTGCACCAAAGCGTGTTGAAAATCTGCTTGATGTCAGATGATTAGATCTCAGGCAGTGCTGAAATCCCACTGGCTCTGTCCCAAACGGCACTCAATTGGAAATATAGTACACTACAATAAAGTCTAGGGTAAAACCATTAGTTCAAACCCTAGAACTGCTATATAGTGGGCCTGTATGCAGAGAGAGAGAGAGAGAGAGAGAGAGAGAGAGAGAGAGAGAGAGAGTTGGTCATTAACCAACATGGAAATGTTTTGCCCGAGCTCTGCTTGATGTTACCTCTCCACCAGTATTTTTGTGAAAGGTTCTCCCAGGTGACATGCTGATTGAAATGCTCCCCTCTGGAGATGTGCGCCTCGTAGATTAGTTCCTTCCGCCTCTCGGCCTGCAGCACCACTTCCAGCTCGGTGAAGCCTTCCTGGCCCCGGTGCCGCCGCTGGTAGTACAGCACTCCGTCCCGCACAACGTAGCAAGCGGCTGCCTTACGGATTTTCCTCTTGACGTTGCCGTGCGTGCCGGGGGCGTAGGGCTCGCGCTCGTCCGTTAAATAGCGCTGGATGGCCAAGTAGCTCTCCTCGCTCGACATAACACACGACTGGCGGCACTCACACACCACATAAATAAACCCTCATAAAGCTCAGAAAAAGCGAGCGCCTCTCCTCCTAAAATTCACAAGAGAGTTTTCTTAATCTATTACTATGTCCAAGGGAAATTTAGAGAGCGATATTTTTAAATATTTTCCAAGTGGGAACTGCTGTTCGTGACCGTGTTGGGGCGGACTTGCACGAACAGACAAAATGGCTGCTGCACAACCGGATGTTGCGTGTGAAATGGCGAAAGACGTAAAAAGACTTGTGTGGAAGCTGTTAATGCACAAGATGGCGATATTACCTAAAAAAAAAAAAAAAAAAGATAGATCGCTAATATGTTTACATTTACACTATATCGCTAAAAGTTTTGGGACGTGTGCCTTTACATGCACATGAATTTTAATAACATCCTATTCTTAATCCGTAGGGTTTTAATAAGGAGTTGGCCCGCCCTTTGCAGCTATAACAGCTTCAACTCTTCTGGGAAGGCTTTCCACAAGGTTTAGGAGTGTGTTTGTGGGAATTTTTGACCATTCCACTAGAATCATTTTTGTGAGGTCAGGCACTGATGTTGGACGAGAAGGCTCTGCAGAAAGTTGGTGACTTCTGCGCACTGTGCACCTCAGCATGCGCTGACCCTGCTTTGTGATTTTACATGGCCTACCACTTTGTGGCTGAGTTTCTGTTGTTCCCAATTGCTTCCATTTTCTTATAATACCAATAACAGTTGACCGTGGAATATTTAGTAGTGAGGAAATTTCATGAATGGACTTATTGTACAGGTGGCAACCTATCACAGTACCACACTTGAATTCACTGAGCTTCTGAGAACAACTCATTCTTTCACAAATGTTTGTAGAAGCAGTCTGCATGCTTATGTGCTTGATTTTATACACCTGTGGCCATGGAAGTGATTGGAACACCTGAATTCAATGATTTGGAGGGGTGTCCCAAAACTTTTGGCAATACAGTGTATATAATCATATACGCATTATTGTTTTTACACTGACATATAAAGCTCTAATGCCAATAAATAAAACCCACAAATAAATATTTCATAAACTATATGACCAGCTATATGGCATCTGATTATGATACCCATATGTTCTTGTTGAACATCTTAATACAAAGACCTGGACTAATATGGAGTTTGACCCCCTTTCCTGCTGTAGCAGCCTCCTCTCTTCTACCACAAGAGCATTAATAAGGTCAGGCACTGGTGTTGGGCGAGGAGGCCTGGGGTGCAGTCAGCTTTGCAAATTCACAAAGGTGTTCAGTGGAGCTGAGGTCAGGGCTCTTTGCAATTCAAAGCAAACTTGGCAAACTATGTTTATGTTCATTGCTTTGTGCAGGGGGGCAGAGGGGATCAGGTTTGGGCCTCTTAGTTTCAGTGAAGGAAAATCAAAAAGCTACAACATACAAGTATATTGTAGACAATCGTGTGCCTCCAAGTTTGTGGCAAAAGTTTGCAGAAGGCCCACATATAAGGGCTAATATCCAGATGTTTTTATACAGTTTTTCATGTAGTGTATGTTGAGGGGTTTTTTTTGGTCATTAATAACAAGAAAATATTAGTAATTAAGAACTGGCTGTTTACTGACATTTGAAGATACATGGGCTTTTTAGAGGGCCTAATAGAGCAGATGAAACTCAGGAGCTAGGCACAAGGAATATGGAGGTAATATCTAACTGTAATATGTTACATCATTTCTATCCACAGAAAAGCTATTTTTTGCTTCCGAGATCACCCGGGCTGCAGCTTACTTGGCCTGCCGGTACACCTCAGCAGCCTCCGGGGTCCCCTGAGCCAACCAGGCTCGGTAGGACTCCTTACTTCCAGTGTGCACCACTGTGTTCGGGGATTGCCGCTGCGACCAGCACCAGAGACCTGACGTCCACAGCTCTGGATGGCTGCGTCAACAATGGAGGAGGAGAACATGGTCCACTCAGACTGAGTCACTCAACAATGTCCCCAACCTCCCACGGGATCTGGTTGAAACTATCCCAGAGGTGGGAGTTGAAGACTCACCTAACAGAGGGATCAGCAAGACGTTCCCAACAGACCCTCACAATACGTTTGGGTCTGCCAAGTCTGTCCGGCATCCTCCTCCATAAGTGGATCCAACTCACCACCAGGTGGTGATTGGTTGACAGCTCCTCCCCTCTCTTCACTCGAATGTCCAAGACATGCGGTCAGATGACACAACCACAAGGTCGATCATTGATCTCCGGCCTAGGGTGTCCTGGTATCACGTGTACTGATGGGCACCCTTATGCTTGAACATGGTGTTCGTTATGGACAAACTGTGACTAGCACAGAAGTCCAACAACAGAATACCACTCGAGTTCAGATCAGGGGGGCCGTTCCTCCCAATCACGCCCCTACAGGTATCACTGTCATTGCCCTCATGGGCATTGAAGTCCCCCAGTAAAACTATGGAGTCCCCAGTTGGATCACCTTCCAGCACCCCTCGCAGGGTCTCCAAGAAGGTTGGGTACTCCACACTGCTGTTCGACCCATAAGCCAAAACAACAGTGAGACACCTATCCCCGGCCCGATGGCACAGGGAAACAACCCTCTCGTTTACCGGGGAAACTCCAACACATGGCGGCTGAGCTGGGGGGATATAAGTAAGCCCACCCCAGCCCGACACCTCTCACCATGGAGCACTCCAGAGTAGAAGAGGGTCCAACCTCTCTCAAGGAGTTGGGTTCCAGAGCCCAGGCTGTGCATGGAGGCAACCCCACTATCTCTAGCCGGTACCGCTCAACCTCCCTCACCAGCTCAGGCTCCTTCCCCCCCAGGTGACATTCCATGTCCCAAAAGCCAGATTCTTTGTCCAGGGTTTTGGTTGTCGTGGCCACCGCCCATGACTCCTACCCAAAGCACACTGCACCGGACCCTTATGCTCCTTTGTGTGGGTGGTGGGCCTACAGGAAGGTGGGCCTACGTCATTCCTTCGGGCTGTGCCCGGCCGAATCCCGCTGGCAAAGACTCGGCCACCAGGCACTCGCCTGCGTGCCCCAACCTCAGGCCTGGCTCCAGGGTGGAGCCCCGGTGATGCCAATCCGGGCGATGTAATGGTCCTTGATGTTTCTTTCATAAGTGTTTTGAACCGCTCTTTGTCTGACCCGTCACCTAGAACCCGTTTGCCTTGGGAGACCCTACCAGGAGCATTAGACCCCCGACAACATGGCCCTAGGTTCATTCGGGTGCTCAAACCCCTCCACCACAGTAAGGTGGCGGTTCAAGGAGGGATCATATTAAATCATTATATTATTTAGTGCCCATGTTATAAAATGTGTCACCATCAAGTACATTTTTAATTTTAGTTCAGTAAAACAAATGAGCCACTACTGTAGGTATATATCAAACTATTGTACCTATACAGAGTTGCTGAGTAAAAGATACATGTATGAGAGAATATGATGAAATAAATGTTACATCTTGACAGAGAGAACTCTATAGACCGTCGCCAGGCAACCAAATGACTCATTGTCTGTCTCTTTTTAGCCGCATCAGTTTGTCCATGCTCTTTATGGATGTTCTTACCTATCCTATCCAGCTAAAGTTCCAGCATGTACCATACCTGAATATTCTTTACTGCCTAGTGTGTGTGTGCGCGTGTGTGTGTGTGTGTGGGGGGTTGGGGGGGGGGTCCCATATCCATATGCTGAAAAACATTATTGATGCAAAGAATATATCTAGAATAATGTGAAACAGATTTAATTGAATGTCTGTCTGTTTTATTATGTGTATGAAACCTAATTTTGTCTAGACACTAATTACCTCTTATGTCATTGGTGGAGCACACAGATGAACATTGATACTAGTAATGTTTAAAAAAAAAAAAAGGGGGGGGGCTAACACAGATGTAGCATCACACCATAAAGCCACCCAGATTCCATTATATTCTGACAGTATATATATGCTGACAGTATCTCGGTTAAGAAGAGAAGGAAGACTACAAAGGGGCAGTCAAATCCTCTGGAAAATGTTGCTAGGCAACCAGACTGACCTGTCACCTGCTCCTTTAATGATTTGTGAGTGGTATTGGTTTGTCCATGTTCTGTGTGTCTGCCCTTATCATGCCTACTATACATTCCTTCCACTGGAAGAAACCATTTTTTCCATGTACATGTCAGCCTGACACTGATAAATCAGCACTCTATAAACATCTAAAATAAAAATATGTAGGGCTACACTGAACCATACACACAGTCACATATGTGGATATATAGTACATACTGTATACACACATATCCACAAACATTTATGAGGAAAGTGACATGCACAAAGCACAAGCAGACACATGCACAAGAAATGTGATTGAATGCATCGCCTTGCTTCTGTCTTTAAGACAGTGAGTTTATATTCCGTTAGATGAACTGGTAATGGAGCGAACAGAAATAGACAAGAAGATGCCAAGCTTATGTGTCACTGCTAAATGTCTTTCTATCACAGGAAAGTGCTGTGCTTCAGATAGACCTCTGTTATATAATTAGTTCTGTAGTTTATCATCTATGCAAATCAAAGCACAAATTAATTGTAGTTTCATACACATCTAAAATCTTTATTAGTATATTATTTTATGAGGGTAAATCTAATAAAAACCCTTTTTGTAGTGTTTATTGCAAGTAGGTGACACTTATTTTTCTACATGATCTCCGTTTCATTCAGTGCAAGTGTTAAATGGTTTCCTTCAGAAAAAGATTATTCATTTCTAATTTATTTTTAAGCTCACCATCATATATAGTGTACAGCTAAATCTTTCATGTTGAAACAGGTGTCATTCTTTAATTTCTTTAATTCATTCTTTAATTAATAAAGAATTCATTTGGCAATTACTAACTAAAATACTATTATGTGAAATTCTATATTCTCTCAGGTGTCTGGCCACTGTTTAAGGAGATATACATAAACATCAGGTTTAAATAACACGGTGTGAATTTTATTAGGTTAGTCTGCAGGGAAAAGGCATGTGTGTGTGTGTGTGTGTGTGTGTGTGTGTGAGTGAATATATGATGAAGAGCTTTGCATTCTCATGCAGAACGGGGTCGCTGTCGTGCTGTCATGTGGTGTCAGATGGAACACTTTGTATTCATGCCAGGACAAAGCCTCTGAATCGTGACTCAGGCAGAACTGAAGGAAATTACTTCTGATTCCATTCAGTGACTACAAACTACAACCTGTGTACTACTCACTCATTAAAAAAACAGCATGTAAATTAGCTTCACTATCAAACTTGTACCAAAGAATCTTACCTGTTCTAGACTGTGAATGCTAGGCCGAATGGACTAACTGAACTGTATATCCACCTAAAATCTGATCCTATATAAGCCTGTTCAGGTGCATATCACATATATATATATAAGTGTTACACATGTATGCATCACACTGTTTCATAACCACACAAGCATGCTTATGTGGTTATGAAACAGTGTGCTTTAATGATAACAGAGATGAAAGGAGCTCTGCTTGCAGGCAATGTGATGCTCTGATAGAGACACACTCCAAACACAAAAGATAAATAAGAGTCCAAGGAAAATGTAATTGCTCGTTACTATCGGAAGACTGACAAGGCTAATATTCCATGAAATCATAAATCAGACTTCAATAAAATCATTATATTTTAATCTTGAAAGGCAAACGAAATTGAAAATGCATTCTGAGATCAGATGTGTTGTCTCTAAAGCGAATAACCATTTATTATAACTTGGACTATAACTTGAATTGAGCATGCACACACATATTATATATAGAATTATATTGACCAAATTATTAATGTAACTACCCAATGCTATGCATACACTTAAATCTAAGCTTAACCTTAGTAACCAAAAGAAAAAGGAGACTAGGCCAGGTTAATGTATTCCTTGCACTTTGCCCTAAATTAAGATATTACGATGCCCTTGAAATGCACTGGCATAGTGGGTTACGCTCAGGCGTAGTAGTAAAGGCAGTAAGCCAGGTCACATTACTTCTGTGCCCTCATGGGTACACCCTCAGGCTCTCGTCTGTGTGTTTACACGCATGTCCACTCATTAAGATTCATGCCTGTTTACACCACTAGGCCGGTGTTTATAGTATACATGATATTTCCAGCGGAATATGACTTTTACCAGGGAAGGGCACTGGGCCCATTCACAGCATTTCACTGGAGTGGAAAATCTAGTACTTTCTCAGAAAAGAGCAAGTTTTTACTCATATACCAGCTATATTTACTACAATTAGGCTCTCTGGTTGGGAGAAAGTAGTAGTAGTAGTAGGACACATGTTGATTCAATGCTCAAACAAAAGCTATGCCTTATCAGAAGGAACTCTATGTATCTTTTTAACACATGACTCATGAAACTCAAACGCCTTAGAGCTGTAAGAACTCTCAATGACCCATTCTGTTCAGGAATTTATCTGTTCTTTACCACTGTTTTGTCTGAAATGTGCTGTGTATAAAATAAAAAGGGAGTGTTAGAGATTTAACAGTAGGGGGCACACTACTTCATTCTCTCTCTTTTTGTCATTCACTAACATTTCAGTGCATAAGAAAAACAAAGCAAGTTCTATCCACAGAAAAGCACAAAAAGGGTTCTTCGCTGCTGATTCAGGCAGATAATATGAAATAACTGTGAAATCTGTGGCTTTAAATAAAGCACAGTGCTAGAGTCGTAGGCCCATTTATCTGGACAACAAAAAGGGGACAGTTTTGTATCAGAAAAAGATTTGACCAGATGGCAACAAGTTACTAAACTGCATTTTACAGATGTGGTGTCCAAAACTGAAAATACCTTGTACGCTCTAGACCAGCTAAGACAGACAACATGTCTGCTTCTGATGAACAATCGTTAAAGGTCATTTCCCTAAAGGAAAGAAAAAAATCTAGTCAAATGCTTCCACCTGGCTGTCCTGTCTGGAGCCAAAATACATGCAAACGGTCTAAGAGACCCTAAGAACCATTTTCTGCAGCACGAGTAGTCCATTTTACATTTATGGTTCACCAGAAGTTATAGAGAAATGTATAAGGCTGCAGGCATACAGGTTTCTGTCATGGCTTAGGATAAATTTCATCCAGTGATGAAGGAGATCTGGTAAAAATCAAAGGAATGATGAATGCTAAGGAATGTAAACAGGTTTTGATTAAACATGCTGGGACAAAGTGCTGTAAACTTGGTAATCACTTCCTACACTGAAAGCACACATGATTAAGACATGCTTGGAGTGAAAGTCAGATGGACAAATATTAAATCAGGCACCTCAGTTTTCAAACATAAACAAAGCTGTAGCCATTTTGAGATTAAGGGAAACAGCCAACAGCCGAAGGGGGAAAAAAGTTATGGTAAATTCTTCACAATGTACTTTTTAACTCTAAGTGAGATCACACAGAGTGAATGAGAGAGTGTGTGTGTGTGTGTCCTGTGATGGGTTGGCACTCCGTCCAGGGTGTATACTGCCTTGATGCCGATGATGCCTGAGATAGGTACAGGCTCTCCGTGACCCGAGAATAGATCGGATAAGTGGTAGACAATGAATGAATGAGCTCACACAAATAAAGAAGAATAAAATATGAAATAATAATTATGGAACTATAATGTAACCAAAAAGTGTTTAAATAAATCATTGTATATGTCTTCCAGGTGGCCTTGTTGACAGCTCTGTACACTCTTGGATTTCTCATGAGCTTCATGACGATCCACAGGAGATGCTTGAATAACAGTCTTGAAAAAGCTCCCACTCATGCTGAGCACTTATTGGTTGCTTCTTCTTCATTCGCTATCACAAGTTATCACAACCCACAGGTTTAGTTCAGATGATTATTTATATATTGAAACAATTAAGAATAAGCCATCACATTAAAAGGTCTTAAAAATGATGATGAAGTACACACATTCTTTTGTGTAAGAAAGAAAGTTATTTTTGACTATTATTAATTTAAAAAAAAAATTTTTTAAACGTTGTAAGACAAATCACCAAGTGAAAGAAAAATATTAATTACACAGTGAAAATCAAATATGGTATAAATCAGAAAAAGTAGATGTAAAAAAATAGAGGTATTTGTATATAATTATGCATATATAATTGTATATACAGTATATGTATATAACTATATGCTGTATGCATACAGTGGGGTCTGTGATCACTGTGAAAATGTAAAATGTTTCTATATTTCATTGTTCATGCTACAAAATATGTCATTATAAATAAAATGATCAAAAACAAATGACTGGACAATCCATGTTAGTTTGGAAGACATAAGACTAAGAAAACTTTTGTACAAAGGAGTTAACGTGGTCAATAATATAAACTGGTGAAATAAAATAAAATAGTACAGTATCTTTATATTCAAGATATCTTGAATATTCAAGATCTGAACTTTTCCTTTCATTGTTTTACATGTTTAAAATTATATATATGATGAGTTTTATGACGTCATTTGTTGCTATTAATTCATTAATATCACAAACAGTATATATCAAGGAGCCAAGGGTGCCAAGGAGCAAGTGTAATCATTTTCCATTAGACATACGAGGAAGTGAGTGAGTGTGTCTGACTACATCAAACACTCACACACTTGCGATTGCAATGAGAAAATCTATTTATAAGACAACCGTTGTGACTAGACAAGTCTCTCAGTGCATGGTGTAATACAGTACAGCAGAATAAATAGGCATGTGGGTGCACATAGTTACACTACAGTATCACACATGCTTGGGTGCACATAGTATATGCTTCTGTTGTTTGTGAGGAGACTAAACGCACATCACCAGTAAGATAATCTTGAACAACATGAATATGCTCACTTTTTTGTCGAAATACATTGTCTTCAATACAAATATTTAACGGATTAAATCATATGCCATGTGTCCTTTGTTCAGGTGTATCATTGAGTGAGACAGGACTCAGTGTGTGTCTCTGTGTGTTTATGTAAAGACAGGTGCCTACACATGCAGAGTGTGTACATATAGCACATGTGTAGTAGAGTATTGTATCTCAGTGATGACCCTGTTCCAAGGCACAAACACACAAACACACATATCCACCCACACACACTGTTTCATCCACAACCATTATTTCTATCCAGAAAGACAGGGAAGATTTCCATTTTCTAAAGTGGCACACAAGTGAAAAACTGGTTTAACAGTTTGTCCAGGGCTTATCATTGAATAGCAAAGGAGAACACTGACTTTCAAGTCTTGACTTATCCAAGATCCAAGACTACTGAAATATTCATTAAGTGATAGGAACAGTGGCAATGTTTGATATTCAGTGCAGTATAAAATAATGACATGATCTAGAAGAGATTCCTGTGGCCAAATGGAAGCTCTTCACTTTACATTCCTCTTATTCACCATGTTGGCATTTCTAAAAGAGACATTTTTCTGCTTAATTATATTAACATGTAAGCTCTGTACACCTGTCTGAACACAAATAGATAAATGATGTCTCTGGAGCTGACCAGTTCTTTGTGGATTAACACAGAGGTCAGAAGCTCAGATCATGAGGTTAACAACAATTGTGAAATTTGCAAGTGTTGTTAAGAGATTGTGTTGAGAGATTGTGTCCTGTGTGTCCAGCACAGTGCAGCACATCCAACTAAGAGATAAAAGGCTAGAAGTGTCTGTGTTCAGGAGAGAACAGGATATGCTACAAGGTGACTTTCTGTCTCTTTGGAAAAATCCCAAGACTTTATGAGCATGCCAATGACCTTGAAATCTGAGAGGACTTCCTGGAAGCAACTTCTTGTTATTCAGGCAAGCTCAGAGCTTAATGCGATGATAATCATTAACACAAAATACACGTTTTACTTTGAAATGCAGTTCTAAGCTGGCACTGACATACTAAATAAAATGTAATAAAATGTTAAATGGCAATGTTTGATATTATCATATTGTACGATGTGTGTATTTTATACATTTATTCACACAGCCCGTTACACAGGCCACTGTGGTTACCACAGGTTATTTGGTCAGAGCTGAGTCAGAATGCAGTGCCAGTGTGACAGTTGGTGTAAAAACAGAGATGAGTTTAGTATGTAAGCCTGCTGGGAAGCGAAACGGTGTCTTTCCAATGCTCCATACACAGAGCACAGGATTAGTAACACCCTGATCCCCCCTCCCCAATGCCTCCGTTACGCAATCATGTCATGAACTCTCAGCTATTAGCTTGGCATGGCTATATGAGCGGGCCACTCCTAAGGGTTGTAGGATCAAAGTACTGCTATTGTTTCAAATAACTTTCCCTTCTAAAGTCCCTCACATCTACCACATTAACACACTTAATGGCTTCTTATGAATTTTTAGAAATATTGAATCTTCTGAACTGCATTAAGGAGTATATTGAGGCTCGAAAGCTTGGAAAAGCAAATATAAGCCATAAATATTTAATGATCCAGACACACTACCACTGATGCACTTCTGGTAATTTCACCAGGAAATGACAGAAGACCTAAATTTAGCCAATGAAGATTAGCATACTATTCATTCTGGACTGGTATTAAACCCGTGATTTATCCTGTTTGGACTAATCACCCATGAAGTTACCCTAACACAAAGCAGTAGCAATAATGAGGCCTTTGTTAGCACACTCTCTCACCACATCCAGAAGAAAAAACAGGAGTTAGTGTCTCATGTTATAACTAAGGGCCTCTCTGTTTCCAATAACGCAGACACCCACTCAAACTAGCACACTAGCTGTGACCTTAAGTTGACATTGCTGGGAAAGCAGTGATGGACAACTCTCAAAGAATCAGCAAAAACAATAGAGTGGACTGACTCACTTGCTTGGGAATTCATTTAATGATATGCAAATTACACAAGGTTAATCTATACGAACTGCTCAAAGGAGTTGCTGGTGCATGCAACTAAACAGATGCTCTTCCATATAAAACCAGTCAATTGTATGTAAGCTTTTTTACTAAGGAGGGGAAAACAATCAACTTTTTGTGTATATAATCAAAGAGGACTACATATTTGTATCATGTTTCTTAGTATTCTCTTTGGTTATAACATTCCCTGGAAATGCTTTCAGTAGGACTAAATCACATACCTGCAGTTCTGAAAGTTCTCAGAAACCTGTTTGCCACCTATAGAGTTTATCTTAATGTGAGTTAATAAACACCATAGCTTTCATAAAAGCTGACTGTTTGTGGATAGAAAAAAAAAATTACACTTATATTACATGCTTAAATAAAACAGAAATAAGAGAGAGCAGTCAGAAGGATAACATGAGGGACACATGTTAAATGCTCTCTTTTACTCTCTTTTACTGAAGTTTGACCTTCAAATGAAGACCTGAGTGTTTGAAGCATGGCATGTGCGTATACATGCTTGCCATAGTGTGCATTTTGTAGGCATGAGTGCTATGAAAACTTGCTGACAGCCTAAAACGTATTACCTTAACCAACGGAGACTGTGCCCTTCCTCTGTATGGAGGATCAGCCTTACCCGTGACAGAAAGTAGCACGAGACAGAGGACAAGGAACAATGGAGAAGAGGAGGGAGGGCAGGAAAGAGGGAAGGAACTGACATGGAGGGGGAAAGGAAAGAGCATGAGAGAGTGTGGTATTTTGGAAGGTCACAAGTTTGGATCCCTTTGGAGTGCCATCGTGTTACTATTCACTATGGTAGTGCTGAAACGCTGGGCCTAGAGATCAAATTGACCATCTGTGACTATGTATTTTTACATAAATACACAAAGCTAGCATTTACTGTTTAAAGCTATAGACAGTTATTTGTGTATAGTTAATATTTAGAATTTTATAATAGCCTACATCTTTTCCAAAAAGGCTAATATCAGTAATGATTTTCTTATATCATTCAACTAGCAATGATCTAAACTAAACTCTAACTGTTGATCATATTTAAGATGTTTTTTTGTTGTTTTTTTTCGCATATGGTGGCATAATCATCAGTATACACAGGTCCATGTCGAAGTCTTGAGTCCAAAGTTCTTGTTTTTTGAACAAGTTCTTTCCACCATATTCAATAATGCCATAAGTTCAGATTTATTACATGTGCAAACATACCAATGAATATACAATATGCCAGTGTGTCCTTGTGGAATCTAATCACAGTTCAGAGAGTAACTTTTTTATGATACATATGCAACTTCAATACTGCTGTCTTTAATAATGTTTGTTAAAATAAATACTGTCCATAATACAGATAGCAAAGCCAAGCTGAACGTCAAAAGTAGGTAATGAAACAGAGCCAAGAGTTTTATGAAAAAAAAATCTTAACAAGTCTATTGTCCCTTTTCAGGGCTTGGTGATAGTAGTGATAATGTGAACAGATTGTGTAAGACATAGAGATGGCAGATAATGCGGTGTTATAAAAGGCAAGCCAACAGGCTACAGGTTTGCTCACAGCCAGCAGCATTAATAAGTATCGCATTACTCAAAAGAAGTTGTATAGTAACTAGACAAACAATCATACTAAAGCAAATGTTAGAGAGGAGTAAAAAAGTGCTTTCACTTAAAATTAGCTGGAATTAATAATAAAAAAAACTATTTATTATGTACAAAGGTGACTTGTGACTAAACAGTCACAAACCCAAGTCATTTAAAAGATCACTCGTCCTCTGGGAGGTATTGTAGTATGTTTCATGTGTAAACTGGTCTGTGTAAGCTGTACGAGGAGGAAAAGAACAGACGTATTTACACTGACCTATACCCCAGTAGGGGTTTGGAAAGGTTCTGTTGCTTTTTGGTTATTTTGATGTTCTTGTTCATACTGATGAAGCAAAGGGAACACAGTGGTGAAGGTTTAACCTACAGAAATATGCTGCTTTCATTACACAGATTCAGTGGGTAAAACGAGCGAGGTGCACGCACACACACACACACACACACACACTATTCTATATAGACTTTCATCACAATAATTCTATCTATCTATCTATCTATCTATCTATCTATCTATCTATCTATCTATCTATCTATCTATCTATCTATCTATCTATCTATCTATCTATCTATCTAGTGGAATAATCAAACCAGCTGTCAGGTTTAAAAAAACCTGATCTTCAATTCTTTCATGTCGAAGAATCAAAGAACAAAGCAATGCCACCCTTGCTGCAAACTAACCTGAATAGAATAAAGTTGAGGAAGGAAATGGCTTTTCTCTAGCTAACGTCATCAGCCTTGTGGACAAAACAAGGAACGCTGTGCCAAGGACACAAACCTCTTCCTCCACTGCTCCTGTCCAGCTTACTGTGTAAATGCCTTGAGTGTGGAATTATAGTAGAGACATATTAGCCACTTATAGTCAACCACAGCACTCACCTTCAGTGACCCCTGATACAGACTGGCTCTCTCTAATAGATTCTGGCAGCAGAAATAAGAGTAATAATGTTATATTATATTGTTTTTACTGTTAGAAAAAATGTTTATGTAGAATAAATAAAAGTTAAAAAGCTCATACTGTGAATCTAAGATGGGAAAATAAGTAATTTGACCTATGAAATATGTGGAGTTTATAGATGTAAGTATCAGATCATGCTGATGACACACTAGGAATGTAAATAAAAACAAATACATTTTGAACGAACAGAGAATGTTTTCCATATGAATACAAATGCAGATACAATACTGGGCATATTTTTCAGTTTACAGGACTTCGGATATCATTAAGATAAGGAACTGGAATCTTACTGGACATGACCAAACAAATCACACAAATGGGAGAATTGTAGGACAAAAAAAAAGATGCTGTGCAATGCATTTACAGCATCCGTAGTAACTGCCAGGTCAGGTTAATGATGGTTTGATCAGGTTACTAGTTCGGAAATAGAATCATCTTAATTTATTAGAAATATTGTGTACAAAAAAACAAGCACAAGCAAGATTTAAAATAAAAAAACTCCTGTGCACGTCTCTACTTGAGATCAGATTTTAACTTGAGTGATGTAGTGGAGGCTGAGGAAATGTCAACTTTTGTTTCTACATAGGGGTTCTACAATTGTAAAAGTTAAATAAAAGATTTAGACTTTAGGGCATGTCCACATTGGGTTTAAATCTGAACACAGATACAGATACACATATGGATCCAGACAGTGTCATTGTGTCAGACTACTATCACACACTCACACATAAACACATATAATTCAGTCTCACTATCTTCTTCTTTGAGAAATTTTAGTCTCCGCAGCACAGGGTTATGCATTTGATTCTTCCTTGGTAGTTAAGCCATGCTTACTGTTTTTTAAAGATTCTATTTATCCTGCATTTACACAATAGACCGAGGATATCTTCTGAAACCAAATGCGGTGAAAATGATTTTAGAGTTGCCGCTTTCCTGCGAGCAAACCATAATTACATCACTGTCTTAAAAAGCATTTTGCCATCAAAAGGGTTTGTCTAACACCTATCATTAAAATGAACAGAGAGAGAGTTAAGCTGGGAAAAAGGTGGACCAGGCTGACAAATAAAGTTGTTTCTCTTTTTTCATTTTACTGAGTGCTGATGGGTTATACTGCAGGTCTGTGAGTTATGACAGGGTGTTGGTTGCCATCATTGAAGTGATTTGACTTAAGCAGCTGTCTTTCTCTGTGACGTCTGGCTTTTTGCCCCTGAACAACAGCTTCCATAAATACACAATGTTGAGAGTTACTTACTCTGGCACAAAATCACCGAGCCGCTAGGCGGTCCACACAAAATCAGCTTGAGAGTCAATTTTGGGGGGAAAACAAATGTAAAGTACACAGAGTAGCAAAGACCAGAACATGGCCTGCTATAGGAACATGATGCTTTATATTTTATTTTTTTTAGATGCTACACAACAATAGAGCTTTAAGAAGTTAATGTCGCCAAGATCTTTTATTTCAAAACCTTTGAAGGAAATATATAGTCTGGTTTAAGACTGACCTAAAACATCCAACATCTTAAAATAACATGTAATTCTGTCCCACTTGTAATTCACTCTGTCTTTCACACGCATACACATACACACACACACACACACACACACACACACACACACACACACACACACACACACACACACACACAGCATGCAGTATACATGTATAAATAGGTCAAACACCCATGTATAAACATTTCTCCACAGGATACAGTAAGTCAGAGTTTAATTGCACTGTAACCGCTACTGTAATTAATGAGCAGCACATCATACATTATGAATTTTCCCTTTTAGTTCTGTACTGAGAAACAAATCTGCAAACAAAATATTCCCTGAAAGAGGACCTGAAAATGCCAGGCATCCTATTATAAGTGTCAAAAATTAATTGAGGGAAAAAATGTGATGTATAAGTAAAAAAAAACAACAATTGCTAACCATTTTATTTGATAAAGTTTTAAAAATAATCCAATTAAAACTGTGTATAAAGATGTATAAGCTGTGTTTAGCACTTATCTCTTATTACTATACAGTATATATTAGTTGTTAAGTATACAGTATATTAGCAGTATTTATTCCTGTAATAATTCTAGTATTTATTGTTTACCCCATGACCATGCAGTGTGGACACAGAAGTGTGAAAGCAAGAAATATTCTCTTATAAAAGAAAGGCATTGAAAAGCTTAAATACTTTTTATGCAATTTCAACACTGTAAAATATGATAGCTCAATCAAGTTATGTGTACTTATTTTTTCTCTTCAATTGTCATGACAAGTTTTGGATACTGAACTCAATTTTATAGGTTTTAAAAATTATTTTAAAAACTAAAGTAATCCATTGTCTTGACTATTTGTGAGTCGAAACAAAGCTTATCTTCCAGTTGAGTTTGCTCAGGTTTTCAAGGCAGCAGGTGAACTTCCATTTCTAAGTTTAACCATCTTGAAATGCTTTACAGTTTATATATTTTTCAAATACAAAGAGAATCCAAACTCTCAGGGAGAAATGCTTTCTTGGTTGTTTTAATCATCTAATACAAAATAAGATACACTGTAATAACTTTCTTTTGTCAAAACAGGTAATGTAGATATGATGTAGTTTAAAAAAAAAATCGTCAAAACAGGTGATGTAGATATGATGTAGATAAAAAAAAATCGTCAAAACAGGTGATGTAGATATGATGTAGATAAAAAAAAAATACATGCCATTCACAGTGCTTCAATCTGGCATTTGATTAATGCTTTACACTTCAAACCATGCAGGATTACATGAAATGTAAAAAAAAAAAAAAAAAAAGAAAGAAAATCACATAGAGATTAACCATAAATTCCTAGGTTATAACATTCTTCTTACTTGTATTGCATGTGCAATTGTATATAATTGCCTTTTCTAAATAAATTCCATAAAACTCCTTGGACATTTATGTGGACTTTTTGGTGCTTAAATGTCCAAATTTATAAGTTCTGGAATTCACAATCAAATTCTGTCATCCTGCACAGGATGTACTTCCACTGGCGATCCCTAAAACCAGTAAAAGAGAGTCTAATAAGATTTACATCATTATCATTACATAAAAAGGATGCTGTTAATTGTATTACACTAAAAGCCTTCCATAACAACAGTTAAACATGAAGATGAACGCCCTTTAAACTGAGACACTGCATACCTGAGCACCCCACTAAAGGTGGTCTGAGCTCCCCGGATGAAGTAGCCATAAGCAGGGACGACCAATTCAGCCTCTTCTTTGTAGTACTCTGGAATGTCAGAGGTCTTCCTGTTGAACATGAAGAAGGAGAGGAGTACTCGTCAAAGAATGAGCAACCGTTTGGTTAAGTTGCAATTACTTTTTGAATCCAGTATGACTTTATGTAAAGTCTGAGCCTATGCCTACTCACCAGCAGGAATAAGGACATCTTTTACCATAGCGGCAGCAGTAGAAGCGCCACTCTCGGTCCAGGGTAGAAGGAAAGTACTGACTCTGCACTCCAGCCACTATACCATTGTCACTGCACGTGGAAGTCCTTCAGGAAAAGACCAGAAATTGAACTTGAGTCTAAATGGTTAATTTATGATAATTAGACTGGATAGCAGTGGTTTCACAGTTAGGGTTACAAATTACTAAGACAAAGTAATACTAAGACTACAAGATATTTGCTGCAATATATGCAATTTATTGTATGAAACATTATATAGTTAAGTATAAGTATAAAGCATAAAATCTATAGAATATATTTCCTACTTTAAACATTTTTCCATAATTAAGGGAATGTTAATCCATTTATTGTACAAAATTTATAAATGTTGTTCTGCTGATTTGTGAGGAATTGTTAACAGTATTTCACTTAAATTGAACTGTATCTTCAGTGACATACAAAAATAACTGGGGTGGTGGTAGCTCAATTGGTTAAGGCTCTGGGTCGTTGACTAGAAGATCAGGGTTTGAGCCCCAGCACTGGTAAGCTGCCACCGTTGGGCCCTTGGGCAAGGCCTCCAACCCACCCTGCTCCATGGGTTCCGCATCATGGCTGACCCTGCACTCTGACCCCAACCCCCAAGGATGGGATATGCGAAGAAAGAATTTCACTGTGCAGTAATGTATATGTGACAACTTAACTCAATAGACATTATAGTTCATTAGCTGAAATCATCTAAATGGCACTACAACTATAATGTTTCCACACATCTAATCCTGGAAAACCTTTTAAACCTTTTCTCCAAACAAAATTAATTGTTTTCTTCAGTCACATTAAGATTACTGGTTTGTATATTCAGTCCTTTACAACAGATGTCAGAAACAAGCTTTTCCTTCTGCAAAGATTTCACTATCACTTTGTTCATAAGCATTTTTTTGCCCATTACACATAGTGCAGATGAAAGAAGTGATCTTGCATTAATCATGCATTAATCTCTTTTCCGATTGTATGTATATTGCTGACTTCAAATTATGCGGCTGGCAAAATCCCCATCACCACCTCCACGTCGGTGCCAGCTGGTAACAATGACCCTCGGAAAGTTTGCCAACGATGAGGGTCGTCAACGTCAGGCAGGGCGATGCGCCGATCGACGTATTTTCGGTCGCATCAAATGGCAATGTCAAATCGATTTGGTCGTGATCAAGCTAGGGCATCCCCCACAGGTGATGCGCGCCGCCCTCGCCCAAATGGTGTGAGAAATGAGCGAAGGCTACCTGCCAGCAGATGAGGCAGGCTAAAGAAGCAAGTCCAATTACGCCTCGGTACCATCAACATCGGTACAATGACCAGAAGAAGTCATGAGTTAGCAGACACCTTAAAGGCCCGCTGGATCAACATCGCATGCGTCCAGGAGACGAAATGGAAAGGAGCAAAGGCCAAAGTATATCGGACCGTTGTCTTCCCAGTTGCCTTGTATGGATCGGAGTGCTGGCCAGCTACTGCCAAGTACGAGCAGGCTCTCCATGTGATGGAAATGCGCATGCCGCAGTGAAGCCTAGGCCTGACAAGAGGGGACCACATCATGAACACCGACGTCCGGAAGATCATGGGAATCGTGCCAATAACAGACAAGATGCAGGAAGCTCGGCTATGCTGGTATGGACATGTGGTCCGAAGCGCTGACGATTCTGTAGTCAGGACAGCCATGCAAACCAGTCCTCAAGAAAAGCGGCCACGTGGGAGGCCGAAGAAACGCTTGATGGATAAAATCACAGAGGACATGAAAAGCGCCAATGTTGCCCCCGAAGACATCCTGGATCACGCCAAGTGGAGAAGACAATGCTAAAAGGCGGACCCCATGACACGGCGGGAATAAACGCCAGGAAGAAGAAGCTGACAGCAAATTAAGCACATTTCCACGGTCACAAAGCAATTAATGCAACCACTTAAAACCCATTGCACTTAAAACCCATTTGGCCCAGTGATGCATCAAGCAGCAGTAATAGTGCATTTACTGGAGATGCTGATTTTCCTAAGAAAACCTAGACCAGCTTAGAAAATCAATTATATGTGTTATATGTTGTTATTTTATTTATTTATTAAATATTTATTAAACACGATATCAATATATTATGCTGTATATATACTATGTAATGCTACATTACTAATACAGTATGTTAGATATTATTTAAGTGATTTTTGCTATAACTAATTATAGAATGGTATCACTATAATATACTATGCCAAACTATACTTCTCATTTAAGGCATTTGGCAGACGTCCTTATCCCAAGCTAATTACTTGAGAATTTGAGAATTCTATCAATGAATACATCAATACTGGTTCACTAGGTTTCAGACTAAAAATACCTCAGTACCTCAAAACTGCTGGGAGGTAATACAGCAATGTATTAATGCACACAGACAACCTTTTGTTTAATAGTCTTTAAGTATAGTATACTATGCTCTATCACACCCATGTATGGCTCCTGTCCAAACCATTGTAAGTTGGAAGCACACAATTAGAATGTCCTTCTATGCTGCAGTTTTACAGTTTCCCGCACTAGAACTGCCTGTTCCAGCATTTCAGTGCTTCTGTGCACAAAGCAAGGTTCATGAAGACATGGTTTGCCAAGGTGGGAAGAACCCTGACATCAACCCGACTTAATACATTTCATACATTAATACAAAACATACAATCAGTGACTGACCTCCACTTGGAATGGAATGTTCAAAAAGCATGTGTGGGTGTGATGGTCAGGTGTCCACAAACTTTTGGCCATATAGTGCATGTATATTTATTCTTATGCTTTATTATTGCATGGGGTACCTGGAGCAGAGAATGTTAAAGGCTTGGTGGTGTTTTGAACTCCTAACACAGCATCTTATACTATCATATGCTAGCATATTATACTACATAAATATAGAATATGATATATAATACTGTGCATAAAATATTGTAGGCTAATATACAGCTTATCTGTTTATAAAGACAAATCAAATTCAGCCTGTGTTCTTTGCTCAGATTTTAAGATGAGCACCATTCATAATTTCATTCCAGTCAGGGGTGCACCTGCAGCCTATGATTACTGTAACCAGTATGATTGTAACCAAAGCATGCTTAATACTCTAGCAGGATGTTGACTTGTGTTAGTCATATTTCTGCACCCCACTGTGGTTACATTTCCATTTCACAGCAGGAATGTAACCTTGAATTGATTTCATTTGTAAATAATGCTGAAGAATTCTCGAGGTCAAAAACCAAGCATAACCTGATGCGCCTCATGTCAAAGGTGGGGTTAGAAACAAGTGGTGCTAACAACATTTTCTGTAAATACAGGTCTGTTGATAGTTACTGCTTGTGTATGGCCCATACAGGATGTTGTCATCACAACAGAGCTGCCACCATCAGGCCACCAGCAGTTCGGTCTCTTTGTCATGACAACGCTGACGCCATGGGGATCAGCTCCACCAATGGGGAGAGGGACAGGCTTCTCTCAGTGGAATGTTATCTTTAAAGGTGTGCAAATCCAAGTGACTCTTTCTGGAGCGTGAAGGGTGAGGAAAGAAATGAACCCCTCTCAAGAGACTGCTGCTGATAAAGACCACAGGCTGCTGAGAACAGCACTTGATATTAACAAGCATGTAAACAACATTTATATTCGAGCATAATACCTCATCTATCTACAAATGTTTATTAGAAGCACATGTTTAATAGGAAAGATAGTGCTTCCCAAATCACACCGTTGAATCAGACTTCATTCATATAAGCTCAGCTTTTGTCCCCCTGGGGTCACTCCTTAACATGGATTTTGGTGTAACTGTGAACTAAAATAAGGACATGAGCCAACATACACAAGATACTAAGATTCAATGTCTACATATAAATTGTAGTAGTTTTTAGGTACCTAAGCATGTACTGCCAATCATTTCTGATTCAAAAGAGCAAGCTTGCTTTGTAAAGAACAGTCTGTTCAGAATTTAACCTTTAACTGGTAATTCCCAACAGGTAGCATGTCTAGCTGTGTGTATTCTCAAAGCCCCATCTGGCCTGGGCAGGCAGTAGGAGGTTGAGACTGCATGGCTCCAGGTCAAAGGAAACGTTCCCTAACGGGCAGATTTGAGGGGGAATCAGTGAGGTGCATGCAGAGCCAAATTAATCCCACAGTGTATGCTCTGGAGCAGGAAAGAACCTGTTGAAATGCTCCTCTAGGACCCAAAGGCACTAAGCATTGTCTCTCTTTAAATCCCATATGGCTGATTTATCCTGTCCATGCAAGCCATACATTTGTATAATTAAAAATGTCATTTGACATCCAATTTTCTCTATTCAAGTTCAGTGCTGCTATTACCATCCAGCTCATTTGAGTTGAGCACAGAGACGGCACTAAATACAGGTCTGAATAGAGTCATTGTTCAAGCAATCACTAAAACACTCATCTGGCCTTCCTTTGAGACATGAATGAGAAGATCTTGCATAAGGATATCTTTCTGGATGCTGTATATAAAGTCCATGCCGAGTATGAAACCCAGTCCAGTAGCTCAGGAAATAACTCTGGTATTTCAAGAGTTGGAGCATAAACATTTTAGAAAGACATGAGGATAATGCTGCTTTCTGCCAGTTCCATTTATCTCTATATATATCAAACAGGTTATTCATAGTCATCTGTTTGAAAGAGTTCATCAGGCCTAATTCCCTCTGACTTTTCTGACAATCTGCATTTGTTTAAGAGTCTGTCACAAAAATAGTTATTGTTTTCCATGTCCTGGTGTTCTCCACAGCTGGCTCAGGCTCAGGCTTTAGCAGTAAAATTAGAAGACCAAGAAAAGATTAAACGCTTGCTCAATGATAACTATGCAATGACCATTTAGCAAGTCAGCTTGACTGAGAATGAAATATTATGGCAATTTGTTCAAATATTTCAAATATGTGAACAATGAAAACAATTGGGGGGGGGATGGTGGCTTAGTGGTTAGCACGTTTGCCTCACACCTCCAGGGTTGGGGGTTCAATTCCCGCCTCCGCCGTGTGTGTGGAGTTTGCATGTTCTCCCCGTGCCTCGGGGGTTTCCTCCGGGTACTCCGGTTTTCTCCCCCAATCCAAAGACATGCATGGTAGGTTGATTGGCATCTCTAAATTGCCCGTAGTGTGTGATTGTGTGAGTGAATAAGAGAGTGTGTGTACCCTGCGATGGGTTGGCACTCCGTCCAGGGTGTATCCTGCCTTGATGCCCAATGACACCTGAGATAGGCACAGGCTCCCCGTGACCCGAGAATAGTTCGGATAAGCGGTAGACAATGAATGAAAATGATTAGTTTAAATCTAAGCTTCTGTTCTGTTGCCATATCTATTTCTAATAAAGCTGATATTAAGCATAAGCAAAAATAAACAAGTAAACAAACAACTATGCTCTTGTTGTAAAATATAACCTTTAACGGACAAGAGGTGCAGTAAAGTAAATGTTACTATCTGTATCTGTGTTTAAAATAGATTATTAAATGTCATCCCTACCACTAACAGGAAAATATGAAGTCAATATATTACAACAAATAGATTTGTATGCTTGTTCACTTAATACAAATAAAGAATGGTGAGTACATGTGCAATGAAAAATACATGTTATGATATTGTTTAAATGAAAGAAATTGGAGACCACAGCAGAGATATGTTGCCCTGTACACAGTGTGTTATCTGCATGAGCCGTATGAATGCTCTGATGGAAAGTGACAGTTTCATGTTAAGGAATTGTTATACTGAGATCATATTTGTCCCACAAAGTGCTTTGAGACCATTCAGAACAATGACACCAAACATAAACTTCAGGTAACAGAGCAAATTTCCTTGTACTGATAAAAGCAACAGACATGCCATTGCAACCCATAATCTAGACACGTATCATGCATGGAAGATCACTGTGAAGAGAAATCAGCTGCTCAACTAGCTTGAAATTCGAAGAAAAAAAAGGAAAATAAAAGGAATAATGTGCTTCCTGTTCATTACTGTATTTGTATCTGTTTAGGACACGTTATCAATTCATTTCAGAGAAAGTATTTGTATACAGGTTTACTACACTATCTATACAATAAATTATTGGTTATATGAGTGCACTTATAAATGATTGCAGTAATGAGTGATAAAAGATAACTCAGTGGTTAATCTGTTACTGGCAGATTCGAGTTAAATCCGAGTCTAGATTGAGACCTATAACCCTGAAATTCTCAGCTCTATGATTTCTCATATTCTTCATATAATTCTTTATATTCAAGTATGAACTGTGCATATAGATGAATGTAATAGTTCATTGTCATCTCAAATAAATGCAATTCTGCATTATTAAAACTTTCTGTTAATGTGCTACATGCTGTTGGGTGGAACTACTATGTATTTTGACACCCCAAAAAACACACACACACACACACACACACACACACACACACACACACACACACAAACTACCACTACCACCATCACCATCACACTAATCTATTAATGCAACAACACAGCTATGTACAGCAAAGGTCATCATTTCTGCACAATAAGGGCATCTATTGTGTGCTAATAGTGATCTTTCCTAGTGTTCATTTTTAGTGGCATGGAAAATTAAAATGATATGCCATTTAACATAAACAATATGTATATGTATGTACTCTGATCAGCCATAACATTTAAAACCGCCAACCTAATATTGTGTAGGTCCCTTGTGTGCCACCAAAACAGCTTTGTCAAAGTCAACACTATAAACACTGTCATTCCTGATCAGTTTCTGCAGTGTGGAAGAGCGATCTTATCCTGCTAAAAGAGGCGACTGCCATTAGAGAATATTGTTGGCATGAAGGGGTGTACTGGACCTGCAACAATATTTAGGAAGGTGGTTCATGTAACAGTAACATCCACACCAATTCCAGGACCCAAGATTTCCAAGGAGAACATTTTAGCCCAGAGCATCACTCTGGTTCTGTCAGCTTGCTTTTTTTCCAACGTGCATCCCGGTGCCATCTCTTCCTAAAGATGTGCATACTCACATGGTCATCTACATGATGTAAAAGAAATTGTGATTCATAAGACCAAGCCACATTTTCCATTGCTCCATGGTCTAGTTCTAATGCTCACATGCCCATTGTAGGCACTATCAGCAGTAGACAGGGATCTGCAGCTCTGACCAGTCTGCAGCTACACAGTCCCATACACAGCAAGCTGTGATGCACTGTGTGTTCTGATACCTTTCTGTCAAAGCCAGCATTAACTTCTTCAGCAACAGTAAGTTCTACTGTAGATATTCACGTCTCATGTTCATTAGTGAGCTTTGGCCACCCATGACTATTTCTCCTTCCTTGGACCACTTTTGGTAGCTATTAACAACTGCATAGTGAGCACAACCTACGAGACTAAAATCGACTTATCAAAATTGCTCAGATTCTTACGCTTGGCCATTTCATTGGCAAACCATGTCTTCATGGAGTTTGCTTTATGCAAATGGGTACTGTCATGAGAAATTGTAATATTACAATTTAGCAAATTGTGTGGTGTGGTGTTCAAGTGTCCACAAACTTGGCCATATAGCTAAGATTATGCCTCCCGAGAAGCAGAAAACAATCAAAAACTAAATTTCTCATTCTGGATGAACTCTAACATGAGCTGCAGTCCATACGGAGGTGATTCTGAGTACACCAAAGAGCTGTTAATTTCCCTTTAGCATTTTCACTGTGCAGACTCCAGCTTTAAAAGGGCTAGAAGCTCCAGCCTACACAGTGAAAATGCTAAAGAGAAAATAAGAGCATTTTAATAATGAACAAATAATCTAAGGCGCGAAAATGCCCCGTTACAGTGACCAGTTTCATTTATGAGCTACTGTTCATTTAATCTGATTCTGTAAATAATACATTTGTGAAGAGTTTGCAGCTCTATTTTCAGTTGTTTTGATGTTACAATTTAATAATTCTAAATATAATGTTTCACATTTGGACTTGACCTAAATAAATCCTTCTGTTGTTGCAGCCATTTGTCTCTTCCACATAAAATGAGTCTCAGGAACATTGTGTCCATTGGTTGTTCCCTTTGGAAATATTTGAAGTAAATGCTGTTTATCTAAAGTAAATTTGTTTGTTTGGATCAAACCCACAAATGGCTGTCCCCCTTCAAAGTGCCCTTCATCAATATGGAATGCACTGAAGTGTTCACTGAAGTCCATCTGAACCTTATTAAAGGCTTTAGGTGTTAATTTAACACTGGGGATTTTGTGGCATATGAACAGCTTGGCCTCTACTGGGTTTTCCTGCAGCATGATCAGCATCAGTATTCCTTCAGCACGTGCTTAAAATCAGTCTATTATAGAAGTAAGACGAGATTTCTTGGTGTTAAAAATTCAATTTATGGACAATTCATCAAGAATTCCTTTTAAAACCTCAACACCCCATCCAAACTCCAAGCATTAACAATAATCTTGATATAACATCACTATCTGGTTTTGTCTTCAGCTTCATTAAAAAATATTTCCCAATTGAAAAATTTAGCTGGTAGACTATCTTTGCTAGTTGATACGTTATAATTAGTTTCCAGAATATTACTTATTACTTCACTAATTGAGCGTTTGAACATATGAAAATTTGCCTTACAATTATGTTATTTTCTTAAGAACTCAACATTAATTTTTATTACATTATTGGATCAATTAAGGTTACAGGGTGAAGAGGTGAAGAAGGTACAGGAGTTTAAGTACTTGGGGTCAACAGTCCAGAGTAATGGAGAGTGTGGGAAAGAGGTAAAGAAGCGAGTGCAGGCAGGTTGGAATGGGTGGAGAAAGGTGTCGGGAGTTCTGTGTGATCAGAAAATATCAGCAAGAATCAAGGGGAAGGTGTACAGGACAGTGGTGAGACCGGCCATGCTGTATGGTTTAGAGACAGTGTCACTGAGGAAGAGACAGGAGTCAGAGCTAGAGGTAGCAGAGCTGAAGATGTTGAGGTTCTCTTTGGGAGTGACAAGATTGGACAGGATTAGGAACGAGTACATCAGAGGGACAGCTCATGTTGGACGTTTGGGGGACAAAGTTAGGGAGGCCAGATTAAGATGGTTTGGACATGTTCAGAGGAGGGAGAGTGAGTATATTGGTAGGAGAATGTTGGACATGGGGCTGCCAGGCAGGAGGCAAAGAGGAAGGCCAAAGAGGAGGTATATGGATGGAATTAATGAGGATATGAAGCTAGTGGGTGCAAGTGTTGAGGATGCAGAAGATAGGGATAGGTGGAGAGAGATGATTCGCTGTGGCGACCCCTGAAGGGAAAAGCCGAAAGAAGAAGAAGAAGACATTATTGGATCAATATTTAAAATGATTATCTTTATCAGTTTTTCACTGTCATAAATTAGGATAAGTAACAGTAATTGACATGTTCGACCAGCTGAATGTTTTAGTATGGTGTGCATGGATATTTAGCTTACTCACTTATTACACTTATTGTACTTCAATTTATTGGCATGTATGCTCTGTATAATACTTTATATGCATATACATCTCTTTAGTATGTTCTCAACAGCCCGAGCAACAGCAAAAGCTTCCAAAGAAAAATGCAAATAATGTGTCATAGTGAATTAAAGAGAGCTTGATTAAAATTACAGTGCAATTCACAAAGAAGGTTAACCCTGTGGTTTAGCCGTGTTTATACTGACTCTTTATTACAGACTCTACAGCAATAACATGTTCTATGAAGACTGTGGACAAATGAAGGATTGAAACCATGCTAACAGACAGCAACTTTTATAATCCCTTCTCCTTCAGCAGGACTTGTCACATCTAGACATTGTGTGTTTTAGATTTGTCACAAGTCAAAAGCAGTGACTGATGAGAAAATGTCTTAGATATTACGTTTCACTCAGTGTTGCCAGGTTGTCTTTATAAATCGGTTAAAAGGTTATATGGTCCTGAAAGGGGTGTACGGTTCAGCAAGCAACCATTCAAACAGGAAAGAGAACATGTTATTTTCTACATAAATAGTTCCTGATAGTTCTCTAATTTCTTGAAAACAGTCATGGTATTGAAAATATGTTTATGTGTGAAGGTGTCCTGAAGCTGAAACATGAGTTGTGGGATTTTCAGTGTTGGAAACTGACTAAAATATACATTACATTACATTACTTAGGGTTGTGTATTATTGTGTATATTAATTTAATTGTAAACTGTATACTTTTTATTCTATGTTTTTAGATTTTTGCAAAGCTGCTTTGAGACAATGTCTATTGTTAAAAGTGCTATACAAATAAATTGAATTGAATTGAACAAAAAAACCTTAACTACCACATTATGGGTTTAGACCTATGATAACATAGGTCTAAAAAACCTACAATTATTCTTGCTCTGGCATCTTGCTTGATTATTATTGAAACTGAATACTTAAAAAATACTTTTTACTTCCTATGTTTTTATTAAGACTTCCTCCTCTTCATTCATCCAGCCAATGGTTGTATAAGTAAAGACTATACAACAATTATAATTTGTCCATCTAATTTGAAAAAGCATGTTGAGGAAACTTTTAGTTTTAAAATTTGTAACATTAAATATAGCATCTATTACAGTAGCTAATACAATTGGCTAGCCAGCATGCCAAATTCTAGTTGATGATATTTTTTGCAAAGTTACAGAAATTGACTGATGCTTTCACGCAAAACACTGTAGTTGCTTTAAAACAAACATAAAGTATTGTTAAAGTATTATAGTAGTTATTTGTTAACCATAAAACCACAAGTGACTGGATACTTCCACTTTTAATTGAGAAAAATGTCATTCACAATCTATTTTTTCACTTGAGCATAATTTTCCAGCATTTTGTTACATTTACATTTCTGCCATTTGACAGACTAACTTATCCAGATCGACTTACAATTTTATCTATTTATAATTTTTCTTTTTCTTTTAATTTAATTTAATTTAATTTTTATTTATATATCTATAATTTGTTTTTGTTTTTTTACAACTGAGGGTTAAGGGAGTTGCTCAGAGGCCCAGCAGTGACAGCTTAGTGGACCTGGGATTCAAACTCACTACTTCTCATCTTCTGAGCAGCAGTCCAATACCTAAACCACTAAGATACCACATCACCCACATCCTTTGTCTACTCTTGGATGAAAGTAATATATGGCAGCCTTCATTCTGTTGTTTTGTTTAGGATTTAATGTAAGCTATATTCTTTTAAAAGCATATGTATTTAAATACTATTGCCTAATTTTGTTTGGTGCACATGCCCAGTGTCTGCTCATAAAAATTCCTCTTGGCATCATACAAGACATTTAAATATTTCCCTCATGAGTTTTCTGGGGCCAGTGGTTGACTGGGCTTGGAAACAGAGGTGAGGTAAAATGCCGTGTACAAGTCCTGGCTCAACCAAAATGTCTGTTTGTCTCATTTCAGTCTGGTTTGGTTGGCTTACAACTTTATTTTCCTCCATGGTAAACAAATAACACTGATGTTTCCACAGCAACGGTCTGGCTTTTCAAACAGCTGGAAAGTGATGTTTTATCTCAGCTTTCCCAAGTATTCACATCTGAGCTCTTACCAAAACACAGGAGGCACAGGCTCTGCAGCATTGCATCACTTTAAGACCAAACATGCAGCAACAGTACAAAAAAATTGCATCATTGATACATTTTGTAGTCATGAGTTATAAGTATTAGATCCACAAACATAAAGAGTCCTCTTTTCAGAGTGTAAAAAACATATTATCTAGATATATGTGCAAGTAGTAAATGTTGCAAATAATGTAAGTAGAAGCTGTTTAATAATTGGGCAGCCATGACCCAACATGGTAGCCAGTGAATGTGTCGGTTTCATTTATGAAATTTCTGTACAGCTGCTCCTCATGAAGCATCTCTGGGGACTGTTTGCTCTCCAGATGTTTGGGTTCTGACTTCAGAAGTGAAATGTAATTTGCAGCTTTTTATGTAAGAGCTATGGAAAACATTTTTTGTTTAGATGAAACAGAGTTGTCCAAAATTGCTTTTCACAGACAGGCTCATTCTAAAATGTCCTCTTTTAAGGACAGCCTTTAGTGTTCAATGTGGAGAAATTATATTTTTAAATCCAAAATAAAAGGTTTCAGTTTAGCAAATACTTTAGTAAATTCACAGAATGCTTGAAACCTGTTCTTTCATATCGTGCGTGTGTGGATTACATTATAAATGTTCATAGCTCAGAGAATGGTATCGTTCTTTTCACGTGAAAGTCTAGCAGCCAAATGTTAATGCAATCTGCCATAATTTTCCAACTGCTTCACACAGCTGGTAAGGGAGACTGGGACACAGATAAGGTTCTGGTCCGATCTTGCCTCCCCATCAGCCAAGATAAGATTTCATGCCACCTTCTGTTGCTCTTGTCCTTCAGGATCTGTCCTTACAAATCAAACACATGTTGTATATTACATGTCCTAGAAGATACAAACACACAGACTTACCACTCCATGCCAGTAAGGTTCAGATCATCCCACCAGCACGCACTGGGTTCTCCAAGGGTGGAGGGAGTAGGCTGACATTCAAAGCTCCACAGACGGTCCGAACCCTCTTCCTCACTGAAGTAGCTCTTGATGGCTACCAGTGCCTCGCCATGAGGGCACTGGAAGTTAAAGCCTTGGCGCCACGCATTGACCCACTCTTCTCCCTGGAAGTAGTGGGACTGAGTGTGAATAATAGTAGCTAGCAGCAACAGTTGGGCCAGAGAACGAAGAACGAGAGCAGAATTCATCTTCCACTTCAGCACAGAGCAACTTCTGACTACTCACTCTGTACAGCTGTTCGACTTTAAGCCTCTCTGAGGAGGGCTTGCACTCCAGATGTTCCCTGTCTAGCTCTAGACATTATATGTAATTTGCAGCTTCAACAAACAGTTATGGTCTACATTTTTTTTAGTTGAAGAAGTTTTTCTCCAAGATTGTTTTACAGAGAATGAGCTGGATTACCTAAAATAAAATCCTCCCTAGGGAACTTCATTAAGAGGGAGAGCTCAGGAGTGCCAAGTAATGATGCTATCCATTCTCTATTCACATGGAGGGGTTGTGTTCTCTTCATCTGACATTGAATTAAACAGTTTAAACGGATATCTGGTGTTTGGAAAAAGCTGGTACTCTTAGAGAGAACATTCGGGGACAAATGCTAAATCTAGTTGTGAGAATATTCCAGCAAGTCTTTGGAAATGTAAACACTCTACAGTGCTATTAGCATGCTGTTACATTCATTTTCATTTCTGATTAATATTTGACTTTTGCTTAAATTTTGACTTGTAGGGTTCTTGTATCACAATGTATCACAGATTTAATTGTTTGTGTATATGTGGAAAGTTTAATTTGGGATTCTCAAACTGTATTATGCAGAGACACAAGCTAATTCTTTCAGAAAAAGACCATCAGATGATTCATTGGATGAATAGAACTAGGTGGGGAAAGAATCATCAGATGAAATTGTAAAAAAATAAATAAATAAATACTTGCATTACTTCATTGAACTTTGACACAGGACAATGCCAATAAAAGCATTAATAAAATGGGAAAAAAAAAATAATTTTTTAAAAGTCTATGCTTTGCTGATTTTTTTCCCCTGTGGCAAAACAAAAATAAAAAATGCAACAAACACCAACACCTGCACTAATATCACTTCATGCATACCTTTAATCTCTAGAGATATGCTTCACGCCTAGACCTTGTAAATACAAACATGTCTTTCAGATGAGCTTATCATAAAGTGCAGTCACTACTTATTCAGACCCATTCAGGTTATCAGCATTCTCTGTTCAAACATTAACTGATCTTACCAATAAATGGACGAGCGTCACGGTAAACTTTGTACTAACATGGTGATCTGGTATCTGTATTATAATGAATTGCAGACTTTGGTTAAAGGAAAATGAAAGGGGAATTTAACTAGCTGCAGTGAGTGAAGCAAATGGGAAAGTTGTTCTTTAATTCACATCTGAAGGTGACTTACATTCCATTATTCAATGTGACATAAGTTATGTAATCACACTCCAGGGGACAAAGGCATTTCAAGGCCTATACTATCCAAGTTTTTGCCCATGGTCTTGAAAGACAAATGTCTCAAATGTCAATGACTTGTCCTTGTCCTGTGTGAAAAAGTGTTTGCCCCCTAAGCCTAATAACTGGTTGGGCCACCCTTAGCAGCAACAACTACAATCAAGCGTTTTCGATAACTTGCAATGAGTCTGTTACAGCGCTGTGGAGGAATTTTGGCCCACTCATCTTTGCAGAATTGTTGTAATTCAGCCACATTGGAGGGTTTTCGAGCATGAACCACCTTTTCAAGGTCATGCCACAGCATCTCAATCGGATTGAGGTAAGGACTTTGACTAGGCCACTCCAAAGTCTTCATTTTGTTTTTCTTCAGCCATTCAGAGGTGGACTTGCTGGTGTGTTTTGGATCATTGTCCTGCTGCAGAACCCAAGTTCGCTTCAGCTTGAGGTCACAAACCTACCGATCTATCAGTCTGGAAAAGGTTATAAAGCCATTTCTAAAGCTTTGGGACTGCCGCAAACCACAGTGAGAGCCATTATCTACAAATGGCGAAAACATGGAACAGTGGAGAACCTTCCCAGGAGTGGCCGGCCGACCAAAATTACCCCAAGTGCAGCGACAACTCATCCAGGAGGTCACAAAAGACCCCACAACAACATCCAAAGAACTGCAGGCCTCACTTTGCCTCAGTTAAGGTGAGTGTTCATGACTCCACCATAAGAAAGAGACTGGGCAAAAATGGTTTCCATGGCAGAGTTCCAAGAGTTCCAACCACTGCTGAGCAAAAAGAACATAAAGTCTCGTCTCAGTTTTGCCAGAAAACATCTTGATGATCCCCAAGACTTTTGGGAAAATAATCTGTGGACTGACGAGACAAAGATTGAACTTTTTGGAAGGCCTGTGTCCCATTACGTCTGGAGTAAAAGTAACACCGCATTTCAGAAAAAGAACATCATACCAACAGTAAAATGTGGTGGTGGTAGTGTGATGGTCTGGGGCTGTTTTGCTGCTTCAGGACCTGGAAGACTTGCTGTGATAAATGGAACCATGAATTCTGCTGTCTACCAAAAAATCCTGAAGGAGAATGCCATCTGTTTGTGACCTCAAGCTGAAGCGAACTTGGGTTCTGCAGCAGGACAATGATCCAAAACACACCAGCAAGTCCACCTCTGAATGGCTGAAGAAAAACAAAATGAAAACTTTGGAGTGGCCTAGTCAAAGTCCTGACCTCTATCCGATTGAGATGCTGTGGCATGACCTTAAAAAGGTGGTTCATGCTCGAAAACCCTCCAATGTGGCTGAATTACAACAATTCTGCAAAGATGAGTGGGTCAAAATTCCTCCACAGCGCTGTAACAGACTTATTGCAAGTTATCGAAAACGCTTGATTGCAGTTGTTCCTGCTAAGGGCGGCCCAACCAGTTATTAGGCTTACGGGCAAATACTTTTTCACACAGGGCCATGTAGTTTTGGATTTTGTTTTCCCTTAATAATAAAACCCTTCATTTAAAAACTGCATGATGTGTTTACTTGTGTTATCTTTGACTAATATTTAAATGTGTTTGATTATCTGAAACATTAAAGTGTGACAAACATGCAAAAAAATAAGAAATCAGGAAGGGGGCCAACACTTTTTCACACCACTGTGTATATATATGGTGTTGGTTCCCCTTTTGCTGCCAAAACAGCCCTTACTCGATGAGGCATGGACTCCACTAGATCCCTGAAGGTGTGCTGTGGTATCTGGCACCATAATGCTAGCAGCAGATCCTTTAAGTCCTCTAAGTTGTGAGGTCAGACCTCAATGGATCGGACTTGTTTGTTCAGCACAACCCATAGATGTTCGATTGGATTGAGATCTGGGGAATTTGGATGCTAAGTCAACACCTCAAACTTGTTGTTGTGCTCATCAAACCATTCCTGAACCATTTTTGCTTTGTGGCACGGCACATTATCCTGCTGAAAATGGCCAGGTAGGTGGTACATGTCAAAGTAACATCCACATGAATGGCAGGACCCAAGGATTCCCAGGAGAACATGAGTTCTATTAAATTAAAGATTGGCTTCAACAGATGGCAAAAAATATAGAGCAGCAAAGGAGAGAAGAAGAAGACTTGAGTGAAACCAGACAAAAGGGTACCAAAAATTATATACATAGTGGATGTTATATGCAAACATTGTATTGGAATATTTCAAATGTATGTGAGTAAAATAAAGATATAAAAAATATAACAGAAAGTATTGACCATGACAGCTGGTGTGAAATTGAAAATGCCAATGCCTTATACTTTATCAAATGTAATGCACAGATAGGAATGATTCATGTAGTAGTGTGATCTTTTATGTGATACTTTGATCTAATTGGAAATTTACTGCAATCTGAAACACTAAAAATAAGAAGGAGACGTCTAAGAATAGGCATGGCTCATTAAGTCACGTCTCATGGCGTTCCATACAGGTCAAAATGGAGCAGTTTACAACAACTGTTGTATTTTTAGTTTAATCTAAGTCTTAGGTCACTAGCTTATATAATACAATACGGGTCACTCAAATAAAACAGCAGTGGATTGATATGTGACCTTAGACGACAGTCACTATAGATTATAAAATAAATATCTTACTATAAATATGATATGAATTATTGGCATATGTTATCAAATGTTTTGGCTTGAGACATCTGGCCTTTTCCTCAATCTGAAAAGAATTTTAATATTAAGTAGGATTTTCTCTTTATTATCCAGGGCTGATATTAGGCTCAGTTCAGTAGGAACATTAACACCAAGCATAAAATGTAAACACCAACACACAGCACAACATCAAGCATGGGTCATTTTTATCTAGACTATTCTCTCAGGACTATTTATAACACAAAACTTGAATGCTTGATTCTCATTAGTCAGAAAGCAAATTCTCTAGAACAGAAAATTATAATAAGCTGCAGTAATAAGTTTAATACACCCTTTCTAATACGTTATCATTTTTATAGTTACAACTTACACAGGAACGTACACAGCAGATGCTCCACATCACTTAAGGCTGATAATAAACTGATTAAATAAACTTGTTAATTAACCAAAATAAACATATAATTGTTGATATGGTGATGTTGTCTGTAAGCAGGCACGTATTTAGCGTTTATGATAGATGACTTGGGTATCAACACTTTGTAACACTCAGTAAGTTTTCCGCCACCGGAAAGTCTTCAGGATAGAGGAGTTTTTATTTTCCAGTTTCTTGGTAACATGAGTTTTTCCAAAGAAAAAAAAAAGAAAAGAGGTGCTGGAAGGATTATTTATAGCTGCTTTATAAGGATAACAAGAAATAATTTGTCTTCATACCTTAACAGAACATCCAGTCCTGTTTTATTTCCTACATGTCTCTGAACTGCAGGGTCTTAATCGAAATGAAACTTTGAGACAGTAGATGCTGCTGAAAATAAAGCAATGTTATGAAATATTTTTTTTCTACAGCATCCATGGAGGACAATAACAAATCACAACCCAGTTCATTCAAACACAACAACACACTGTAATCAATTGCACGCATTTATTTAGGATAAGGATAATTATTTCACCTTAGTAGCTGTAATATATGTCCTGTTTTGTTATATTTTTATGTGTGTGTGTCTCACACTGCCTTGTAGGGAAGTTTTGCTCAAACCCTAGAACTAAAGAGCTTCATTTGACATGTTAATGGTAATGACACGACCCCTTAAGATGGTGATCTGTAAGGTATTCTAAAGGAGAAGAGAAAGGGCATGGTGTGTGTGGTTTTTTTTCCACTTCAAAAAGACATTTACTGCTGACTCCTGTCTAATAGACATAATAATGAAAGAAAAGAAAAGAAAAGAAAAGAAAAGAAAAGAAAAGAAAAGAAAAGAAAAGAAAAGAAAAGAAAAGAAAAGAAAAGAAAGAAAAGAAAGAAAAGAAAGAAAGAAAGGTTAGTTCTATCCTTGTGACACTCTGATTCATTCACTACAGGTGGTTTGGTGAACACTATTTCTACATTTATTACTTACCAATGTCCACTTTCTTAAACAGCAACCAGTGCTGTGCATTGTAAATGCCATTTTCTCAGTTGATGCTAATGAACACAGGGTGAGAGACTGTGTACAAAATCAGTGGGCCATTAGTGGTTTGTTATGTCAATGTTCCCTTCAGGAATCTTCACACTTTTTCTTTGTCTCTGTTCTGCATTTTAGCATCTATTTTTAACAAGACCCGTTAGTCTGAACCAGGCTAAAGGTTCCTGGTTTCAGTCTCATAATTACCTAGTGCCCATCCTTTAAGTGAGAGTAAATCTTGCCAAAAATCTTATTAGCATCGATAGCTGTGGGGGACATCGATATCAACCTGGACTGCGACAGTATTAATTCCTAATTTAATTACATTAAATCCCAATATTTGCTCAAAAGAATGGACGAAATGCCTGGCAGGATGTCCAAGTTGCTTTTTCAGAAGACATATGACCCAAACATGCCTGTCATCAGAAACAAGCATTCTCACTTCACAAGTGACTGCTACTGCATTATAATGTGATTTACTGGATTATGGTTCTTGGGGCAGATGCTTGCTCAGATCTCATGTCTGTCAAATCATATCTAGACCTAAATGTTGCTAAAGGAATGTATACTGAGCCACAAGATTATTTTCAGATAAAAATAGTTTTCAGTTCCCAATCAACAGCAGGACACATGTAATAACCCATAACTAGTCATCTGAAGAGGCCTTTTTTTTTGGCTATTTGCCAGAATTCGGACCTAGTAAAATCCTTTGGTTATATACAGCATCACACAAGCAGTAAACTCATTGGAAATTGTCATAAATTGGAATAAATGTGTGAGTGGTATAAGAGTCTGAGAGAATAGAGATTTGTGCAATATATGAAATGGTTTAATTCCACCAATATAGATGTGATGTAAATATGTATCTTTATATTAAATGAAGATCTAAGGTGGCACAGTGGCTCTGCTTTCCTCACACAACTCCCACGTCTATAGGAGGATTGGCTCCTCTAAATTGCCCATATGTGTGAATGTGTGTGTGTGTGTGTGTGTGTGTGTGTGTGTGTGTGTGTGTGTAGGACTAATGCTGTTCCTAATAAGAATAATATTTTATTACTGTGAAATCAGCTATTTCCAAATAAATTAACCAACTGAATCACAAGAACCCAGCACACAATGCACAAAATTTATCATTAACATTCAGTCAGCTCATCTGTACTGCAGATGGATAAGTAAACAAGCCACAAGCCAATGAGCAGATGACATTTTGTCACAACTTTTCTTTCTGAAGCCTCAGCCTAAATCACACAGCTTGCTCTCAGCTGTTTCCATTATCTTGAAAATCCTATTCAACTAAAGCCATAAAACAGAAACTTAACAGTCTCCAACTATAAATGTAACAGTACAGGGTTGCACGTGTGCTGCATACACGTGTGCAACTCAGTTTTTTATGTCGTTATTATGAGCACACACAGATGACATTTCTACTATGTTTGTGTTGGGGGGGGGGGTGTTTGTGTCTGTGTGAATGCGCTTGTGGTTAACATTCATTGCCTGGTGTTTGCATAAGTAGCACACATGCAGGAAGAAAACGTAGTAGTGTTTCCCCTGGTGGAGTAAGAAGCAGCAGGACACACCTTCCCTCACCTCTGTCCTCTTCCTTGTATTCCAAATTCATTTTAAATGAGTTAGCTGAACAAATATAAAAACTTGAAAAAAAAAAAGCCATCCATATTTGAAGAAATGTGTTATTTAATCACTAAAATGCTTTTAGTTATTTCCCAAGTCACTGAACTAAAACGTTTGATGAATAAAGGCCTTACAGTTAATGATCTCTGTCAAGCTTCTCATTGTGTTCTAGTCACTGGTCTTTGGACAAATGCCACAGACTCTGCTTGCACACAAATTGTTCATACAATGATTCTAAAGGGGAAAAAACAAGTGTTTCAGCATTCTTAAAGTATAAGTTTCTGAAAATGACTCAGACTATTATATATCAGACAAAATGAGGTAAGTTATCAGGCTAGAAAAGTTTTTTAAAAAAAAAGTCACATTCCTCTGGGTTCTCGAGTTTCTCACCAGCTCCCAAAAGCATACCCATGGGTGGAGTGGCTACTCTAAACTCAAGGCAACAAGTACACACATTCATAGACTCTGAATGAGTGTGTACCTGATGCCTTGAGACTTGTCTTATCCAGGGTGTATTCAAGTCCCACAGTGTTCCTCTGAATCCATCACAACTCTGATCAGGACAAACCACTTAGAGAAGATCCAAATTGAATTGAATTCAAAATGGTAATCCAAAAAGCCACACACACACACACACACACACACACACACACACACACACACACACACACACACACACACACACACACACACACACACAGAGCCAATTAGTAAAATAGCATTTATTGTCCTACGATAAATGTCTGCTTGATGTCAAATAACACAACAAATTACTTAAAATATGTCCAGTGCATAAATACCATATATAGCGGATATTTTTAGTAATGAATGAAGCTTTCAGATGTAGAGGTTTACTTTATCTTTTCTACTGATTGCCATGACCTCATGACATTCTCAGTCCAGCTGACCTTCAGTGAGCTCCCACACACAAGCTATTTCACATGGCAAATACAGAGGCAGAGCCTGCTCTCTAAACCAATCACAAAGCTCAAAATATATAGGGGTGTGTGTCATTTTTTGGGTCATAACCAATCACATGGCTTACTCTCCTCAAAACAAAATATTGACTTTGGGTTCCCTGGTGTTTCACTAAGCAGCTTGTGAAGCTGAGCATGGGAATATTTGTCAAGGTGGAAGAGCCTTCTTCTTATTTAATATACACACATTTTTTTTCTTTCTAATGTTTGATTCAAATTCCGGTTGAAGAGATTGAAACTCCAGATTTGATCTTCATTATAATGTAAAAACTTCCAGAACCATAATCATTAAGACCTAATGTCCAATGCATTAAACAAGTCAAGCAAACTACAACCCGTGGCACAGCATTATAGTAAATCTCATTAACATCAGTCTAAATCTTATCATCCTCATTAGCAGACTCACACATGCAACATGCAGCAAATATCACAAACCTCTATGCAGTTCAGGCATCATTCAGGAGGGTACTTCATACTGTACAAAACATGCACACTGTACAATACAATAAAACATATAGTACAGGTTCATGTTGCACAATGTGACCTGATGACATGGTATGGAAAATTGTGTGACGTTTATTGTGTATTGTATAAGTATTGATTTTGTGTGCTGGATGCTGGGACCGCTTGTCTGGCTTTCACTTCCCTCGAGGCTCTGTTGCTCATCAGGAGTGCCTGCACTGGTCCAGATAGCCTGGTGTTTCCCACTGCCGCTTCTCTAATTGCGTATCGAGTGCTGTGGCCACAGCCAGGTGCCCTGCAGATCTACGGCTCCATCCAGAGCAAAGAGAAACACGAGGAGCGAGAGAGATAGACAAACGTGTCAAATTCTGCATCTTCAAACAGCAAAGGGAGCTCGATGTTAAGGAAAAAAGAGTGGGTGTTTGCACATGTGCATAGAAATATAAATTGTGAATTATTTCCATTTTATTGAGCTGTACTGAAATGCATCATATCTCTTAAAATCCTGATTTTATTTAGCTCAAGCACAAAGTCCCTGGATCCAATTAGACTTCGGAGAATATGTTCCAAGTCTATTAAACAAATTCTTGTTTTGTGCCACATCGTTAAACTCAAACAAACATATTCCTTTATGATGAAGGGCAAAAAAATCCTCTTCATTATATTTCAGTTAAATATAGCTTAATACATAGTAATGATATAGGCATTGGTGGCTCAGTGGTAGGTTTCTCGCCTATCATGCGGAAGGCCCGGGTTCGAACCCCAGCCACTGGATGCAGTGCTGGTCCCAAGCCCGGAAAAATGGGAGGGTTGCGGCAGGAAGGGCATCCGGTGTAAAACCTGTGCCAAGTTGTGGTGCGGACCAGTTGGTCCGCTGTGGCGACCCCAAACAGGGAGCAGCCAAAAGCAACTTCTTCTAATACATAGTAATGATATAATGTACAAAAGCTTTTGTAACTGAGTCTAATCTGTGGTTAAACCAAGGCATACGCAGTGTTCAGCAGTACACCTCTGCAGCCTAGAAACCTGCTGCCAGGATCTGGAAGCCAGATGCCTTATAAGCAACACTGCTAAGGCTTGGGCAACATCAAATTCATACAGTCTGAGGTCAGTTGGGATGTAAACAACTTTATAGAGGGCTAGCACTTGTCTGCTTGCTCTTGGTAGCCTGTTCTTATCAACTTTGGATTTAAAAAAAACAAAAAAATATTTGGAAATCCCTTTGGAAATCAGTGGAAATCAGGATGTGTTGTGATGGAATTAATGAAGTTAATGTATGGGTAGTTTGAGTCTCTTGACAAAAGTGTATACTACAAAAGAGTACAAACACTTCCATAGATACATAATTGAGTTGCTGACGTGTTCATTGACATAAATTACAAAGTGGTCATAAACTTTAAGTAAATAAAATACCTGCCAAGAACGTACTTATTAAAACTCCGACCTTCTATGGAAGACATTATTCAATTTTGGAAACAATCTCTACCGGTCATCTTCATCTGTGAGGATTTGTATCTGGGTGTTTTGAAGAACAAAGTGATGCTTGAACGTGTAAACACTCATGAAAGATGAGCTCTGAGCTACAATGTAGCAAGTGCTAATGCCAAGAGATTTTAACTGTGGCTGTTAACATTGGCCAGCGTTCAGGTTGGAGCCATCTCAACACGCAGTTAGAGATTCCATTGCGTACGGATGGTGGGAATCTTCAGATGATCTAATGTTGTAATAGTGTCAGGAATTACATGGCAGAGTTTATTTTAATATAACTACACCCCTGTGGAGTCTTCATAATGTACCTCAGTTTATATTAGAATCACTTTTCAAATATCCTCATAAACGAATGAAAAATCCAAACAGTTGGTAAGCGCATGACACCTGAGGTTATTCTCTGTACATTACACTTATGTAAAAAAGGCTAAAAACATATAAATGCACTTCCTACTGCAAAATATTTACACTTTTTGCCAATCATCTGTTGACTGGATCTGTAAAAAGCAAAAGAATAGGTTCTCTGTAGAAAATATTTAAGTGAGTAAGAATAACAAACAGACTATTGGCACAAAATGTGAGCTTTACTTTTTATTTAGATAGTGAAAGTGGTAATACTGTCAATTCTTCCTTTTAATAAATATGGTTTTTGGGCATATGAATGTTTGAATAACATCAACAGAGCATATCATGAGTATGACATATTATTAACATATTGCCATTATTTAACTATGCCCATTTGACCTATATCAGAATGTTGGGCAATGGTTTAGTGGTTCTAAGTGAACAGGAGAGGCCAATACATGAGACAACAATTATTGCAAGAGCAAAGCACTAAAAATAGCTGAAGTGATGAGAGGCCTGACTATCTCACCACTCTACACTGACTCGAGTCTCTCTGTGAAAGATATTTTGAATTTGAGGCCTGTTCTATGATTTGCTTGCTTGTCTTGTTACCCTGTCTAGAAACATGCCATCTTTCTTGTTGTTGATGAACTAGTGTCTGACAGTTTGAGGTTGTGCACTATATTCAAACTATAAACTCATGCAGGACCTCCCAGTGGACCTGCCATCCTCGTGATCTTTGTAAACAGAAAGCCTGGGGATTCTTATCTTTGACCAGCCTACATGAGTGGCCCCTCAGATCTCTGGTGTGTGCTAGGTTTTGATCAGCAAGAAGCTCACAAACTTAACTCATGCTAAAACCTAAACGGATATGGAGAACATTTGTGAGAATGTTGAATTTAAAGTAGCACTTCAGTATTTAACAATTAGGACTATACCTTAAATCCTGCAATGGTCAAGACCCTTTTCTCTTTAAAGCTGATTTGAGACAAGGTCTATTGTTCAAGATAAAATATAGATTAAATTACATAAAACATATAAAATAACATGGGTTAGCACGTTTGCCTCACACCTCAAGGGTTGGGGGTTCGATTCCCACCTCCGCTATGTGTGGAGTTTGCATGTTCTCCCCATGCCTCGGGGGTTTCCTCCGGGTACTCCGGTTTCCTTCCCGTCCAAAGACATGCATTGTAGGTTGATTGGCATCGCTAAATTGTCCGTAGTGTGTGTGATGTGTGTGTGTGATTGTGCCCTGCGATAGACTATCCTGTCCAGGGTGTACCCTGTGTTGTGCTCGTAGTCTCCTGGGATAGGCTCCAGGTTCCCTGTGACCCATTAGTAGGATAAGCAGGTAAAGAAATGGATGGACAGATATAAAATAATATCAACTTGTGGATAAAACAGAATACGAACCCTAGTAAGACATGATTTAAGAATATATACATGTTTAATATGATCTTACACATGAATTTATTTTGACTTAAGATTTAAAATATATGCACTTATATGTACATATAAGTTTAAAAATACATTTTTATACTGGGGAAAACAGTACAACTCTGTACATCTTCCACACTACTTCAGAGATTAACACAGTTTCTTTCAAAAGATATCCTCTTAATTGGTGTTTTGATGAAGGTATTGGACAGCACTGTCTAAATCACTCCAAAATCCCATAGGTGTTCAACTGGGTTGCGAGCCAATGTGTGAAGGCCATAGCATATGATATACATCATTGTCCTCCTCAACAGACTATACAGAAAGCCCTTGAGCACTGTGTATGGGATGATTGTGGACTTAGAAGTGACTAGCAAGATAGAAATGTTTCATAATAAGATAACAGCATAACAGAGCAACCAGTTTTTCCTTTAATTTTTCACCCATCTGAACATATATATAACTTTAACAAAACAAACACTATTGTTTGACCTTTTTCACCTTTTTCCACACTTCTGTGTTTACATGAAAACACAACTCATGCATGCTTGCTGGTGACCTTTTACCACTAGTTTGCAATGACGCGAGATTCTCCTAAAGCCAATAGCGTCATTTTCGATATTCAGCATAATCAGTAAATTCAAATGCTATTAAAATGCTTTAATAATAATAATAATAATAATAATAATAATAATAATAATAATAATAATAATAATACCTGATAAATTATTTATAGTCAAAGATAAATGAGTAAATTATTAAGCCACACTGACATGCTAAATATTATAGAAAATATGCTATATTTTTATTATTCGCATTGTAGAAACATTTATTTTAGCTTCCATTAGCCCTATGGTATCACTCCTCTTTCACAAGAACAGGTGAGTTTGAATAGATAGCATACAAATATCAGGTTTAACCTCTGCTTTCTTTTTAATTATTTCAATACTTCTTTCCCTGAGAACGATGTGTACTGCTTGCCATATCATTTGCCAAACCAATGTTGTATAAAGTGTTGTTTTTTTCAGTTTTTCTTATTTTTTTTAAATGGGTTATACGCTAATTAATAGATGGTACTATCTCACTGGGGTCATCTTATATGATCATTGCATTCTTTTGGTGATTAAATGCAGCATGGCAACACATATGAAAAATGTCTATATCTCCATGACCTTTATGCTCTTTATGCCTGTTCTAAAGTGTGTGCCTCCATGTTTAAATGAGTGTATGAGAGTGTGTGTGGATAGTTCATGCTGGCGTACAGTGAGTGGCTCCTCTCTCCAGGTGTGTGATAGATACAGTACCTCCCACAACTGACCTTGAGTGGAGCAGAGATCACAGGAAGAGGGACTTAAAGTATCAGGAGTAAATCAAGAGCACCACATATCATGAACATGCATTATAATGCAACATTTTATACAGTATTGTTTTGTTTTTTATCATTAAAAATATACATATTTACAAGGGATGAATGTTGTAGATGCCTGGGAATCTTGTGAATTTTGCCCCATGGCGCCACCTGCTAGGCCCAGTATTGAATAATAAATAAATTCAGTATTGAAATGTTCGTGTGAACAGGAACAGTACCCTGGTTACTGAAACCCATTCATCCGATATTGGTGAGTGTAAAAGAAACATAAGCCCTAATAGAGCTCAGGTGTAACACACTTACACATGGCACACGGTCATTTATAATGTAAAGAGAGAAAACGACTCAAACGTGAGTCTGACGCTTTCTACACATATGGCTGATATACATACAACTTTATATCTCTGTAACATTTAACCGAAACCACTGAACCTGGATTCGCACGCGGCGCCCTGACGACCAGCTTGAATTCGACCCTCGTACACGATTTTGTTACGCAAACACAAGCCGGCCTGTGATTGGCTAATTTCGGGCCTCCTTCTTTGAAGGTGACTTATTAGAACAATCTGTAGGCGTGGCCACACAGCGTAAAGGATATATGGGGCGGATCCAATGCCACGAGCCGGGTACGACTGTCCTTTCCGAAAAGCTAGCTGTGAGGAGTACAGCTCCGGCGGTCAGGTACCTGAACGAAAAAACACCAAATAAAAAAGCCAAAAAAAGTAACACAAAGGGAATTTAAAAAACCGAGAATGCCAGCGAATAAGGACGGCGACGGTGGATGGAAGACCTTTCTGTGGAATTCTGAAAAGAATGAATTTTTAGGACGTACCGGCAGCAGTTGGTGTAAGTGCTCGACATTTTTTTTTTTTTCTTCTTCTTCCGAGTCTACAGTGAATAGCTAAGTGCAGATCTCAGGACATGGAGTGTGTGTGTGTGTATAAAATGCCCAACTAACAAGGTCAGAATAGTACAAAAGGCGACAGAAACATAAAAAGTAAAGGCTACAGACAGACAACAGGTCACAGCACCTGTTCGAGCTGACTTTCCTCAACATACTCTGCGTCGTGACTTTCATTTTCAGTGGAAAAAAATGAGAGAGAGAGAGAGAGAGAGAGAGAGAGAGAGAGAGAGAGAGAGAGAGAGAGAGAGAGAGAGAAATAGGAGAGAGAGAGAGAGAAAGAGATAAGAGAGAGAGAGAGAATATACCGCCCTCACGCTGCCATGGCACAACGACACACCATACAGTGGTTTATAAATCTATATCTATATCTATTTATATAATGTAATAACAGCTAGAAGCACACCTACACACATATCTATATTTATATGTGAAAAATTATTATCTATGTAGTTACATATTTAAATGTTAAACATTTAAGTAATAATATTGAATCCATGCTCAAACGTGTCAAAAAAAGATCAATTATTGGGAAAAAACTCAACAAACTATTTATATAGCTAGCTGTGTAGGTTAGTAAATAAATAGTTAATGTGAATATGAATTTAGGGGGAAAAAACTCTTTTGTTTGTTTTTCACATACCAGAATAGACAAGTGTCTGATATCTGTCTGATTTTAAAAATGAAAGGTCGATGTGAAGGACATTAATTAGCAGAGTATGGTGATGAGTTTTGTCTTTCCTGTGTCAGAGATGTCTCTGTATATTCCTACTGTGTAATTACAGTGACGTTACAGCACGCTATTGATCCAGGGAGCCTTATAACGCGTTATTTCTGCACACAGAGAGAGGTTTATTCCCCCTCCCAAGGTGAATCAAGGTGATTTTTAGGCCTGCTGTGTTCACTCGACACTTTATGGCGGACACTAAAAATAATAATAATAATAATAATAACACATCAGACACCCTCATTATTTCTTCTTTCTCGTTTCGGTGCATGGCTTTAATCTTCACTAAAGTGCCAGCTTTCTACTTTATTTTGGCTCTTTTTTTTTTGGGCGCAAGGCCATGTGAAGTTGATAGTTTATCACTCGTGAGCATTCATGTTTTTCCTTTGGGGTAGAGTGGAGTGAGACACATGGCTCATTCTCCATTCAAGGCCTAGAGATCAGTTATTACGGGTTCAGTTGTAATTCTAAAGGAAACCGGTTGAATATCAGTTACTTTACTTTATATATCGCACTTTGCTATTGTTTACGTTCAACAGGTGGTGTTAGAAAGCAACGCGCCTGCTGTGTTGTGTTTAAAATGTGCGGTCCTGCGCCGCTAAAATGGTGGCATGTGGCGAGGTGACTGAGTGACTTGTCGCTTCTAACATCATGTGGGAGTCAAAGCGTGACTAGCAGAGTGAATTTCAGCTCCTCGTCCTTCCACGGATATTTCTTTCACGGCGCGGAAATGTATTTAAGAGTCAAGATGAGCCGAAAATACTTTGTGATTGATGATGATATAAGGCTGTTGGAGCTGCATGAGTGTCTGTTATGTTACGGAAAAGTCAGTCATATCGACTGCTTGGCTAAGCGCTGAGCTAATGCTAATCGGGGTGTTTTTTGTTTTTTTATACAACCTCTGACCACAGTTTAAACTGATTATATGAATTACATATAATTTTGTTGATGTTCTACGGAAATCTTTCGGCTGTAATGATCTAACAGTGGGGGTCTTTAAACTACTGTTCAGGACAGAAAAAATGCGCCATAAGTTTTCTTTCTTTCTACTTTTTTTTTTTTTTTTTGAACTTTCCTCGCCGCTGTGTTGTGAAAAGAGAGGAGGAGCTTCTCAGGCTGGACAAAGTGTGTAAAAACCTTTACATTTCACATGTCCACAGTTTGATTCCCACATGGATATATAAAATGACTGTCACTGTATATCCGTGCAATACAGTATATAATCTGTAAGCATGATCACGTCAATGATTTATCTTTGGCTTGTGTGGTCAGATTTCAGTTTTCGGAGTCACAGATCAACTCCATGTCACGCCACATGAGGAACAAGACAGTTCCAGGATGGCAAGCCCACCCCAAGGGCCTCTTTATGTCTCAGCCTTACTCATAGAAAGATTGACATAACGCCAGTTATTGTCATTTTATTGTATTGTCTTGAAACAATATATCTGTAAAGGTGTTTCCTGCAGATCTGTAAACTGTTTATTACAGCAGGTCAGAGAAGCAGAAAGGTCGACCACCATAAAGCCCCTGTGTTTGGTGAGCCTGTCTGCAGTGTCGATGGGGGTGGGCTGCGAGCAGGGCATTTTTAGACCCCGTAGGGCAATTTTAGACCCTAGAGCCCTCACTTTATGGAGTTCTTATTACAGAGAGGAAAGTGTGACAGAGCTCTGAAAGTGTGGTGGTGTGTAAAAGCTCTGTTAGTCTCTGTCACTGGTATTCACAACAAAGCGAGAGATTTCTGAACTGTTTGGACTTGTGTTATAGTTTTTGCCAACTTTACAACAGCCGCTGTGGGAAACAAACTTCCCCACATGGAAAATCAGGAAGTCACCAGTCATGAGAGTCACATGTCACAGCTGATTTTGCTTAGCTTTGTGTTTTGTAGGAAATTCAAACATTTTTATGTAACTATGATAATGAAACACATTTTTTTGAAAATGCCGTTAAATTTTATTGATTGAAAGTCCCACTCTGAAGGTTTCCTATTGTATGGTTTCAGTGTATGCGTTCAGAAAACTAATCAAAATCTTATGTCTAGAAAGTGAGTGCATCCTGAAATGTATTTTGTTAAACACAGTTAAACTTTCAGTCAGTTTTTATTTAGTGCTATCATTACAAAACAAACTGCTTGGAAGAAGCTTTCTAATCCTCATCTAACCTTCAGAGATACAGAGTCAGCCATTCTTTGATTTGACCTTACTTCCTCTCAATCACCTGAAATGGTATTACTGAGAAATGCTACTCCTTTTTTTCTCCATCACTAATTTACGCTTTCTTTTTCCACAGTTAAAATCATCATCTTTTACATAATCTTCTATGGCTGCTTGGCTGGAATTTTCATCGGCACCATCCAGGCGATGCTCATGACCCTTAGCAACTACAAGCCCACGTACCAGGACAGAGTTGCACCCCCAGGTAATTAACCACAACACTGTCGCTAGTGTGAAATGTTTTAGTGTTTTGTGTCAGACATCGCCATTTTGAGGCCAAATGTAAAATATATAGACTGAGATAAGGAACTAAGTTTAACTAGCTAATTGATTCTAATGAATTCTAACTAGCTGTTTCCCTGACCGACCTGCAGTCCTGAATTGTTTAACATTATTATCACACTGCTGACATTTTTAATTAGCCTCTGTCAGCAATTACTATTTGTCTTAGGTCTAAATGTTATAATGTACTTCAGTAATGTGGCTGTTTAGCAGAGTTTTACTAATTTAGCTAATTTGCAAATCTACAAAGATCCACAGGTAACTAATGAGTTATAATGCAGCTACAACCACAAGGACACAGCTGTGAGGAAACTGAGTATGTTAAGGTGCACTGATGATGGCGATCAAAAGTAACAGTAATATCTAATGTTTCATCTTCGAAGTGAAACCTTGTAACGTTTCTCATCACTGTTGCTTTATTGCTCTGAAAGGAGAGAGAGCTTTTCAGCCATTTTGTCTTTTGTGCCACTCTCTAGTCAGCTTGATGGGGTTTTGCCTGTTCAAGTATAAAGGGAATGCTGCTGCTTTTCTTCACAACTTGATGAGTGCCATCACTTGTCAGGATTGCTTTTCTTATAGAGGCATGGAAGTTCAGCATTAAGCTGTATTCTTGATAGGTGTATCCAACTGTAAAAAAAAATGTTAACTGGTTGAACTAAGGAGAAAAATATAACAAAGAACCTGATATTTAGTTGCAAAAGAAAATAACAGCATGGCTGTACAGTATTTGAAGTTGTCCTGCTAATCTTGGAGGATGTTCAGGCATTGCTAGACTTCTTATTGTTCTATTGCCAGGCGTTTGCCTAACCAGCCTCCACGGTTTTGGGCCAGTGAACGTTTGCACAGTGTGTGCTGTCGCTTGGCATATATTTAGCTGTATTCAGTGTTAGACAGTGTGCTGGTGCCATTTCCCCCTAAAGAGTGGCAGTCTCTGTGCAGATAGGTTCAGTGAAGAAAGGAACATGAGTAGGTGCCGAGTGGAGCCCAGCAGAGCGCGCTACGATTGGAAGCTGTGATAAGGGAAGGAGGTGGTAGACACACCCACTGGTCTGAAGTCCCACCCTCCTCTCAGGGGCTAAAAGTTTCCATTGTGTGAGCGAAACACGTGAGGTGAAGGGGGGAGGGAGGGGGGGGGGGGTGCTGGCTCAGGCACTGTTGGGTTGAGTTTGTACAAGTTCACATGTAGTAAAAGAAATCTATCCCTCTTTTTTTTTTTTCCTTTTAATTATTTTTGGCATTAAAAATAAGCTAGAGTTTTAGTATGGAAACAAGAAATGCACATCCATGCAAAGACCGTTAAAAGGAATCATGACCTTGCAGCAATACCAGGGTTCCTCCCACTCATTCCCCCTCACTGACTGTGCTCGTAACCACGCCCCAATTTGGCCTTGCGCTCGAGCTGGGTGGAAAATTACTGCCAGGCTGAGAACAGGAGTTTCATCTGAATAGCTAACCATGACAATGAATGGATTTGGCTTTAACTGCGCAATTGAGCAGCTGAGTCTATAGTTGAAGCTTGAGCGTATGAGGAAATGCTTTCTTTTGACATTATAATGTGGTCTCATTTCATGTGTTCTAGTGTGCTGGACTAAAAAGTCTGTCCCGTCTCCTCTTCTCTCCTCAGGCTTATCGCACACCCCACGCTCCGATAAAGCCGAGATCTCCTATAACACGCAGGATGAGGACAGTTTTAGACTATATGTAAAAGCCATGAGAGAACTGCTGGAGCCATACAAAGACGACAGACAGTTGGATGACTCGAAATATGAAGACTGTGGGGGTACGCTGGGTTTTCACAGCTAGCTTGGGCCTACATTACACAGAACACACTGTATATCCACACAATAACTAACTAACATAGAATATCACAACAGAGTATATGCTAGGTGTATGGAGTTTTGTAGATGCTTTGTGTAGTTACAAGTGCACAGAAACTCAGGTCTCTATCAAAGTCAAGGCAGGATTAAGAGTTGTAAGTGGAATAGTCCAACACTTAGTTACACATTAGCTTTTTACATATACATCAGATTTTGAGAAGTTACATATATATTTTTGTTGTATACATATGAAGAAAGATGACACATGGCAGCTTGTTGTTACCCATGCGGTGAGCATGCTTACTGCTCATTTGTGAAAATTGGGGTGTGAATACTCTGGGATTCATGTATTTTGTTGCATGTTTAGATGCTCCTGCCAGATACATTGAACGTGGGGACTTGGAAAGTGAGGTAGGTGTAAGGAAGGCTTGCCGCTTCAAGATTGGCTGGCTGGGAAGCTGCTCAGGCATAGAGGACCCCAACTTTGGTTTTAAGGATGGCAAGCCCTGCCTTATTGTCAAGCTTAACAGAATTGTCAATTTCAGACCCAGGGTGAGTTCCAATTCACGAAAATGCAGAATGCTCAGAAAAATACCTGCATGGGTTAGGCTACATATTTGACTTTACATGTAGTTTACAGATTATTATTTTTTCATTCTTTAGCCTCCGAAATCCAATTCGTCACTCCCTGCGGCTGCTGGTGGGTTGCTTGCACAAAACGTGATTCCTATTTACTGCAGCAGCAAGGTACAGAGCATTTAGCATGTATTTTACTATACAGAATGTGTGTAATACAAATACCACTTGATTATACACACACACATGCACAGAATGGAAAAGCAGTTACACACCTTCTCTGTCTTGCTGTTTTAACTTATTCCTTGACATATTTGGTGGTTGAATAACAACCTTTTTTCCTCTCTCCTCTACAGAAAGAAGAAGATGTTGACAAAATCAAAGAGATTAAGTATTTTGGCCTGGGCCAAGGATACCCACTGCAGTACTATCCTTACTATGGCAAGCTGCTACACCCCCATTACCTCCAGCCTCTTGTGGGCATACAGTTCACCAACATTACCCATGACATGGAGCTGCGTGTAGAGTGCAAAGTATATGGAGAAAACATTGATTACAGTGATAAAGACCGTTATCAGGGACGTTTTGACCTCAAAATCATGGTCAAATCATGACCACAGCTATGAAAATAGCACTTTTACTCTGCCCATTTCAAAACGTAATAATTTAGACAGATGAAAAAATAAGAGAGTTCAATTAAAAAAACAAACAAACAAAAACCACAACTAGTCTTGAACAAACTTTCATAACATACGGGACCTACACTTAATCTGTATGCTTTACACTAGCTTTCTCTGCATATGTCTAGGGTTAGAATGTAAACATTACAGGAAGAGTAGCAATAGCAAAGTATTTATTCTACTGTAAATGAGAATATTCCTTGAGCCATGGGACATGTTCATTCATTACTGTAAATTATGATTCCACTACTGATGTAGCGAGCAGTGTTTCTGTCCCTGAGTATTTCTGCCTAGTGTGGTCTCGCTCTATATTTTTTGGAGTGTGCAGTACAGTAGTCGCATACAATGGTCCTTTCCAAGCCATGTTATAATTTCTGTTGTCTTATGTGAGTCAGTTTAGTGGTCCAAGGTGTGTGTGTGTGTGTGTGAGAGAGTGTATGTGTGTGTGTAAAAGAGTGAGAGAGGAGGAGTTTGTATGTGTGTGTGTTTGTATTTGTAAAATAAAATTAAAAAAAAAAGAAAATAGTGGCATGGTACGCGCTGATATCCCCAGGTCCGTATGTGAGTAAATGACTGCACTCCATGGAAACTTTTTTCCTTCTCTTTTTGACTTATTTTGTTGATTGTGGGGAAAGTACTTTTACATCACTTCTTCTCTTATTTGATCATCTTGCAGTGTGGGAGTTTGGGGTTAATGACATTTCTGTATAAGGCTTTTACCTTCTTTTATTTCAAGTGTAGAACTGTGTGTATCTAGTCTGGAGAATCGGCTCCACTCTAGAATGGAGGACTGTTCCTCCCTATGGTCACCGTGGCAACTCAGTGCTTTAATTTAATTTTTTTGTTTTGTTTTTTCTTTTCTTTTTTGCTGGAGACATCACAATGTGGTGTAACTTTCTAATGAATGTTTTAGCCATTTACATGGTGGAAGAATTTTATATTTATGCAGTTGTACAATTTTTTTTCTGCAGGAAAAAGTGTATTGTATGAATCCAGATACCAAAGTCACTGGTCAGAGTTAGATACTTATCAGATCCAATGCAGTACCCCATGTAATATGATGTTTCGTCAATGTTAAAAGTGCTTAAAAGTCAATGTTGAACATGAGCACATCTGTCAGAAGTTGCATCTGCTCTTGTCATTTTATTTAATACAGGTAAGGCCTAAACAAATAAATGTACAACCAACCTGACTGTTGTCTCTCTCTTTTTTTATTCAGACAACCATAAACACAATCAAGCACAATGTGTGCACAATTATTTGAACAATCAGCCATCTAAAATCTTGAAGAAATATTGGACCTGTGAAAAGAGAAATAGCAAATAAATACACATAAAAGATAATTATGCAAATAACTGGTGTGCAGTTGACTGATGTGCACAGTCAGCTTTTCCTGTAATTATTTCCCAGCACTTTGTTTAACCATTATCGTGCCAGCAGAGCAGATAAGCAGCCTGGTTTATTTCAAAACAACTAACTTTCCCAAAACACACACACTTGTGAAAACCCATAAGTGAAAACATCTTAGCATGTATTTATATGTGTGTGTACGCATATGCATGTGTGTCTAGAAGAGTGATTCACAGTGAGAGACTGCTCTCAGTATAGATGTGTGTGTGCGTGTGTGTCTCTCTAAGAATGTGCTGGCCGAGTTGCCCAGCAGGCGAATGATTAACAAGGAACCGTTTGTTAAAGAGCACAGATCAGGAGCTTGTGTGAAACAATGATGCTGAATGGGCCAAAGTTACTGCCTGAAAAGCACAAAGCCCTTCCTCCACTTAATCCTGCCCTCTCCTGCTCCTCTTTCAGAGAGACATTATGCATGCTGTGGGTTTGATTCAGCCTACAGTGGACCGTCATGAGACCTGCATCTCTGTCTCACGTGACGTGAAAAGTAGAATTATTTGTGAAGGCGAGTAAACGTTGGCCAGCAGGTCCGGCTCACACTGCCTCAGTTCATGACTGAAACAAAAGTGAATGAGATCAGAGAGGACTTACTTCCAGTAACCCGTCCTCTGGGAGGTCGGTACAGTGGACAGCATTCTGCACTTTGTTCTTGCCATAAAGAGCTCGTAAAGTCGTGGGCCGCAAATGACGAGCTATTTCCTGTAGTGGAACACACAAAGGCATGTCAGCTCATTGATACTGTGCAGGTTAAATGATGGAATAAACCTACGGCTGAACTATATCCACTTTGCTAATCCGTCTGTCTCCTTTAAACAACAGTTGGCCTGAAGAGTGCTCAGGTGAAGATGCGTGCAGAGTGATGATGATGATTAGCACCCTACAGTGTTGTGGATTCATATTACTTCCCTTTATGCCTAAAGCATCAGATTACTCACATTTGTTCGTAAAACAACAGTAATTGTTACTTCCTCTACATCTGCTCATACCTCTTTGTTCAATCAGAATGTCAAGAAGATGACAAGGATAACACCATTAAGGTTGCCTAATAAGTTGCGTAATAAGTGTGACAAGCTCACAGTTTCAAGTACTAGGGCTGTAAAAAAAAAAAGAAAAAAAAGAAAAAAGATTATGAATAATGAATGAGAAGAGGAGATAAACTCCCGGCCATCCAATAGGTTCCAGATAAGGGCTAGTTTATTTAATCCTAGCATGTTTTAGAAGCAGTAGAATGACACAGATCAGAATGTTCAGCATTCAGAGCATGCTGTAATGCAGCAAATGAGAGAAAAAACCCTCACATTCTTCGCAAACCAGGAATAAATGGATACTGCTTTTTTTCTTTTTAAAGAACTGTATTAGCACGCTGAGTAACGCTCAATGTCTGATACTGAGTTATTTACGAAGTCTCTCTGTGAGCACAGGCCTTTTACCATTTACTTTTAGTTAGTGACATGAAGATTGAAGTAATGATCAAACTTATTATGCCACTTGGATAAAAAAAGAAGAAAAAACATCATTAAACATCATATTCACAGCACATCATTTAATATTAAACCCTAAAATGAGAAATTGTCACATCTGATGCCATACTAACTCACTGTTTAAATGTTATTATCAGTCCATGGGTGCATCCACAAAAACAAAAGAACTCACTGGATAGCTCGGAGTTACATTCCTAGCACTAACTACATGCTTTTCTTGTTACTGCAGTATCTGAATAACAAGTGAGGAACAAAACAAAAAAAGAGGCGTGCCATTACACGACAAATAACCAAAGAAGAGTTTGTGTGATGTGTCCCAACACAAAGCAGAGTCACTGTTACTCCCTGGGGGTTGATTAGTTTTCATATAAAAGCATGTCCCAAAATGCATTATTCATCTTGTGGCTGGTGAATCCATTTTTTAATTTTTAATAAAACATCAATAAACTTTATCCATTTATAGACACATTTACTGTTGCAGTATATCTACAAGCCAGGCACGTTATCACTTACTTCACAGCAGCTAGAACATTTACATATATGGCACTTCACAGACACCCTTACAACTATCTCATTTATACAATGGAGCAGTTAGGGGTTTAGGGCCATACTCAAGGGCCCAGGAGTAGTTTGGCGCTTGTGGGATTTGAACTCATGACCTTTTAATCAGTAGCCAAACACCTTAACCACTGAGCTGCCATATAAGCAGTATAAGCTATCAAGCCTTACTTTCTTCATCTTCCATCCTGAGTACTTTTATTTGGCAGAAAACTTAAAGGAACAGCTTTACCCAATACAATTACAAAGCACTGACACTGGAGACTCCTTCCAAAAATGCTATAAAATGTCAATGTTAAATATATATTTAAAAAAAACCTGCTTATTATAAGACTGTAATTATGTGAGCATCCATCATACAAGCCCCTGTGAATGTTGTTACTATAGAAACAATAATGTATTAATATCATTGCTTGCTGTTAGCGATATTGTCAGAGCTGCTGTTCAAATTAATTAATCAACCCCTTCTGACCAATCTGATTTGAGAATTCAACAGTGTTGAAGTATAAATAGTAATTGTTAAATAATAAGGTTATTTAATAAGGTTAATAATTGAACATGTTGGCTTAAACTATACTACAAAGTCACTAAAAAAGAGAGAATAAAATAGCCTGATACAAAATGTTTTTTTTAGGTCACATCTGCATATAGGGATATAAAGCATCCCTCCTCCAGGCCTCACTGGAAGGCAGTAGTTTGTGTCCACACACTTTTCAGGCTGTTGTACACAGAGCTGTCATCTCTGTGCTCTTTCTGTAGAATGCTGGACTTAATTCCAGGTCTTGACTTTAATTCTTGCTCACATGTGTTCAGCACTGAAAGATCATCTGGCGCTCAAGTACACAGGGCACGGGCTCTACTGTCCTGCTCCAATCTCTGCCGTGAGGAAACGTGATCTTCCTCCCCTAGTGATGCTCACAGGAGAGGCCTCATCCAAATGGAAATAAGCCTCAAAGAAAATGTACAGCAACAAACTTTCCCAAGCCACCTGTAACTCTCCACACTGGAGCCATGCTGAAATTTCTCAGGAGCTTGTAGGGCTCGTAATCCCACCCTCAAAGCCAACACATTATTAAAAGTTTAGGAAGGTTTTTAGTGGTAATAATGACCACACATACGCTAAAAGAAAGTTATTATTGCAAATGACTGTTTATGGAAAATACGTCCGGAGACACATATCATTAGATATCTGCGCATTAGTGTGTTATGGAGTGAAGCCTACTAGTCCCTCTGCATTCCTCTGCTCAGTGTACCAGGCATGTATTTCAAGGACACGCCATGTGTAATATCCTTCCTGTCCAGATAGTTTCATCTAAGTGTTTCACAAGGTATAGTCTGGATCTAATTATAATATTTAATAAATACAAAATAACAATCATTGGCAAATTGCTGTGGTATAAGACAAATACAATCATTAACACTTTTTTTTATAGACTCTCAGGATACTTCATATTTATTATCTATTGCCAGTTTGCACATGTGTACTGTAAATGTAAATACTGATGTAAATATGGTTTAATCCACAACTGTTTCATATCTGCATTGCTACCTTTAATCTGACTTAATGTATTCTGCATTTAAGGTTTTCTTCTTAATCTTGTATATATATATATATATATATATATATATATATATATATATATATATATATATATATATATATATATATATATTATATTTATATTTGTATATAAATAATATAGACATAATTTTTCATTTTAGATTTTTGTGTGTGTTGTATCTTGTAACTGACTAAGCTGCTGTAACACAAGAATTTCCCTCTTGGGATCAATAAAGCATCTCTCTCTCTCTCTCTCTCTCTCTCTCTCTCTCTCTCTCTCCCTCTCTCTATCTATCTTTTTGGAAAGGAGTCAACTTTGGGGTAAAATAAATAATGCTACAAGTTGAAATTTTCTCAGTATTCCTCAGATATTAGAAGGTTTAATGTGACAAGTTGTGTGTTCAATAATACAGCCACACTGCATACCCCATTTTATCCCACACACTGAAAATGTCAATACAGAGTACACATGACGTCATACGGCTGCACAGCTCAGGGACAAATACGCTTTAACATCAACAGTTCCCACACTGCCACTGACACAATATCTGTCATTGTCTACTTGATGGTGTGCTCATTAAAAGCGAAAATGGAGGAAAAGAAACTGAAGGGCAGACAGACAGTGTGTACTACCAGGTCTTCGGAGATGGTTCAGTGTTGTCAGTCGCTTTCTATTATCAGATGAACCAACGGCTGTGCTACTTTAATCGTGGTACAAAAACAATTAAAAGACCTCAGGCTATGGAGAAGTGAGGGACCTATTTTCAACAGGCAGTCAACGACCTACACAAACAGCGCTTTATACTGCAAAGACAAGAAGACAAAAAGCATATGCTGTTTTCCTTTATTCATGCACCAAAACATGCTCTGGACTCAAGGGTTGTGTGAAGTGGAAAATAACCAGGAGGGGGTGATGAGTAATTTATATCTCGACTGATAATCACTAATAACATCTTGATCATGTATCTTCTTCCTGGCACATTTACAACTGTTACAGACTTTTAAAAAATATATTAATGGGCCTGATTGTGCTTCATGGTGTTACTGTTCTCTTTGGTTTTTCCCTCGCTGATGAATCAAAGCAGGATTTCACCATAACAGATGATGCAATTTCAAGTTTGGTCAATAGCAACTTGCACACAGTAAGGTCAATTACTTTAGTGTTATGTATATGTGTATTTTTGCCCATTCCCTTAAAAGTTGTCAAATGTCTAGAACTGACTGTACATCATGTGGATATTTTAACTTAAACTGACATTTCATTACAAATGTTTCATTATCTGGTCATGGTTATGGCCTACATGTTGCTTTATTATAAATAATCAAAAATCATATCCATCTGCTGCTACACAGTATATTTACTGTCCAGATGTAAGAAGGCTCATGAGTTGTTTACGTCTGCTGGTGGACCTCTTATTATAAATGTGCAGATGGCTGCACAGGGCTTAGATGTACCCTTGAGTTTTATTCCAAAATTAATGCTATGAGGTAATTTTCACTCCTCTGCTTGTATTACCTCATTCAGATAGAGGCTGGATATGTTTGGGACAACATTACATCCTTAATGCACAAAACAAGGTGCTCCAGGCACAAACTGACCAATACACACATTCCAGGGACACAAATACACCAATGCAGTTTTATATGCAATTTATAACTTATTATTCATACACCCATAAGTACGGAGTCCTAAGCCACAGCCCTAAGGTTCCATAGAGGCATGTTGTGCTCAGAGTTTTGGTGAAAAAGGCCATTATAGTCTGCTCTCTTTGCCAGACAAAGCTTCCTGTGTGCTGCTCTTCTGTAAAATAAATGGCTGCTTAGGTGATGCCACATTACTTCATAACCTGCTGAGATCACTGTCTGGCTTCACACTCCCTCCCTGTTCAGAGTCCGTCACATCATGGCTATTACCAGAAATACCAATCTCTCTTGAAGAACCGATAAAGTATTACCACTAGGCTTGCTCAATGTAAACCACAAGACTCTCTTGTCCACCCTCAGGAGTCTTGGAATTTGTGGAACAGCATGGGAATGGTTTGCTTCCTACCTGGATGGTTGCTCATATCAGGTAACATGGAAGGGATTGACATCTGCTCCACACAGACTCTCTACTGGTGTCCCACAAGGCTCAGTTCTTGGTCCTCTCCTTTTCTCCCTCTATGCTCACTCTCTTGGCAAAGTTATATCCTCACTTGGGTTTTCATACCACTGCTATGCAGATGACACCCAACTTATCTTCTCCTTCCCTCCCTCAGATACCACGGCTTCTGCTCGAATCTCAGCATGTCTAGTGGACATTTCATCTTGGATGACGGCTCATCAGATGAAACTCAATCCCAGCAAAACTGAGCTGCTGGTCATCCCAGGTGATCCATCCCCAGTCCAGGACCTTGCGTTATCTTTGAACAACTCCATGATTTCCCCTTCAGCCACTGCTCGCAACCTTGGGGTAACCATGGACAATCAACTGTCCTTTTCCTCCCACGTCGCTAATGTGACACGTCAGGTCGGTTTCTTCTGTACAACATCAGAAGGATTCGGCCATTTCTATCCACACAGGCTACTCAGGTGCTTGTTCAGTCTCTGGTCATTTCGAGATTGGACTACTGCAACTCTCTTCTGACAGGTCTACCTCTGAACGCAATTCACCCACTGCAAATGATCCAAAATGCAACTGCACGACTTGTTTTCAACCTGCCTAAGTTTTCCCACACCACCCCACTGCTGCGTTCCCTCCACTGGCTTCCAGTAGCTGCACGCATCAGATTAAAAATACTAATGCTTGCCTACAAAGCCAAGAATGGACCAGCGCCATCTTACCTCAAAGCTCTCGTTACTCCTCGCACTGCACCTCGCTCCCTCAGATCCACTAGCACTGCTCGGCTGGTCCCACCATCTCTCAGGGCAAGAGGTAGGTATACATCTAGACTCTTCTCTGTTCTGGCACCGAGGTGGTGGAACGATCTTCCCCTAGATGTCTGTACAGCCGAGTCACTGACCGTCTTCAAACGGCAACTGAAGACCTACCTCTTCCTGAAGCACTTAAACTAGCTCTTATTTTTCCCTGTTTATGTATCATGTTATATCTTTAAAAAAAACAACTCAGTTTTTAGGCTAATGTTATCCCAAGTTTGTGTCCTATTGAACCAGTGTTAATCTATTCATTGATAGAAAATTAAAGCACTTTTGTACGTCACTCTGGATAAGAGCATCTGCCAAGTGCCAGAAATGTAAATGTAAATGTCTGTAAAACAACTGGGTTCAACTTTGGTGTAATTTATTGGTATAGCTTAGTAAAAACTCTGAACATTTAGGTATTTTTAAAGAAAGAACCAGACTGAGACATAAGCTATCTTAAATAAATAAAAATGCCGTCTTTGTGAATCAGTGAATAAGCCGAACATGTTGAGGAATTCAAAATGGTGCAGAGAAATCACCACAAACAGCCTAAAGAAAAACAGCAGGTTGCTTTTTCCAGAGAACAGATTTAGCACATAACAGAGGTCTGTATTTAGAAACAAACCACACTAACTCTACGTTAGAAAATAGGCAAGATGCATGAGAAGACTGCTGGTAAAGTTCACCTATCACATAGCTCAGTCACTGTGCTGATTTACCAGGGCCTTAATTAAGCTTTGTTAAATAAGTCTCCTCAGAGACTACTGTTATGGTAACTGCAGGTTCCCCTGTGCTCTACCTTGATGGTAGAAAGGAGTATGGGGATATTAAACACAACACCAAAGCAATAAGTACTACTTCCATTTCAATTCAGACTTGTATCATTAAATTAAACTGCTTTGTGGACGAACAGCTATGTTGAACAATGCAGAAAATCAGATAATCAATACCAGTCAGTTCTCTTCATTTTACCACTATTTATATAATTAGCACTCTGACAAAGCAAATGCTGTTTCCTAATTTTGTGAGTAGTCATTTGAGTTCCCGTTGTGATAAGAAATCACAATCATCTATTGTACTTTTTATTAACACAATCTAAACCTGCTGCAACAGCTCATACTTTATTTTACTATTCACTATTTTGGTCAGTGCCAGTCTTAAGCAATCTGTGTAAATGATGAAGAATAGCTTTTATAAAGGAAAATATACTTGTGATAGGAAAAAGGAAAAAAAAAAATGTTGCTTTTCACGTTAACTAGAAACCACCAAGTGCAACCTTCTCTGCCATGAAGACTCTCCTATGGTGGAAAACCTACTGACTGCTACAAAGCATGTTAATATAAACCTGTGATTTTCCTGTGAAAGCTGCAGTTATAGCAAATTAATCAACACTCTCTGACAAATCAAATTCAAAAACCCAATAGCACTGTGGTATGAAGGTGTATAATCTATTTACAGTTTAGGTGTAACGAAAAAGAAGTGGTATACTTTTATATTATATAATGATTTAGCTTTGTTGGTATAACTGTGACGTTAATACTGCTATGTAAATGGACAGTAAAAGCATTTACTGAGCTTAATTGAAATGAACACATTTATCACCAGAATGTCTACACACACCTAACTAGAGATCAGATTTGTGAGGTTAAAACTGGATTATTAACTGAAAACCTCATTATACACTCCCACAGGTTAAATACTACTGGTAGGATGTGCTCTGTTATCTTGTTTTCACACCTGGAACCGGAGTCCTGTCCGTTAACTGAGAAGTGACCAGCTGATCTTTGCCAGCTAATACGATCTGTCAGCACAGTACAATATTCATGATCTCCGGCATCACATGAGACAAGTACAGCTGACAGAGCTTAATTTAAGCATTCGCTTATTCACACTCAGAATGTTTGCTTTATGCTCAGTCTAACACAGAATGTTGCGAATATGCATACTTGGTCAGGTATTTCAATTCTCATGAATAAGATCACAGCAGGTGTAGTGTACATCTGTAGAGACATGGATGTTGAGGAGCCCTGTTCATGGCAACAAGAGTCCTCTTTTGTGTTTAAAAGGTCAAATTAAGAAGCTTTAAACATTTGTACTTGCAGCTAATAAAAAGTTAGTTACAGGGAAGTATATCCCTGGATGCCCTATTTTCAACTCTCATACAGAATTAGATTAAAGCAGTAGGCTAATATGACCATTGAACCTGTAGCAAAACTTGTGAAAACTATTTGTCGTCTTGCTGGCTTGTCTAGTTTGGTTTTTTTTTTTTCATTTCAACATCAAGTTATACATCAAATTGTACATGGAACTTTATTTCTTTCCAAGGCCTAAAATCTTTTGCTGCAAACATTAAGAAAAAAAATCCAGCATTTTATTAAGAAAATCCTTGGGTACATGTATGTAACAGTTTTGTCAACAGCAAAACACCAATGGCCGGACACTTATATGCTCACGTCAAAACACAATCTGAAATACATACAATAGGTTTTGCAGTAGAAGGACACAGTGCCTGAAAATATTCACTTAATGACCAAAAACAATTGGTGATTAGAGGCAATTATTATTAGTATTATTGTGATTGTGACTAGTTTGTTGTTCAGGTTCTAGCTCATCTGAACTTTCGTTATCTTTTAGCATTCCCCAGTTTGATCACCTGCCAGCTACTGACCAGGGAAATGGAACTTTTTATTGAAGATACTTGAAGCCAGTCAACCGTATCTTTCGAACTGCTGCTCATGCTGCATCACATGGCAGTGTAACACACTCAAAAGAAAGTGCTATCTTTCCACTTCTGCATACACGAGCTCAAAAATGCACATCATTGGCTAGCGTCGCTGTGATTGAAAGGGTTGAGGGAGTGCTGTTCCCTCATTTCCAGAGAGCATGGCCAATTTTGCTCCCTTGGCTCCTGGCCACGGATAGGGACTCAAATTTACATTGAAAATCTTTGTTTCTGTAATATTCCGTAATATGTAAACATTTACATGCTTCATATAATAATATGTTAGGAAATGCATTTACCAATACAGGCATTTGGTAAAAGAAAGTTAAACTGTACCTAGTAAACCATTATTCATTGCAATCAAAAATAGATGACAACAGAATTATTGCCTGCCTTTAAGATAAAAATTAACATTATACAGCTAGTTAAATTGTCTTCCCAAGAAACAGGAGAATCTATTCAGGATTCCTATAGCCGAACCGCTAAAACATGTTTAAAATAAATGCAAACAATTGTCTATGGGTCTCAGGCTTCAAGATTTGCTGTTGTCTTCAACCAAATGAATTTGAATACATAAAATCTCTCCATCACAATAGGAAGAAACAAAAAAGCTTCAAACACAAACTGACCCAGATAGTTTAAAATACTATTAATCACAATCAGGACCAAATAGAAATGTGGAGCCACTTAAATTCGCCAAGAACTGAAAAAGGACATGATTAATTACATAGTCACATCATTTTTGCTGATGAGAGAAGCAAAGAGGTTCCCATTGACCACAGATTTCAAGAATTGAACAGTTTGGCTGATTCTTGAAAAAAAATTTTTTTAACTAACTAACCTCCATAACAACAAGCTGTTTAAAAAGAGTTGTACTTAGAGTGAAAGAGTACAAGAGTGACAGCAACCCAAAACACACAGTGCTGAATTTCACCAAGTATTATTGGAGCTATAGCTGGAATTGTGTATTGCGGTCAGCTAAAAATAAAAACCTATTTTTTGGCCTCACGTGCCCTCAGCATGTTTGGCACAGGGTCCCTTGTGAAGATTGATGCATTCATGAATCAGGATATTTCAGCCCCAAATCCGGTTGTCTTTTGAAACAGAGTATGGATTTAAACCACACTAAAAATGACTAATATGAAATGAGTGCCTAAATAAGTTTATCCTGCACGATACTTACTTGACTTGTAAGTAAAACTGCATGTATTAGAACTTAAAATATCAAAAAATAGATTCAGCCATAGTCTAATACCTGAAATCTTTTGACAATAAAGAGACAGTTTGCCATGGCTAAATAAGCTAGAACAAGCTAGGGAAATCAGCTAGGGAAAAAATGTGCCTTTAAAATCATGTGCTGTGATGAATTGTTATCCCTTTTTTATGAAATTCTAATCTTTCTCATGCAATGCAGAAGATATGTTTCAAATATCACACTGGCTTCTCCCATGTGCATTCCTTTTAATCTGCTAACAACATATCCACAATTCTCCACTCAATAATTCATCTTTGATATCAGAGTATTATGGTGTTAGTAACAGGGGCTAAACTCAGTGAAGCAGTTTGCCCATCAGGTTTGCCTGCAAACATAAACGTTTCTCTCCAGTAGCTGTAGGCATGTTTTAAGTAGAAACTCATTAGTAAACACTGTGGTAGGCCATATAACAAACATTGCTTAAGCTTAGTTTGAAGGGTAAAAGGAGTATTTTAAAATAATTACACAAGAATGCAGAATGTAATATTGAGAAATTGGATAATGATGAACTGAAACGATTAACTATCACGGAGCAAAAGCCCCACTCCTGTGGTGTAGAAGCTGCACCAGTGCGTTTTTGTACAGTACGAGAGGCAACTGCGGATTTGTCTAATGTTTCTGTTCCAGGACAAAGTTAAACTTAATTATTGCTCCGTGGCTGTCTGCTGCCAGGTTTGCATATCTCTTTTTCCCTCCTTCCCCTTTTTTTTCCTCTTACTTGTATGATGTTAGTTCCTCCCAGCCTAATTGAGGCAGCCACGGCTCATGTAACCGAGATAAACAAGTGGTGAAGCAAATGAGACAAACTACTGAGCAGATTGAATGTGAGTGTGTTCTATTAGAGGATTTAGCTGTTGGGGTGGCAGCTGGCTGTATTACCTGTATTAATGTTTACAACGACAACTCGGGCAAATGGAGATCTATACATTAGAATAAGAAACCAGAACTGTTCATGACCAATTTGAATCAGATAAGGGATAGATAAGTGCTTGAATGTTTGTGTATTGTGTTATGGACAGCGGTCATAACCTTGCCAAATTTATTCCAGGGATTGCCTGTTGCTATGCTGGCACCAAATGATGGTGTCACTCAGGTGTTTCTCTAAAGAAGGTAAAAAGAAGGTCTGGATTAACAGACAGTTAGCTTTGTGGACTTTACTATAATTTCTTTAAAATTGGGCATTTTCATTATTTTGGAAGTTGTGTATTTGTAAATATTTGTCTATATTTGCTAGGTGGCTGGTTACAGTGAGACAGATTTTATCACAATTAATTTTTTATGTAAGATGCTGGACATAAATGCGGTAGCTCTATGTTTACCATGCTTTGACAGGTGTGAAATTGATGTGCTTGCATGGTTGAATGTTACACATCCTTATTTATTGTCTACAGTAATTACACAGCCTGAACTTGCTGCCAGCTTATAGTGCCATGAGCGCAGGCCTGCCCATGTTTAGGTGCAATGATTTTTTTTTTACATTCTGCAGTCCGTGTACGGCACCTAGTCCGCTCATTTTTATGGTATTTATGTTGTTTTCATGCTTGTCTCATCTGTGTGCCTTAAAAAAAGGTTCCTGATGACAAACTTCAGTTAGGATTTATTTTTTATGCCTACATACTTACAATGTCTAAATACTGCTCTTATCACTGTGCAACACTGTGTGAACGTGTGAGTGACTTTGCCTATTTCCATGGCTACCTGAACACTGCACCAATTTATGCAAATTACGGCATCGTGTGAATGCGAGTGACCATAAACCCAGAGCTGAACTCTTCAGCACACATCTGTTTAAATTTAAGTTTAAGTTAAAGCACAGGTGAATCAAGCAAAAACTTTTCAGAAGCTTAGCTTTTTGGAAGAAAATATTCCTGTGTTTGTGTGCACTGCTTAAAATAATGAACGAATCAACATTAAAAATAAATAGGTGATGACCACAAAGTCCTTAATAATGGCGTATTGCAGCTCAAGTGATCACATTATATACACAGCAGCGGCCCTATAGTGTTTATACTAAACAACCAGACAGTCAAATATGCCATTTATACGCAGCCACAGCTGGAGGAGAGAGCCAGGAAGAGAGAGTAAGGGAAGGGAGGGAGAGAGACAATGTTGCTATAGGAGGAGGGTGAAGAGGTATATTTCAAGATGAGCCATGCTGATGTCTAGACTGACTTTTCTCTGTCTCTCTGCTGTGTGTGAGACAATCCCATTGAGAGTGGGAAGAACACTTCTTTTCCTAGAGCCATAATTAAGTATGACCTTAACTTGTATCTTAACTTAACATGTGACAAGAAATAAAATACAATAAAAAGAAAAAAATAATAAAACTACCAGTGTTTCTTAAAACCGTGTTTTGTGTGTGTGTGTGTGTGTGTGTGTGTGTGCGTGTGTGTATAGACAGATAGACAGATAGATAGATGGATAAATTATTTATGCAGTTTTTTCAAAAGGACATTTATTCTGAAACTGGGAACATGTATATCTGTCCCCATGCTTACTGCATGACACCAGCATGTTGCCGTGCTCTGCGAAAGAGATAGGATTTAACGGACGCTTACTGGGCAAACCAGTAAAAGCTCATTTTCTGATTACTAGGGGGAAGAATGGAATGCTTTTGTTAATATACAACAAAGTACAATGTTACTTGTGTACTGTGTAAAATGTTAAATGAGCTACAACAATGCAGGAGTACATAAAATATAGTTAGAAAACTGCTAGAATAATTTTGAACCATCATAGAATAACACTTTTTGACAACCTAACATTCTACAAATACTCTGTCTCAGTGGGTGGTCACTTCATTTTGTAATTCCTTCCTGTTTAGTGTGTTCCTGTTCTATAAATATAATCCTCCTTTAACCAGAAGGTTTACTAAAGTTTACTAAGTCAGGCAAATTGGAAAATATAGAAAGATAAACACCCTCTGAGAATATACACACACATTTAAGATACCTTTCATTAAATAAACTAATGAAACAATGCTTTATAAAAAATTAAAAAAAAAAAAAAAAAAAAAAAAAAGGCAGTTATGCTTTAGTCGTACAATAAGCACAAATTAATTTAAAGTGGTTATTACTGCAAGTGCCAAAGTGAACAGGTACTACCAGTCCTAGTAATTTTCTTTTTCCGGCTTGAAAATGGTTGGACTTCATTTGAGCTAATGTTGGTTGAATCAGTGACCTGAAAATGACAGAGCAAGGCACACTAAAAGCTTAATATAGTGAAGGTAAGACCGAACAACCGATAAGACATTCATATCGCTATAGTAGCGTAAAATCATTTAAAAAAAACAAAAAAACCCCACCTTTTTCCAATCATGACTATTATTAATCTGGGACGTTCTGTTACCTTCATCAATAAAGTGCTACTTTTTTCATTCAACTAAAAATGGGAACAGTCCACACTACAACAAGAGCAAAAGATGTGTTAAATGAAATAATCATCACACAATGCTCCTGTGGCTCAAAATGATTAGACGACATACAAAAGTGTGCTAAATATTAACATACTATTCAAAACTTCACAGGAAGTCATTTACTTTTTTAAACACGACCCATTACCAGGAGAGAAAGAGAACGCATATCAGCGATCATTTCAAAGTCCACTGAATTATCATACCTTAACCATATGTGAGAGGCTGGTTCAAGGGCACACATTCATTGTTAATCCAATAGCACTGGCAGCATTACAAATGTACGCCACCTGCACCTTGGCAACAAATTCAACACAGGTGGAACAAAGGTCAACAAGGACCTGTGTGCTGCAACACTCTTTTGCTACACACCTGAATTGGCTGACTGACAAAGAATTGGAAACCCTAAGCAGTGTACATTTCACCAAGACGTTACAGGATACAAAGCAGCCTTTTACTCAGGATGACTGACTTTGGAATCTGGTATAACTTACAGATGCAGCTCATGTTATTTAAAGCACCTGAGTACAATTCAGGTAAAAAAAAATTCAGGTATAGAAGATGAAGGAGCATAAAACTGTGTACAGCCTTATTAAAAGAAAATAATTTCATATATGATTAAATTAAAACTTTCCTTTATTGTCCTGCTTCAACTCTGAATTTCACTAGTCTGGACAAAGCAGCAATTAACATCACACAGATCTCACAAGAGTTAGCATTCAGCATTGCACTTTGGGGCAGGTGGTCATGGGTGGGCTTTTCTTAAAGGAAAAAAAAGTAATTTCCCTGCTTTGATGTGTAAACCTAAGAGCACAAAGAAGAATAATTCTTTCACTCACCGGGTCGGCAGGACCGCAGAATTCTCTGAACTTTTTGGGTGCACCTGCACTGTGAATCTCAAGGGCCATGCAGGGTCCAGAACACAGCTCGGCCACCATACTCTGCAATGCAAGTAGCCAAGGGTTAACAAGACGATGTTTGCTCTACCAACCACATTTATCAATGAAAGAGTCTATTATGCCCCTGATATTTGATACTGGATAGCCTCTGACAGACTATGAAATGGCTACGAGTTCCACTCCACCTCTAAAAAAAAAAAAAATATATATATATATAAAATATATATATATATATATATATATATATATATATATATATATATATATATATATATATATATATATATATAAAGGAAATCAGAGGCAACAATCATCACTATTGTTCCAATGCCGGTCTGGTGCAATGGGTTCAGTTTTCATTCGATGTTAATCTTTTTGGGTGAAAGCATGCTGGTAACTGTATGAGGAAGGTAGGAACTGAGACACAGAAAGAGGAGGATCATTAGTAAAAAGGGGGGATTACTTTTTTTAATGTTTCATGAGATGAGACCATTCAACACCTAATAAACACATTCAAAATGACATCTAATAAAGATTCCAACAATTACAAACAGTTCCATCACAGAGCATCTGGGCATTTAAAGTGGCTTTAAAGTGAATTAGGATGAAAAACATCCCATTCTATACTAGATCACCTGCTACAAAACAACCCCCCTTTCTTTGTCCGTCTACTTAAACGACATTCTCTGGATGAATAAAAACTTTTTTATAAAAAGATTTTTCTTCATGCCTCATATTGTTTTTTTTTTTATTTGTTTTTTAAAAAGAAACATTCATTCATTCATTGTCTACCGCTTATCCGAACTATTCTCGGGTCACGGGGAGCCTGTGCCTATCTCAGGCGTCATTGGGCATCAAGGCAGGATACACCCTGGACAGAGTGCCAACCCATCGCAGGGCGCAACACACACACACTCTCACTCACTCACACAATCACACACTACGGACAATTTAGAGATGCCAATCAACCTACCATGCATGTCTTTGGATTGGGGGAGGAAACCGGAGTACCCGGAGGAAACCCCTGAGGCACGGGGAGAACATGCAAACTCCACACACACATGGCGGAGGCGGGAATCGAACCCCCAACCCTGGAGGTGTGAGGCAAACGTGCTAGCCACTAAGCCACCATGCCCCCCTAAAAAGAAACAATTATTTCTTTAATTAATTAAATTGATATTTTAGTTATATCAATATCCACATTTGAATATTGAGATAGTAATTTTACCAATGAAAAAAATAAAAAAAAGAATTTAACCATGACAGCCAGGTGACTAGACATAGTCTCTGAATTTGCAGCAGCAGTAATAACACCAGCGCATTCATTAAAACCTAATTGTTTGTAGGGTTATTTTTGGTGCTTTAATGGGTTTTTTTTCCACTACCTCTCTAGCTTTCTTCATAACACAGACGCTCTTAGATTTTCAAGAAAATGCAAAAATCACCAACAATTAACATCTTAAATATAGCCTAATCACACAGTTTAGCAAGAACACCAAATAACCAACAAATATCAGAATGGGGAAAAAGGGAGATCTCTTTGACTTTAAGCATGGCATGGTTGTTGGTGCCAGATTGGCTGGTAAGTATTTCATAAACTGCTGATCTCCTGGGATTTCTACACACAACATTCTCTAGAGTTTACACAGAATGGCATGAAAACAAACAAACCCAGTCCTGCCAGCAAAAACACCTTGTTGATAAGATAGGTCAGAGGAAAATAGTCAGACTGGTTCAAACTCAAATAAGCATTCTTTACAACCATTTCCAGAAAATCAGAACATCACAGAACACACAATACGTTAAACCTTGAGGTGGATATGGTATAACATTAGGAAAAAAGACAATTTAATTGCAAATATATGTTGTCACCTTCCAAATATATCTTTCCCTAACAATCATAAACATTCTATTCAATGTTTAGTTTATAACTCCCAGATCTATACAAATCTAAACTGTATAAGGAATGATTTTAATTTAGGAAACAAACATATACAGTGGGGCAAAAATTTTAGTAAATATTTAGTCAGCCACCAATTGTGCAAGTTCTCCCACTTAAAAAGATGAGAGAGGCCTGTAATTTTCATCATAGGTAAAACTTCAACTATAAGAGACAGAATGAGAAAAAAAAAATCCAGAAAAATCACATTGTCTGATTTTTAAAGAATTTATTTGCAAGTTATGGTGGAAAATAAGTATTTGGTCAATAACAAAAGTTCATCTCAATACTTTGTTATATACCCTTTGTTGGCAATGACAGAGGTCAAACGTTTTCTGTAAGTCGCCACAAGGTTTTTACACACTGTTGCTGGTAGTTTGGCCCATTCCTCCATGCAGATCTCCTCTAGAGCAATGATGTTTTGGGGCTGTCGCTGGGCAACACGGATTTTCAACTCCATCCAAAGATTTTCTATGGGGTTGAGATCTGGAGACTGGCTAGGCCACTCCAGGACCTTGAAATGCTTCTTACGAAGCCACTCCTTCGTTGCCCGGGTGGTGTGTTTGGGATCATTGTCATGCTGAAAGACCCAGCCACGTTTCATCTTCAATGCCCTTGCTGATGGAAGGAGGTTTTTACTCAAAATCTCACGATACATGGCCCCATTCATTCTTTCCTTTACACGGATCAGTCGTCCTGGTCCCTTTGCAGAAAAACAGCCCCAAAGCATGATGTTTCCACCCCCATGCTTCACAGTAGGTATGGTGTTCTTTGGATGCAACTCAGCATTCTTTCTCCTCCAAACACGACAAGTTGAGTTTTTACCAAAAAGTTCTATTTTGGTTTCATCTGACCATATGACATTCTCCCAATCCTCTTCTGGATCATCCAAATGCTCTCTAGCAAACTTCAGACGGGCCCGGACATGTACTGGCTTAAGCAGGGGGACACGTCTGGCACTGCAGGATTTGAGTCCCTGGCGGCGTAGTGCGTTACTGATGGTAGCCTTTGTTACTTTGGTCCCAGCTCTCTGCAGGTCATTCACTAGGTCCCCCCGTGTGATTCTGGGATTTTTGCTCACCGTTCTTGTGATCATTTTGACCCCACGGGGTGAGATCTTGCGTGGAGCCCCAGATCGAGGGAGATTATCAGTGGTCTTGTATGTCTTCCATTTTCTAATAATTGCTCCCACAGTTGATTTCTTCACACCAAGCTGCTTACCTATTGCAGATTCAGTCTTCCCAGCCTGGTGCAGGTCTACAATTTTGTTTCTGGTGTCCTTTGACAGCTCTTTGGTCTTGGCCATAGTGGAGTTTGGAGTCTGACTGTTTGAGGTTGTGGACAGGTGTCTTTTATACTGATAACGAGTTCAAACAGGTGCCATTAATACAGGAAACGAGTGGAGGACAGAGGAGCCTCTTAAAGAAGAAGTTACAGGTCTGTGAGAGCCAGAAATCTTGCTTTTTTGTAGGTGACCAAATACTTATTTTCCACCATAATTTGCAAATAAATTCTTTAAAAATCAGACAATGTGATGTTCTGGATTATTTTTTTTCTCATTCTGTCTCTCATAGTTGAAGTGTACCTATGATGAAAATTACAGGCCTCTCTCATCTTTTTAAGTGGGAGAACTTGCACAATTGGTGGCTGACTAAATACTTTTTTGCCCCACTATAAATGGTACATTTTTTTAAAAAAAGAAACGTTTTTATTATGAAATGGAGATGATATCTCTCATTTGGACCAGGTTATGGAGAAAAATAGGTCCTCACTACATGTATAAACACAAATGCATTACAGTAACAGGAAAACACAAAAGATAAGCTGTATAAATATGTTGCGCATGAGTTCCTGAGACTGGGTGTGACAAAACCTGTGCATAAGCCATACTGAGAGCTAATCAAATAAGTGCACATCATTGTACATCTCACATAAAATACTGACCACACTGTCGACCTAATTGACCTAAGCAGAAAATACAGATACTTGTATTAAAATGATTAACATGCAGAAATGCAAGGTTCTGTACAAACACTGTTAAATACTTTTAAACCACAGCACTGTTGAATTCTCAAACCTCATTCATCAGAAGGTGTTAATTTTTGTACAACTGCATACATACATAATCATTGATATGGTGATGCTTTTTGTTTGTAAGAAGACATTTACTGAACAGTTATAGAAAGAGTCTTCAGTGTTAGCATGTTGTAGAAATCTAAATAAGACTAAATAAGTGACTAAGAATATACAATATACTCTCACTGCCATGGCTCAAGGTTCGATTCCTGGGAAGGGAACCTACCCAGCCACTGAGGGGTTAACTCCCAGTGCCGTTCCCAAGCCCGAATAAAATGGGAGGGTTGCATTAGGAAGGGTATTCAGTATAAAAGCTATGCCAAATCACATATGCGGATCAGATGGTCTGCTGTAGTGACCCCAAACAAGGAGCAGCCAAAGGACAACAATAACATTACATGACAAATGTGAATGACTAAATACAGCCGCTGTAGCACAAATGATAACTTGTCTCACAGAGGTTCTACACACTTAAAAGCAACTGTAATTTTTTAAAAATAAGATGCGTCTCTCTTTAATAAATCAAAATTGATAATGGTATAATAGCAATAACAAAATAATATAATAGACAAAATGCTGTGGTATAAGTGGAATAAAACACTTTGGGAAGAGCTATGTGATACTGGAAAATAATAAGGGTGGTAACATTAGGTCAGGCTGCATCAAAGGTTTCTTTTTTTTATTTCTTAAACATGTTCTGCTATAGAGAAGTCCACTGAATGCCTTTACTAAAAGTGTGGTGTGAGATCTGTTCTACTTACTGTGTACTCTGTGACTACCCCTTTATAAACTTCTAGAAACTCTTCTGCATTCGCACGATCCATGTTGAACTGTGACAAGAATAAGAAAAATCTTAACACATTTGAAACAGGGAAAAATGCAAGATATTAATAGACATCTACGAAAATGTAAGTGCAAGCAAATATAAAAACAGTGGCCTGGTAGTGACTATTCATCAGGAACTGAATTACATGAACAACTGATTCTTTGTCTTAAACACTCATCTTCGCCCAAAAAACATTAATTCAATAATTGCGATTCTGAACAAAAGCAAAAGATAAATTCACCTCGTAATTAAAGCTGAATATCAAAGCTAAGATCTTGGCCTCAAGCTCAGAGGGAGAATTGGGTGGCCTGTTTACATAACCACCTCAGACCGCTATTAATATAAAACATTACTACACTATGAAATACAATATGCATTTTATAGGAAACACTCCCAACTACATGAATAATAATGATCAATTCTATGGAACAGTTCTAGCACAGGGCATTTATTCTGTGCTATGATTAGCTGTAACAGAGACAGCACAGGAACGACGTAATTGGCCAAGGCAGACTTCTTGGCTATGGCCAGGTCAGGCATTAAAGGGGGAAAAAAAGAAAGTCTTTCTTCCGTGATTTCATGTTCTCTTAAAATAGGGGTGATTAGTTTGCACAAATATATAATCAGGTTTAAAGTTTATTTAAACTTGGGATATTTTGCATTATTCAAACAATCATCCTTGTCATTAATATACAAAAAAACATTTACATCCTTGAAAATCAGTTATTCTGTGAATTATTAAAAATATACAGGAATTCTGACATGACATTTAAATGCATCACATTAAATGTAGTTTGGAATGGTCAGTGCACTGACCATCTGTAATGCAGAGATCTCAAATCCAGCTTCTGTGATTGAGCTGAGGATCTTTCCGGTCAGAGCTGTGGATGCAACACAATGTCAAATCCAACAACATTTTACATGGAATAAAATGAAACACAAAAAACATCATGAAATATCCCTATGCTCATAAAAGTAGTATGATCCTCAGTGGGATCATAGAGGTGCTACAGATACATGCACAACGGTGAGCGACATTTTCTTTCCACAGGTTCCTTCTTGTTCTTTTGAGCCATTCGGTTTCATGCACACTCTTCCCTAGATCCTGTGAGTAACATATGAGTCATCAAGAGCGACACTAGAAAAAGCCCCATGAGACTCTGGTGTCATCGCACATGCAGCGTCTCATGCTGTCACCTTCAGCTGGATTCCCCTGCATCATACATGTATACACAACTAAATAGACAGACATACCAAAACTGTATACACAACTAAATAGACAGATTCTGATTAAACTCTCCTTAGTGATTTGATTAATATGAAGCATCAGTGTGTCAGACAATGAGGTGGCGGAGCATGGTGTTACTGAAGAGTAGGTGTATAAGCTAAGCTAATGAGCCAGCACCACAGTGAAGATAAATCAACAACTAGGGGGAAAAAAATGCACTAAGAGCCTGTTTTTTCTTATAATTCATCACGACTGTGATTTTGACAGATGGCCATTTGCACTTCCCTGGCAACCTTGGAACAAAAAAAAGTATGCCAATAAAGTATCTTTACAAACAAGCTGTAACTCTTTTAGGAGACCTTCATCCTTCTGTTTAACTCTCAGAGTTGTCAGTGACAGTTAAACCAAACCTCAGAGTTCAGAAGATCATAAAATTATAGGGATTTTTTTTTTTACTATTAGCACAATGCTGTAGCTCTAGTTTTCTCTCAGCATAGTCTCCTCTGGAAAGAGTATGGAGTGATTATACTAGTAAAAACCTCTCTGAGGTCACTGCGTTTAGTCAAACCACAGTGCATTGAATTACAGTGCAGAAGCAAACTCTCTGCAGAACACAAAAACCTCTACATACGAACTACACCTAAACCAGGACAAAGAGTTTTAATAAAGTACTTCTTGCCTTGGACAAGCTCGATATGTGGCTGGGAACCCACAAAGTAAGTGGTGGTGTGATATCGGTATCAGTCTTGTAACTGCCTTTCAGCTCCCAGCATTAACACTTTGTTATAATAGCATGTACTAATTACGGCCACATTGTACATTCAGGAACAGCAAGTACAATCCTTTTGGGAAAACATAACACAAATGACAGATTACTCAGATCTGCTGAATAGGGCAGCCTGGACAAATAATCATGACCCAATGGCCACAGAACAAAAAGATGAGTTGCATCTGACTTTTTGCAGGTTAACAAATATATCTTTTTTTTACATGTTAAAAATATTATTTAATTTTTATTCAGTGTGGCTGCAGCACCACCTGTGGAGAGTCTGAGAGCATGCATATGGTACCGTCATGCCATCTATATGGTTCTCCCACAGCATCATCATCGAGCCACAGCCCCATAAGCCGTGCTAGACGCAAGCACGCCTGTTGCTAGGCAATTGGTTTGGGGCTGCTTAGCAACATGTTTCTCTATTCCAGACATGAGCAAGCTCTTTCATTGGTAGAGAGGATTTTATTCAGCTTTAGTCAGCCACAGTTGGTCATGGATAATATCTTTCACATGGTCTACGACAAGGAAAGTACAAGCATTGGTTTAGGGAAACTTTGGCCCAGCTAATTTCTGTTTCACATACATTTGGGAATTAAAGTTAAATCTGTTTTGGAAAGCTTTCTATGTGCCCTTTATTATTTGTTGTATACTGTGGAGAGTTTATTTCTACCAATTATGTCAAATTACTGTCAAGGTTATCCTTCAAATGATTACATAAGACAGGAGCTATATACAGTGGTGTGAAAAAGTGATGGTCCCCCCCAAAAAAAGGTTCTCCACCGCTCCATGTTTTCGCCATTTGTAGATAATGGCTCTCACTGTGGTTCGTGGCAGTCCCAAAGCTTTATAAATGGCTTTATAACCTTTTCCAGACTGATAGATCGGTAGGTTTGTGACCTCAAGCTGAAGCGAACTTGGGTTCTGCAGCAGGACAATGATCCAAAACACACCCGCAAGTCCACCTCTGAATGGCTGAAGAAAAACAAAATGAAGACTTTGGAGTGGCCTAGTCAAAGTCCTGACCTCAATCCGATTGAGATGCTGTGGCATGACCTTGAAAAGGTGGTTCATGCTCGAAAACCCTCCAATGTGGCTGAATTACAACAATTCTGCAAAGATGAGTGGGCCAAAATTCCTCCACAGCGCTGTAACAGACTTATTGCAAGTTATCGAAAACGCTTGATTGCAGTTGTTGCTGCTAAGGGTGGCCCAACCAGTTATTAGGCTTACGGGCAAATACTTTTTCACACAGGGCCATGTAGTTTTGGATTTTGTTTTCCCTTAATAATAAAAACCTTCATTTAAAAACTGCATGATGTGTTTACTTGTGTTATTTTTGACTAATATTTAAATGTGTTTGATTATCTGAAACATTAAAGTGTGAGAAACATGCAAAAAAATAAGAAAGCAGGAAGGGGGCCAACACTTTTTCACACCACTGTATACCTTGTCCCATATGGGGAGGGATTAATAATAAATGCTATATTACCTGCAGGTCCACTGGTTACACAGTATTGATGACTGCAGTAAAAAGCCATACCACGGTTTAAACATTCACGCTTTTCTGTTGAAATATTTCCTAGGTGAAAGTGTAAAATATTGCTTACCATGAGGCCTTTGACAATAAAGGTGAGTAAATGATTAGCCGTTTATTATAGCCTGGTAGTTAATTATCGCATGCAGTTCTAGAGTATGAGTCAGACTTCTATATGTCTATGTTTTCTCTTAGAGGTTTTCTCTTCCATGATCCCTCTAAGGCAGGCTGTGCAAATACATTCAATTCATAGCCATTCATATGAGCTTGTGTTGACAGGATGCAAAATGTTAACAATGGTGAGCCTAATGGCCAGACTGGATATGAACAGCTAACCAACAACAGTTGAGAGATCATATTATGTGTGAGCACAACACGAAACAAAAGCAAAGCAACAACAGAAAGACGAGCTGCCACCAGCAACATAAGCAGGGAGGCTATAGTTTAAGCTCTAAAATGACTTCCATTATATCTGCTCTCTCAGTAGGGGGTTTTGGCTAGCATTTGCCTCACTCTCACACCCGGAGATCTGCTGGGCTCCAGTCCTCTTAATCAAAAAATAATATAGGCTTCTGTCTGTGCTGAATCACCAGCTGTCAGTATCTAAGCCTGAGGACTTCATGCAGGACACATTCTCACAGAAGGTCTTACATGTTACTCTGTGTGTAAATCCAGGGGGAGGGGTCAGCTGTTTGTAATGTGTATGCTCACAGTGGGCTTCGATATATCTGCTAACCAGTTGCCTCACAGAAAAACAGCATACAGTGTAAGCAGGTGACAAGCTCTTTCTTAACAAACGTCCAATAATATACTTTGACACCTCTTCTTTAAGAAAACAAATTTATTTTTATCATAAAAAAACATGAAAAAGTAATTTATTCAGGTTACTCTCTAAACTCACACTGGTGGTCTGCCTGCACAATACCAGATTAACAAACACAGCGTAACTGCAATCAGTTTGCACAGCGACTGCTAAAATCTTACTAATTTGCTTTTCTCACAGTTTGATCAAATCTTCAGATAATTACGGCACGTGTCATAGCAAAATGGACATTAAGCTTATTCAGTTCCATCTGTAATCAGATTCTGGCTGGCATTATGTTTGTGATGCTCTTGCACATGATCATCAAAACAGAGAAGTAAATACTCTGTACAAATACCAGCAAAGTTTAATAACGACCCAATAAAAGTACATTAGCAAAAAAAAAAAAAAAAAAACTATAATACAGAAGTGATTAGTCAAGAAAAGAGGCAAAGATGAGATTTGGGTTTAAATACCGCAAGTGGCATTCATCACAGGTGATGAGACAAAGGCGGATGCGCATGATCCTCATAATCAAAGTGAGAACTCATATTCTGTCATATTTCTTTTCTCACTTTTTTTTTAAAATGCTGGAAGTTACTTCAGTTTGAGATGCTGAAGGAAACATGCAGTATTTCAGCGCAGGAACATATACATATATACATATATAAAGTCAAGCCCGAAATTATTCATACCCCTGGCAAATTCTGACTTAAAGTTACTTTTATTCAACCAGCAAGTTTTTTCTTGATTAGAAATGACACAGGCGTCTCCCAGAAGATAATAAGACGATGTACAAGAGGCATCATTGTGGAAAAAAATTATTACTCATCTTTTATTTACATTTGAACAAAAAGTGGCATGTCCAAAATTATTCATACTCTTCTCAATAATCAATAGAAAAGCCTTTATTGGCTATTACAGCAATCAAACGCTTGGTCGCAAGCCCGGAAAAATGGGAGGGTTGCGGCAGGAAGGGCATCCGGCGTAAAACCTGTGCCAAGTTGTTGTGCGGACCAGCTGGTCCGCTGTGGCGAGGGAGCAGCCGAAAGCAACAGCAATCAAACGCTTCCTAAAATTGTTGACCAGCTTTTTGCATGTCTCCACTGGTATTTTTGCCCATTCATCTTAAGCGATGAGCTCCAACTCTTTCAGGTTGGAGGGTCTCCTTGCCATCACCCTGATCTTTAGCTCCCTCCACAGATTCTCAATTGGATTAAAAAACAACTCAGTGTTAGGCTAATGGTATCCCAAGTTGTGTCTTATTGAACCAGTGTTAATGTATTCAGTGACTGAGAACTAAAGCACTTTTGTACGTCGCTCTGGATAAGAGCGTCTGCCAAATGCCAGAAATGTAAATGAAATGTAAATTTAAGTCAGGACTCTGGCTGGGCCACTGCAAAACGTTAATGTTTTTGTCTGCTAACCATTTCTTCACCACTTTTGCTGTGTGCTTTGGGTCATTGTCGTTCTGAAATGTCCACTGGTGCCCAAGGCTAAGTTTCTCTGCAGACTGCCTGATGTTGTTGAGAATTTTGATGTATTGCTCCTTTTTCATGGTGCCGTTTACTGTGATTAGGTTCCCTGGCACACCGGCTGAAAAACACCCCCAAAACAGGTTCCCACCACCATGTTTGACAGTGGGGATGGTGTTCTTAGGGTTGAAGGCTTCTCCTTTTTTACACCAAATGAAGGCTACATCATTGTGGCCAGACAATTCAATTTTTGTTTCATCTGACCATAAAACAGAAGACCAGAAGTCTTCTTCTTTGTCCAGATGAGCATTTGCAATGGCCAAGCGGGCTTTTGTGTGCCTTATCTGGAGAAGTGGTGTCCTCCTTGGTCTGTGTCCGTGGAACCCAGCGGTGTGCAGTGTCCGTTGGACTGTCTGCCTTGAGATGTTGCCACCAGCAGAGCCCAGATTCATCAGGATGGCCTTGGTGGTGATCCTTGGATTCTTTTTTACCTCTCTCACTATCCTCCTGGCCAGCACAGGTGTCACTTTTGGCTTCGGGCCACGTCCTCTGAGATTTTTCATAGTGCGGAACGTCATGTATTTTTTAATAATACTTTGCACTGTAGCCACTGGAACTTCAAAACATTTAGATATAGTCTTATAGCCCTTTCCTGACTTGTGAGCAGCCACAATGCGCAGCCGCAGGTCCTCAGTGAGCTCCTTTGTCTTAGCCATGACTGTCCACAAACCAACAGCACAGAGCTTCTGTTTTTCACCTGTTGAGTTGATTAAAACAGCAGTTCCCAATGAATCAGGTAAGTAGGATGCTTTAGAACAGCTTGGACTATTTGGAATGGTATAGAGCTTTGGATTTTCCCATAGACTGTGACAGTTTGCAAAGGGTATGAATAATTTTGGACATGCCACTTTTTGTTCAAATGTAAATAAAAGCTGAGAAATATTTTTTTCCACAATAATGCCTCTTGTACATCGTCTTATTATCTTTTGGGAGAAGCCTGTGTCATTTCCGGTCAAAAAAAACCTTGCTGGTTGAATAAAAGTAACTTTAAGTCAGAATTTGCCAGGGGTATGAATAATTTCGGGCTTGACTTTATATATACATACACACTGCCACTCAAAAGTTTGGGATCACTTGCAAATTTCAGCTTGATTTCAGCTACGGAAGAAGACTCCATCAGCCAATCCATCTTGTGGGAGATGCTCCAGGAAGCATGGGGTGAAGTCTCATCAGATTATCTTGAAAAATTGACAGCTAGTATGCCCAGGCTATAACTGCTGCAAAAGGTGGGGTTTTTTTTGATGAAGGCAAAGTTTGAAGAAAAAATTCATCATTTCCATCAGAATCAGTATTTCTAAATCTGACATGTCAGCATGTCCTTGCTATATTTTCTATTCAGACTAACTTTTTGTGTGTTTCCTTGGAAAACAAAGCGGTAGCGTGTGTAATATATATATATATATATATATATATATATATATATATATATATATATATATATATATATATATATGAGAAAATATCAAAATCTGATAACGTGAAGGATTTTCCCTGATCGCCAATCATCTGAGATGCAACGATTAAGAGAATAAATGTCAAACATTCCTCCATTTACTTATTTGTATTCTGTCACTGTACTCAAAATATCAATTATAGCAAACTGTATTCTGTCAGTGCCCTTGCTGCCTGACAGATTTCACTCAATACAGGAGAAAAAAAACAGAAAACAAATAGCAAAGTACACTCTCCCTTCTCATCACATGTGTAGCATTGTTAAAGAGCTTAATTCAACCCTATCCCACTTAAAACAGACCAGCTGAATTTTGGTCTCACTTCTACACATGAATTATATGGGCTAATCTGAGGCCACTAGCTGACCAAAAAGTTAATTATCTGACCTTTACAGTTCTGGAGAGTGTAGGAGTCTGAATAATGTGGCAGGAGAAGATGGCAAATATGTAGGAAAAAATAGCAGGGAAGACAAACTCAGCCAGAATTTCAAGATACAGCTATCTAGTAATTTACATATGACCAAATGAGCTGAAAAACAGTTCCTATATGAAAAATATCAAATGTTTTTAAAACTTGTTCAATGACCTGCTTGGTGCCTTTTGTGCTTTTTCTGCATATTCTCACCCATGGCCATTTAGCCACTACAATGTGAAAGATCAACTCCGGGCATGCTAGTTATGTAAAATCTCTAGCCTCGGCTTCATCCAGAGGATTGGAGATTTCACAGGTCACTGCCTTGGTGGCATGCTCCATGAACAAGGATCAGGAGAGGGATTTAGAAAAAGAAAATCCAGAGGGAAGGAGGGTTAAGTGTATGAACTGGCTGTAGATAGAGATATTCATCATGAGCAGAGAAAGAGGGAGACAGTTCTAGATAGAGAGAGAGATTTAACAGTGAAAGATAGCAGGAGTGTCCTTAGAAGTAGATATTTTAAAAGTACAAAACAAGTACACTCTCAGTGGTTAACAAATTTAGTACATTTCCATGTATTTTACCAGAAACTCTCATCTGCTTATTGTATTCAACTAAAATATTTACTGACAACATGCATGGCCTGGCCTGTAGTATCTCTGTATGTCCACAACTTTTTGTACTTTTATAAATATATAGGATTCTCATAAGCCCCTGGCTGGAAAGCATGTGGATATCACATGTGAGTGCTGTGTCATACATGTGACAAAGGGTCTTTTTAACTCTAATGTTTAATTAGTACTAGAATTAGCCTCAAATGCTCCACCCACAGGCCATGGTGCATCTGATGTGTTTTGTACACTTTTCTGGCAACAGTGAAGTAAATGAAAGTATCTTGCAAGTTTGTAGCCAGCAGGCAGCAGAATAAATTCTGTAACTGGTCATCTGCCATGTCAATCAAATGGTCTATTTCTGTGAAAGCAGGCAGTTCTTTGCCATGTTTATTGCCGAAATATACAAGACAATAGAGATATCAGTCACGTGAGACTATGCTCCTTTTTACACCAACATTTACTCCAACTCAGATACCAGTCCTCTTAAAACAATTTAGGGAACTAGACTACTGACATACTTGGAATATTCTCAAGATAATTTTACTAAAAAGCAGGACCACAATTTTTTTTTACCTGTCAGTATCTAAAGGCTGTAAAGAACTAGGTGAGGACTGCCAAACCAGCAGAGGTGATCTCAACAACACAAACAAGCACCTTTAATACAAATATATTGTGTTTAAATAAACATGCTTATTCAAGCACAAAAATAATGGTTTCCAGGGTGCAAAACCAATATAAACTTGAAGTACATCAATCTATACTTAGCTGAGACAGTAAAGACAATAGCAAAAGCAAACACAACTAACATCCCACATTTAATGTGTATGAATTATACAAACCACCCGACATGCGCTGTCTGCTAAGCCTGAGGCCACTCTGTGTGTGTGTGTGTGTGTGTGTGTGTGTGTGTGTGTGTGTGTGTGTGTGTGTGTGTGTGTGTGTGTGGTGCCTTACTATCTGAGACTGCATGTGGTTTTATGATGCAACAGGTAGAGTCTTGGTATTTGGCTGTATTGGTAGGGCCATGGCCTGCAGTTGAAGGAAAGAAGAACTCCAACTCCTGAAGAAAGAGAATTAAATGCTATCAATATTCAGCTATAACTTGTGAACTATTACAAAAGTAATCAAATGTCATTTGAAATCTGGTCATATGCAGCAACAAACACAAATTTACCAGCAATTTAATCTACTGTGCGTGAGTGTGTGCAAATATGAGCAATTTGTTCAATGATCTACGTTTGATGCAGTTTAATCCTCAAAAGCAATACCATTAATAATTCTGGCATTGTATAGTGAACTGCATAACAAAAATAAAAAATGACACACACAGAAATGTTGTTCTGAAATGAATATAATGCAGCTTGAATAGTGTCAATGTGTCATTTGTAATGCAGATTTAAATAAGCAGTGTTTCACAATATTACACAAACAAACACCATGCCTCTCCCAGATCCTATTCTACCACCTGGCAACTTGAATGCACCATTGTGGGGAAGAGAGCTACATGCCCAGACTGGATCTTATTGAGCAACGTTTGAGGTCATTACATAATAGCTTTCATTCAAAACTTCAAAATATAACTTTATCATGCTTTTTTTTTGGTAGTCAGTGTGTCAGTATTTAATGAATTTCCTTCATGGTTTAATTTCTTTGAAATAAGGATTTGTTTTAAGCAGCATATTCCTTCCAGCACTGCATCAGTTAGAACCTTTTGTGAGGCTCTGCACTGCATGGCCTATGTCCAGCACCTCAGGGCACTCTTCCCCAGTTGATGGTTCAGGATAGGAACTTGGCTATATTTATAAATAAAACTTTAATTAAATCGGACTTCAGTTAAATGAAATCTACTCAAGCTTAAGTAGAATAAAGATCAAATTTATTTTAAGCCCAAGAGAATACAATTATAGCTATGAAATAACTAGGGGAATAAAAAGGAAAGCTTTCAAAAGGCAGCTGTTCTTCCACTGTGAATTTTGTTCATTGTAATTTTAATTCATTATCTTTTCACATTTTATTTTGTATGGAACTTTTATGCCATTTCTGATGCTTCCAGGAAAACACTGTTATGTGCAGCAAGCTCAGACAGAAGCACCTCTCTTCTTAACTCTTATTATTCGGCTTATTTTAACAACACCAGTATAAATCTAGATGCGTATCGTATGCATTACAAATGATATGGCCAAAGGTATGTGGACATCTGACCATTTCACTATTATGTGCTTTTTGAATATCCCATTCCAGTTTTGTCCCCTCTTAACTGTTATAATAACAACCTCCACTCTCATGGGAATGCTTTCCACTAGATTTTGAAGCGTGACTATGAGGATTTTGTGCTCATTCAGCCACAAGAGCATTATTGAGTTCAGCCAGTGATTTCAGGCATGGAGCCCTCGGGTGCAGTATGTGTTCCAAATCATCCCGAAGGTGTTCAGTAGGGTGGTGGTGTTCAAGCTCTGCACAGACCAAAGGAGTCCCTTCCAGTCCAAACTTGGCAAACCATGTCTTCATGGACCTCACTGTGTACAGCAGCATTGCCATGCTGGAGCAGGGTATACTGAGCAGGGTACACTGTATGGAAACTGTAAAGCTACAGGATGCAAGGACATTTTAAACAATTGTGTGCTTCTGTCTTTGTTAAACAGTTTGGGAAGGTATATGGGTGTGATCAACAGGTGTCCACAAACATTTGCCCATATAGTTTATATATAGCATGGTAAACTGTGGTTGTATGCATATTATATGTAAATAAGGGCTTAGGGAGTGGGAGCTCTGTGCTTTCAAATCTGCACTCGTTTCTAAGCGACGCTGATGAATATGAGCCATTGTTTCTAAAAGGAATGGTTCTCTTTACATACCCGTGCTGCAGATGCCAGGGAGTCTGAACCATGCCCTGCGTTTTTGGTGCCATCTGTTCCAAACTGGGCACGGAGGCTGGATGGAGCATCTTTGCGTGCTACACCAGAGTCGGTAGGACCCAGAACTTTCCTCCATGCAGACACGGCCTCATCTCCCATCAGCTCCATGACTATTATAGGACCGGAGCTCACAAACTGCACAAGGTTACTGTGTAGAAAAGAAAAAAACAGAGTGTGTATGTTCAAATTAAACCTTGCAGCACAAAGCATTATTTTGACATGGAGTTAAACATACTGCTTTGTTATTGGGCACTTTGTTCTTGTTTTAAACTTACTGCCATTTTTACATTCTACATCATGATTTTGCCTCACTATAGTATATGAATAATGAAAAAAATCTATCTGATAATTGATTAATTTGAAGGCAAGGTCACATACAATGTCACTATAAATGTCTTTGCAATATGCTCCAATGATTAAAAGATGCCAGTTCAAAGGTCAACACAATGATTTAACTATGTCACTGACTTGGGAAAAAAACACCTGCAATGTCATCAAAAGACATCGGAAGGTGGAAGAAACGACCCAGAGACAGCGTGCAAAGTCAAAAGAACAATGATGCAAGAACACAGGCCTTTAAAGTACCTTTGAAAAGCTCCAACAAACTCACACAGGTGAATCATTCACTCAGGAGAGACTTACTTGAAAAAAGACTTTGACTGATGTTCTATGTAAAAGTCTGCTGCCTGTTTCCTGTAAGAAAGCCATAAAAGTACACACAGTTAATAAGTGATCCAATGAGCCCAGCTTACTTCTATAACAGGACCAGGTTTGCAATGAGAACAATTTGTCCCTATTCATTGGTCAAGCAATCTTAAAATCCTCATTATTTTCTAAATCATGCAGGTGTCAAAGTGATTAAACTACACTGACTACAATAAGTCTTTCTCAATAAAGTAATCATTTAAGCAAGTATGTGCATTACAGTACCCTACCCTTATACTTCTAACCACAAGTGTAAATTAAAAAGCTGACAAAAGGTTAACAGCCCTGATCTCCCTAAAACAACAGTCACTCATATAATTCCACATGGCTTTCTGGGAAGAAAATAAAAACATTAACACTGAGCACTATTCAGGTCCTAGGTTTTATTACTTAAAGGGATAAAAAAAAATAATAATAATAATAACAACAAAAAAAGGTTTCATATTAATAGACACATGAAGGTTATATAACACTGAAGGTTTACTTACACACCTACAAATCTGAGTGCAGTAGTCAGCTGCATAAACCCTTAATCTCCTATACCTATGAAGCATTTTTGTTCCCAGAGGAGGAGAAAAGTGCATCTGTAATTTGAGGTCCACCCCTTCCTTGATATCCCCCACAACTCAATTCCAAATCCTACCAGTAACAATCTGCCTGATCCAGATAATCACGACTTTAGAAATGAATGACAAATTGGATCAAGCATGGCAGATGTCCACTGATATCCAATGGCCAAACACCACATATCCACATCAGAGTGGGTATAAAAGAAGTCATGCAAGACACAAGTGACTAAATAAACATCAGTGAAAGAATTAATTGACCTCTTCACTTGTCAGTGCTATGTGTACAAATGCAATTCCAATGCTTTACTGTTTGCACTACAATGGAAAGCATCAAATGAGCTACAAACAGATTCCACTATCTATAGTTTTCATAGTTAACTAATACATTTACTGCTCTGGAATATTCAGGGTGGTGGAAAATACAATAAGGCAGATGGTAAAGTATGCAGGTGAAACTGCGTACTTTGTTATTCTAAAAATATTTTAGACTAAAGTCTACAGTCAACTGCAAAGACTAAACTATATACAAGATCTTGCTTGCTGTTACTCCCACCTCTCCAAACAGAACTCTTCTCACAATTTTTGCTTTCTTTAAATTGTCCTTTAAAATTAACTTAAATATTTAGATTCAAATAAAATCTTTGCACTGTGTCAGAATGAATTACATCATTGGCCAATGCTGTAAGAAAGAGCATTACTGGGGCTGCAGGTTGCATGTTGTTACCCAATCACATACAGCTATAGAGTCAGATCAGCTCAAAGGCACATGACATCTGTGTCACATAGTAAATTAACATAGACATCACAGCCTCCATCTATCATTAAGCTATAAAAAGCTTCTGTCATGCTATGCACACTCAGCTGAAAAAAAAGCTGTACATTTAATTTTTAGCCTCTATATGTCCATTAACTTTGTCTTTGAACAAATCAAAGACACTAAAAAGTGCAATGCCCTTAAATAGTTTTTGCTATAGTTATTAAGCAGACAACTACAAATTTGCATTCCTAAATGACTAGTAAAAATTGGTACTACAACTAGTACACTTTTCCTGGCATAAAGAATACACAACAGCTTGTAATGTAGCCACTATTCTCTCATGCACTGTGAGTTAATTAAAATAGATTACAAAATGAAATGGTGTTTCTTGGCTCACCCAGGTAACTTGGTCATTTTGGCCTTGGTGACAATGAGGCCGGCATCATAAACCATCTGAATAATGCTGCCCACTTTGGTCACTGCATCTGGCTTAATCATAGCCAACGTCCTATGGAAGAGAAAAAAAAAAAAAAAAAGGAAGCTTTTTTTTGAAAACCACATATGATAGAGGGTATAGATAAGTAAATATTCATCATGCTTGGCGAGCTGATTATTGTGAGGGAAAAAACATCTAGACAGCAGGACAGGCCTGCACATTTATATAAGCAGGAATAACAAATTAGAACTGCTGTTCCCTGCATGACTGTGTAGCCCATAGTACTTATTCACAATAATCTCCTAAGCCTACTGAACACAATGCTTTCTGATATTTTGACTGTTGCTGCTCAGGTGCTAGGATACTAGGCAGCAAATAGTCAAGCCATGAGAAAAAGGGAGCAGCAAGAACTACAGAACAGCTGAGCTATCCAGTGTGACCATCTATTACCTGTCATTATTTTTCCCTAAAGAGAAAGCTGTGGTGTATAATATCTTTGCTTTGCCACTTCCTTGTGTCTAATGAGTCTGCAGAGTATACCCATACTGCCCATTCTTAATCACTCATAACTTCATGCTCTCTGATTTACATTCACGCTCTGAAGCAGGAGAGCTGCAGCGACACTACAGGATGTCTGTTGCTTAATTCCAGTTTCTAAGCTACTACTTTACCCCTAATCGCAATTACAATCTGAGAGCAGTAACAATTTGAAAAGCTTGACAGCCTGATTCATTATGGTTGATAGAGGCAATCTGAGTTTGATTGGATAGGGCACTTGGCTGGCTGTTTCCAGAGTCTGATTTCAAATCTGCATAAAGAGACTTGGGATTCATTTACACGCCATCCACTATAATATGGAAACTGTTCATTATACAGTGCTGAAAGAAAGACACTACATGGAAGATTTTTTTCTTTCTTTTCCTTTTCAGTATTTCCTTTCAAAGAAAAGTTCCAAAAGTGTTTGTAACGCATTAAAGTAATTTCTATAACTGTAGAAGCCAGGAATGTTTCTTTTTAGTCCATGCCAAACCACAGCTTGGTGGTGTCTGTTACTAATGACTTGTAATTGATGATTTGAATGCATCTATATTACTAACCATTGCACAATACTTATTAACTCTTTTACAGATTTGGATGTTTCAATCTTTGTTGGAATTTATTTTTAACATAAACTAATTCATCAGGTTGGATGGTATGGTTGGTGGTATAATAAAGAACTACCTCTCTTTCCTGCTGCCCAATTTGTTGGCTGTGTACTGGTCCCCGTAGTCAATAAGGTTGAGTTGTCGAGAGAAGACAATAACACGGTTCCCCACAAACAGATCCTCTGGATGGAGGTCATCATATTTGGTCCTTCTCAAAAAGGTCCTCTGGTTCTTCACATCAAACTAAATTGAGAAAAAGAACCAGTGGGAGTGTGTGTGTGTGTGTGTGTGTGCGTGTGTGTGTGTGTGTGTGTGTGTAATTGTCTGAAATGCCTGAATAGAATCACATCATTTTCTTAAGCTGCACAAATGTAATCTTTTCATCTGCAAACATACACTATATTGCCGAAAGTTTTGGGACACCCCTCCAAATCATTGAATTCAGGTGTTGCGTTTCAGGGGTTGTTCTTGGCCCCTTAGTTCCAGTGAAAGGAACTCTTGATGCTTCAACATACCAAGACATTTTAGACAATTTAATGCTCCCAACTTTGTGGGAACAGTTTGGGGATGACCCCTTCCTGTTCCAACATGACTGCACACCAGTGCACAACGCAAGGTCCATAAAGACATGGATGAGCGAGTTTGGTGTGGAGGAACTTGACTGGCCTGCACACCAGACTGTCCTGACCTCAACTTGACAGAACACCTTTGGGATGAATTAGAGTGGAGACTGCGAGCCAAGCCAAAACTGGGGCATCTGCCTTTACATGCAAATGAATTTAATATGGCGTTGGCTCACACTTTGCAGCTATAACAGCTTTAACTCGTCTGGGAAGGCTTTCCACAAGGTTTAGGTGTAGTGTGGTTTAGTGTGTCCATGGGAATTTTTGACCATTCCTCTAGAAGCACATTTGTGAGGTCAGGCACTGATGCTGGACAATAAGGCCTGGCTCACAGTCTCCGCTATTCATCCCAAAGGTGTTCTAACGGGTTGAGGTCAGGACTGAAAAAACAACACCTGAATTCAATGATTTGGAGGGGTGTCCCAAAACGTTTGGCAATATAGTGTAACTCCTAACCTAATGTTCAATTCCAACTTTGTTGTGCTGAAATCAGACACAGGTCTGGTATATGGTATCTGGTATATGGTATATGGTATATGGTGTGACCACAGTCTGAACTGACAGGTTGTCAGTCAGTTTGATTTTAATGCCAAATCAACGCAACTTTCGTTATCATTTCTTGCAGGAAGGAGAAGAAGAATTTCTCTCATAGTTCTTGGATGCTGAATCTTGTGATATTTATGAACACTGACTGGAGTCACTGATTGTTGCCATAGAAACAGACTCTTCCCTCTGGCTGACTTACATGTGAAACATTCATGTAATTAGTTGTATGGTGCAAGTTGCATGAAAAGCAAGTGACAGCTACAGAAAATGCTTTTAAATGAATGAAAATTAATAGTGCAACAAATTCTCTAAAAGAGAGGTGTCAGGAGTTGTGAAAGAAATTCTCATTTCTGTAATAAAGAGAATGGAAATAAATGCTTGTGTCATGATCTTGTCATTTTCAGTTCTCTATGAGCTTTGCCTTTTTTGAGATTTTCATCAGCTGTGTCTTCATAATGTGTGGCAATGTGTATGTGAGAGCAAAGAAAAAATCTGTGTTTTCAAAAGTCTGAAAAGTTTTGAAAAAACTTTCAAAAGTCTGGTAGGAATTTCTTTTGTTTGGTTTATCCTACAAAAGCATTTACATCATTTTACTATAAGATTGATCAATGTTGAAAAGGAAAAAATAATCCATGCTTAAGGACAGCTGGTCTAGTGTTGTAACCGGACACAGATGCGTCTGGGAATGAAGGTTCCATCTGGATTTAAAAAAAAAAAAAAAAAAAAAAAAAAAAAAAAAAAAAACAGACAGTGGGGAGTGCTTACCATCTCCACAGATCCATCTTTAGGGTAGTACAGGAGCTGGTAGCGACGTAAGAGAGCAGCACTGGGGTCGTACCACTCAGTCAGGAAGGCAAAGCGCTCCTCCTGTGAAGGGAACAGCAGACACAACATGAGCTCTGTGATCACCTCGGGCCCAGCGGGGACATGTCGGGATGCTAACCCATGTGCTAGGACAGGGAGCCGGAGCACTTGAGGTCTGACCCTCAGCATGAGCAGGCAGCTGGGCTCTGTCACAACATGGAATCCAGAGGTCACTGTTTTGAGTGTGCGTCTCAGATCCCCTGGGGATTCCACACTACAGTTATTACCCAGCTGGTGCTACCTTTTAACAAACACACAGCTGTAGTGTCAGGACTTGAAGGGGCTGTGATAATGTTGTTATGTGAAACAGGCCAGAGGTCAAAAACGATGGTTAAAAGATGGTTCTTCATAAAGGACCAAAAAAACATTAGAAAATAGCAGGAGAGTGTAAATATTTTAGGATGAATGCTCTATTTTTCCTTTAAACACTAGTGGCTGAACTTTCTGCTTTTCAGTCTGGTGTTGTCTTTTTCACCTTCACACTAAGCTGAGAACGTCCTTGAACAGAAACATGGAGGAGACGAGGAGTGGGCAGTGCTTCACTTACAGGCTGCCCTCTGCTGGACTGAAGGCCAAGTGTCAGACATATCTAGCAGCTTGTGATCCAGACAGAACTGGAGTGGAATACTGATGAGAAACTCTTTTCAAGGTATGGCGTTAACCAGGGAATAACAAGGGTCACATTTATAGTGTCAGAAGCATAAAAAGCTATAACGCACGGTCTGTAAGAGCCCCTTTTTTGATTCATTAACCAATAATAACAGTCAACATTCATGTTAATAACTGACACGTTATGTAATACTTCACATCATTACACAGTCAGATCGCCATTTTCCTGGAAGTCTTTTCAGCAACCTTTTCAGTTTAAATAAACGAGTGAAGAAATTGCATTAAATAAGTCTACACTTATGTCATACTAGGCCTATGTGTCAGAATTTGCCTATTTCTACAATCCTTTAATACTTCTTGGCTTAGTTTTATCAGGAAACTGTGTATAATGTGATTACTAATGCACTTTACTAAGGTGTGGTTTGGTTATTTAGTCACTCGGTTAAATTTGTTGATCCTTAATGGTATGAAAAATGGATTCACTCAAAGTCAAGCTACACATGAGGCGTCCTTCGTTTCTCACCACAGTTTATATATAACCTAAAAACCTTAATGGTACCTAAAAAAAGTTTTAGATTAACAGAGTGACGCAGTGATTGGCGGAAGAGGTTTTGCTTGTCATTTTCTTGCCTTCAAATACTAAAGCAGCACTTGTGTTTCACCGAAGGGAAACACTTACACAACTGAACAGTTGATATTGTGTATAGCGTGGGCCCTTCCCCCAACGGAGGCCTATTTTTACCCCTCACTAAGCTGTGTAACAGATAATACTGGCATGAACTGCCTGCACTTCACAAAAGTGAATCTTGATGCCCTATCAGAAATCTCCTGAACTGTCTGTAGGTAATTATGCCATTGCTTTGTACAATCAAATCTCTGACTTGTCATGACATGCAGCATCATGTGACTGAGAGCTGTTAAGCATGTCACATGGTTAAGTAATTTTGTCCAATATCTTTAGTCTTAATTATTAATTTTCATAACAACAATAAATAATAATAATAATAATAATAATAATAATAATAATAATAATAAAAATAAATACTACTTAGCTCAGAGGTTATCAAAAAATGACCCATAAAATCATCCTGTCATGCACATTATAAATAAATATATTAGATAAGCGCATCTGCTATTCAGCTATATCTACTGCCCTTCTTTCTGAAAAAGATAAGTGCTGACTGAACTTTAAGCCTGCAGTGGATTCAAGCATTAGTTCCTGACCACAAACAGTCACAACTGGAGTGCCAGTGACTCACTACGTTACACATTTATGCCAGAACAAATACCAACCATTTTTGGGAAACGGGTCAATGAATGGGTTCATGAATGAAGAGAGATTAAAGACAACAGATTTTTGTAGCCTATTTGATGTGTACACCATGTGTGATGTGTACACCTTACATGAAGTCTCAAAAACAACAACACCAACACCACAAAATAGTATAAAGTGCTTATTAGCACTGACAAACATGTCTGAGTTGACTGATTCACAAAGCAATGACAAAGATGACTGATTCACGGAGCAATGACAATGTAAGAGAAATGTAATGCAATGTCATTTCAAAACACATTACACTTTGCTCATACTTCAGCCAAACATTACATGAATTAGCAGAAACATTCCTGAACTACTGTTTGCATAGCCACTCTGCCTGATGAAAGCATGAAGGATATGTTTCCTCTTCATGAGCAACCATGTTTTGAACCATACTGTGCACTTGTCACTAGGACGTTCTGCATTCCCATTCCTCTGATAGTCGAAGTAACAGGGGTCTACAACAGACAGGTCATATTTCTTTACCAGGTTTATCAAGGCCAGCGGCCTGTGTCCCAGAGAGTAAGCATACGGTACAAGTGCTTCCTCAATAAATTCAACACAGTGACTGAGTGCGAGGAGCCTGTTTTCTTTTATTCAGACACTTCAACATACTACTAGAAACGTTTCTTCCACTGACATCACAAAGCCTTGGCTAATTTCCTTGTTTGGGTCCAGCCAGAGCAAACTGGAAAAAGCCAGGCTAATCTGCTGCCTTTCCTGCTCACTGGACACACAAGTAAAAGTAGGCTTTTCCTTTCTGAGCTGTTACTGGAAATCTGTACTTTCTCAGACTCCTACGGTCACCCTGTGCTATCACAGCAAACATTTCACGCTGCTTGCACGGAGCCTGTAGACAGATCAATGTGCAGTAATTTAACAGGCAAAACGAGAAATGTGGAAAGTGAAATGGAAAGAGGATAGAGTCACAAGTGCTGCCTGCAAATGAATAACAATGAATAACAGATGTATTATCAAAAACAGCCACAAACTTATTTAATAATTAAAATCTAATAATAAACATGATTGATATCATTTTAATTACTTACAGGACATATTCACAAATAACTACATATCAGGTATACTTTGATAAAGGTAAATTATTAGACCCTTGTTCATTTTGTCTAGCATTCCGTCATTCATTGTAAGTAAAGTTGACGGGACTGAAAGTTAAGCGCCATCTAGTGGCAGGAAAACACATAGCGCTGCACTCTCCTTCTCATCGTAACATTTTCAGCTCTTCAGCTCTTTCCATGACACGAACATTAATACTGTATTTATAATAATACATAACTGTGTGAGAGTTAGACAAACCATCTAATGGAGAAATGTTAACTTTTTAATGTGTAAGGTTATGAAAACCACAGGTTCTGTGCGTATCTTTTAGCAACAATACACTGGTTCACTAAAAATCTAATTTTGGATTTAATGTATAATAAAGTAAATATGAAATCAATATCACAAAAAAAAAAAAAAAAAATTATATAATTATTTACTTTATATATTTATTTAGATCTTTTCGTATTCTGCTAAACCTAGCGTCTTCGCATTACGTGCATTTGACATCATTTGTCATCAGCTAAGAAACTTCTTATTAGTAAAAACCGTGGCTGTTCCATCTGAGACCATACTACCCTTATATAATTCATACACTATGTTACCTAGTGCATAGTGTAAGTGCATAATATATAGTACATCATTTGGGACACTAGCTAGTGTTCCCAGGTTGATGTGTAAGTACTAGAGCTTTGACCTCGACCCCACACTGAATACCTTATGTGATGAATTGGAACACTGACTGCACCCCAGGCCTCCTCACCCAACATCGGTGCTTGACCTCGTTAAACCTCTTATGGCTGAATGAACACATCTCCTCACAACCATGCTACAAAATCTAGTAGGAAGCCTTCCCAGAAGAGTGGAGGTTACTGGGATGCTCAGAACGCACATGGGCGTGATGGTCAGGTGTCCACAAACTTCTGGCCATACAGTGTATATGTATGTAGAAATATGTGTTTTTTTACATGGCATTTCAAGTAAAGGTGTCAAAGGCAGCTTAATTTTTTAACAAAATTTTTCTGAACAAAAGTCAGCCTTTTATACAGTATCGTATATGAATTATGTTACTACATATATAGTAAATTATGATGGACATACACTATATTTCCAAAAGTTTTGGGACACCCCTCCAAATCACTGAATCCAGGTGTTCTTTTTCAGGGTTTGGGCTTGGCCCCGAAGCTCCAATGAAAGCAACTCTTAACAATTTCATGCTCCCAACTTTGTGGGAACAATTTGGGGATGTTCCCTTCCTGTTCCAACATGATTGCACACCAGTGCACAATGCAAGGTCCATAAAGACATGAATGAGCGAGTTTGGTGTGCAGGAACTTGACTGGCCTGCACAGAGTCCTGACCTCAACCCAATATAACACCTTTGGAATGAATTAGAGCGGAGACTGTAAGCCAGACCAAAACTGGGACATCTGCCTTTACATGCACATGAATGTAATATAGAGTTGGCCCGGCTCTGTGCATTTGTGAGGTTAGGCACTGATGCTGGACGATAAGGCCTGGCTCGCAGTCTCTGCTCTAATTCATCTGTGAAGACTCTGTGAAGTTCCTCCACTCCAAACTCACTGTTGGAACAGGAAGGGGGTCATCCCCAAACTGTTCCCACAAAGTTGGGAGCATGAAATTGTCCAAAATGTCTTGGTATGCTGAAGCATTAAGAGTTCCTTTCACTGAAACTAAGGTGGCCAAGCCAAACCCCTGAAAAACAACACCTGAATTCAACGATCTGGAGGGGTATCCCAAAACTTTCGGCAATATAGTGTATGTTTAGAAACCTGTCCATAGTATTTCTCCTCGAGGTGTTAATACCAGGTGAAATAGCTGTACAATGGCTCCACCTGCTGGTGGATGCGTGTTACCTGGCTTGGTGTATTCTTGATTCAAACATAAACTGAAAACGTATTGATTATTCGTGTTAATTAATCGTTCTTCCATTCACACGCATCATAGGCTTGTATATTACTATAACTAATGTATCTTACTTGCTTTTCTTGCAGAATTATTAATGGACCTTATTATTTAACACTGAACTAAACATTGTCCCACCGCAATTCTGGCTAGTTCCGCCCCCTGCATTAGGATTGGCTAAATGTTCTCTTGTTTACGTGCGAACTCGCAGCTGTATGGCTGCATTGTCGACGCTGTCACCAGCAGCCAATCCTGGCGCGTTACGGGAGAATTTTTGCAATGTGAATGGGAAACAAAATACGCTGCTAACCTGCTAATTTAAGCACCGTAGCTAAAAAAGCTCTAACTCACGATGAACTGTATTACAAAACTTTTTATTTTATTTTACATTTTGCATGCCATATAGTGATTAAAATTGTCATACTGTACCATTTCCAGCGAACTGCTCAGTCTTTGATTTGTTTCCGTTGGCTATAATGCAGCTCACTTGCTTGTCTTGTTAGCGTATTTGTGAATTATCGTTTCCATAGTAACAAAAGGTTCAAGGTAACGTTTTTAAGTTAAAGGTAACCGAGACTATAAACAATTATTTCTGTCAAAAGTGAAGGAAATTTTCATTCTAAACGTTTTCTATACGGCTAAATATAAGTAGCAAAAATCGAGTCCTATCGACTTTTCTTTTAAAAATTTAGACGCAACCCGGAAATAATCCCTTGACCCCTAGCTACATTATAGTGTGCGTTTGAACTGCACGTGACTAAAACAGTAATTTAATGGAATCCATTTTCTACAGTAGAATTTTTTTTTGCATGTACAATCATAATTTTATAAACTGACGAGTCACATTAAGCGTGTTGTCTCTGTCACATACTGAGCAGGTTGACCCTGTGGAGGTGGAGAAGTTGTAATCATTAACACATAATGGGGAAATAGCAGATCTACCCTACAACAGCCACTATGGCATGCACACCATTTATTCTGGACGGTGGACTATCAACAGAATTAGAGGAAAGAGGATTTCAGATTCAGGTATATTCAAACACAGACCTAGGCTAATGCAGAGTCTAACAGAACTTCTAGCTTTTTATATGGATTAAAAAAGAAAGAAAGAACAATGTTCTGATTTCTGGCTCTTGTTCTTGCAGGGAGATCCTTTATGGAGTGCAAGAATTTTGTATACAAACCCAAATGCTATTAAGGATGTGCATTACAGGTATTTCAAGGACTGTTACAATTGAACTTGTGTTTTAGTTCATATCTAACTTACAATCTGTCTGTTTGAAGATTTCTTCAGTGTGGATCTGACGTTATCACAACAGCCACATACCAGGCTAGTATTGAAGGATTCATCAAGCATCTTGGCCTTAAACCGGAGGAGGCTGAGGACTTAATTATGTCCGGGGTCCGTTTAGCTAGGGAGTCAGCAGCAGACTTCATGGCCAGCGGTTTAACAGCAGGTGTTTCCCTGCATGATTCCTATCAACTCTTAGTTCATGGCTGAAAATCCCAGAGTAAAGAAGGTTTCATGATATTGTACTAATCATTAATAGTGATGGTTTGTTTGTCCAGACAAACAAAGAGGAGTGCCTTTGGTGGCAGGATCAGTGGGGCCTTACGGGGCATTTTTACTCGATGGTTCAGAGTACACCGGAGTCTATGCTAGCAGCATGAGTGTAGAGGTATGGTGGAGTTACTGGCAAAGTCTTGTACCTTATTGCAAAATATCATACTATGTGTAAAACCTGTACTGTACTTGGCCTCAGGAGCTGAAGAATTGGCATCGGCCACAGATTCGCAGTTTGGTGGCTGCAGGAGTTGATCTACTAGCACTGGAGACTATACCGAGTCTTAAGGAGGCAGAAGCCTTGGTGGAGCTGCTGAGAGAGTTTCCTGCTGCCAAAGCCTGGCTTTCCTTTTCCTGCAAGGTAACATCACGTTTGGAGCGTTACTTAAATTCTATGTTTTGTATAGCAATGTTTTGCAATCCTGCTCTTCACTATGACAAAGTGTACTCTGGGGTCCTTGCTACACTATATGGCCAAAAGTATGTGGACACATGACCTTTACTCCCATGTATGGTTCTTATCCATATTGTTGCTGTTGTTGGAAACACACCAATTTATAGTATGCTGTAGTTTTACGTGCCCCAAACATGTTACAGCATAAAGTATGCACAAAGTAAGGTCCATGAAGATGTGGTTTGCAAAGGCTGGAGCAGAAAAAATCGAGTGGCCTGAACTCCGTACTGAACACCTTTGGGATGAACTGGAATGCCAGTTACACCCCAGATCTTCTGGAACACCTCCTCCCATTCTCACCTCCCCTTGTTCCCTTAATAAGGCTACCTAGGCAGGGGAGGACCCTTAACACTGGAGGACATAAATTTGTGAAATTCTGCCAACTTCCCTTAGACTGAAGAAACTGCTCAGATGAGTAGTGAAACATTTTGATCCAACTACAAAGAAGTCCAGTTGACATGACTCAACCTCCAGAGATCTGGAACAGGAGGTTCAACAAGCACATATGATTGTAATGGTTAGATGTCCACATACTTTTAGCAGTATAGTGTAGATGAGGCTTATCTGAATGAAATTAATACATTTAATCAATCTAAATTAATTAGAGAATACTTTTTAATTTTTTATGACACCAGTAGCAGCAGACCTCAGCTAATACCTGACTCTGAGTCAGTGTCAGTCTAGCATTCTGAGCCTGTAGCAATATTTACTGAATAAGTCTGAATTTTCAGAATGATGTCTAAATATTCTGGCCTCAAGTACTGAAGGTGAAAGATTGCAGCATCTCTTTTGTAGGATGCCCAGAATATTTCAGATGGCAACAGGTTTGCCAGGGCTGTTCAGGTGGCCTGTAACTCCTCTCAGTTGGTTGCTGTTGGGGTGAACTGTTCTCCACCTGCTCTAGTGACACCTCTTCTCGAATCTGCAAAGTCACACAAGGCAGCCAATGTGAACTGGGTGGTTTATCCGAATAGTGGGGAAGACTGGGATCCCAGCACAGGGTGAGTGTATCAGCAATGTTAAACTTTGAGAAATAAAACCTTAAAGCTGCGGTATGATTATTGCACCAAGAAAGGAATATATACACTGACCAGGCATAACATTATGATCACCTGCCTAATATTATGTTGGTCCTGCTTTTGCTGCCAAAATAGACCTGACCCGTCATGCACTGTGTATTCTGACACCGTTCTATCGGAACCAACATTAATTTCTTCAGCAATTTGAGCAACAGTAGCTCGTCTGTTGGTCCAAACGGGCCAGCCTTCACTCCCCACGTGTATCAATGAGTCTTCGCCACCCATGACCTTGTCGTCGGTTCACCACTGTTCCTTCCCTGGACCACTTTTGATAGATACTGACCACTGCAGACTGGGAACACCACACAAGAGCTGCAGTTTTGGAGATCTGATCCAGTCATCTAGCCATCACAATTTGGCCCTTGTGAAACTCATTCAAGCTTGCTCATTTTTCCTGCTTCTAAGACATCAACTTTGTGGACAAAATGTTCACTTGCTGCTTAATATATCCCACTCACTAACAGGTGCCATGTTGAGGAGATAATCAGTGTTATTCACTTCACCAGTCGTAATGTTATGCCTGATCAGTGTGTGTGTAATATATATATATATATATATATATATATATATATATATATATATATATATATATATATATATATATATATATATATATATATATATATATATATATATATATATATAATATAATAACATACATACATACATACACACACACTTACTTCTAATTACCAGCTGTGGAATATCCATAAAAAAGTTCTCATTTAATAAGACAAAAATATGAAGTCTGTCCTGTTACTAAGAATCTGGAACGTGCAAAAGCCCTCTCCTGAAGACTCTCGTTTGGCAGAAAAGTTGTTGACCATAAAAAAAAAAAAGGACTTAATCTTGACACTTTCTCTAAACATTACCTGAATTATTTCCTTACTGAAAGCTTGACCACTTTCAATGATTACACATTTTTTTTAAAATCAGTTTATTATTTGACTTGGATTATGTGGTGTCTGCCATCAGCTATTACCATAGAAACAATAACATACTAGATCTATATAATTTCTGACCAATCTTATTTGATTATTGAGCAGCACTGTGGTGTAATTAATGTAATATCCACATTTGCAGATGGAGAACACAAAAAAGGATTCCCTTTACAGAGCTAAGTGTTGAGTGGAAAGAACAAGGGGCGTTATGGATTGGTGAGCCGAACATTTTTTTTTTTATAGTTCTATAAGAATATCAAAACATACACTTTATTGCCAAAAGTTTTGGGAAACCCTCCAAATCATTCAATTCAGGTGTACCAATCACTTCCATGGCTACAGGTGTATAAAATCAAGCACCTAGGTATGCAGACTGCTTCTACAAACATTTGTGAAAGAATGCTGTATGCATATAGTATATGTCCTGTCTCCCATAATCCTGTCTAGATTTGTGGAGTAATACCCCTCTTTTTGCTCTTTTGACAGGAGGCTGTTGCCGTATCAGTCCTGCTGACATTGCACAGTTAAAAAGTCAATTAACCGAAACACAAAAATCACAAATTTAAGACCTCTCCAACACACACACGATGTCACACTGAAGAGTGGACCACTGATTTTACAAGAAATTGTATAAATATTTATTAAGAAATAAAAGCAACCACCTATTTCCAATTCACATTGTCTTTAAATGGATGTGGGACTTCAGATAAGTGGAGACACTCGTCATAATACATACTTGAGATGCTGCGGAGGCAAAAATTACAACGGACACCATGACAGTTCACATAACTTGAAAGCCACCATGCTCTCTTACAGCATTTCACAAAGAACTGATATTCAGTCACCATACACAATAATGGAAGTGTCACTGATGTTTCATTTCACAGTATGTCATTACACCGCCTTACATGAGGAGAGAGAGAGAGACTCACAGTCCTGATCAAACAGTCCTCTTGCTTCAATTTGTCAGTGTGGCTGTTCTATTTTCTCATGGCTTCTACTTATATTAATGCACTTTAATCATAACATACATTATACGCGTAATGTAACTGAACTCAATAAGTTAGCCCATTCTGTGCTTCAGGTGTTTATGAACAAGTACTTCTTTGAAGCACATGAATGGAATGACACTAATGGAATGTGTCACGCACATAAAATACTCACCGTACATTTGGGTTTGTAGACAGCTGCACATTTTTTTTGTTTGATCTGCCTGTTTTTACCAATCTGGTTTCTAGGGAAGTCTCTGCACTGACCATAAGGAAGTAACCCCCCAAACTGCCCCCTCCCAGTTCTGATCTAGCTCAATCATTGATTGGCTTGAACAAGTGCGTAGAAATCAAAAATGGATATGTAATCACTTTGTTTTTAGTCAGCGATGTCCTCGTCCAGGTCGCGGTCAGGGCAGCCTCGGTGGCTGTACTCTGCTGTGTTAGAGATCCGTTTCCAGGCTTGCTCCGATTTCTGATTCCCTGTGCTGTGAGAGCGGCCCAGGTGCCCGCGTTTTGTTTCACCTTCATCTACAGCCTCCCCTGCTGAAGTCTGGCTTCGCTGATCCACTCCCTGTTGGTGGTTATCGTGCCTCAGATTCTCCAAGTTTAATGCCCAAGGTCCGATTTTCTGCCAGTTCACCCGTTGGAAGGCCATGAGACAGTGTAGGTTGCCTCCCACCTAAAAGTAAGAGGAAATAAAAAGCATTATTTCATTAATAATTAAGTAAGGATGTATCCCATGTATCCACTTTATGATGTAAGGAATAAAGTGTTCCAAATTCCTAGGTCACTGACCTTTTTGGTTTTCCGAAACTGAATGCCTCTTTCTGTATGGCGAATGTCCAAGTATTCTGGGTTCTGCGTGTTCAGATCAGTCACAATATCTGCCCACCTAAATTGTATGCGTGAAATCAGGTTTTGCAGAACACAACTAATGACCAAATGAACCATAGCAGCTTCTAAAAACTCAAACCTACAATTCACATTTTCTTGAATATTTACTGGAATTCCTGACCAAATACTCAGTTATAATACTAATCACTATTCATTAATTGATCATAGTCAGGGTAGTAATGGATCTGAATCTCAGGAATACAGGGCATGAGGCATGAACTGGGCACTGGTAGCTCAGTGGTTTTGGGCCACTGATTGAAAGGTTGCAATCACCAAGCTGCCAGTGCTGAGCCCTTTTAACCTTCATATAAATGAGATGGCTCTGGATAAGGGCATCTACCAAATATGCTGCAAATGAATGCACCCTGGATGGAACACCATCCATCACACACATTCACAGTTTAATACCGCATCTATGCATCTATCTGCATTTTTTTTTTAAGGAAGATACCCATGCTGACACAGATCCCCCCACTTTGATCCCTCTACACCACAGTGTTGCCTGCTAATCATCATATGTAATTGAATAATAAAAGGAGATTGTACTTTTTACAGTGGATGGCTGGATGTTTCCTGCTTGGTTCCCCAATAAGAATCCAGTGTTCCATTTCATTCAGAGCAAGTGGTCCCCTAGGGTGAAAAAAAAAAAAACCCTCCAACTCAGTAAACACGACAGAACATTATTCTAATTGATTATCTACTGCTGTGCACAGTGTTAGTGTTAACATGTAAGAATATTGCTAGCAGAATAATAGATCACAAGAAAGCACTTTTAAAGAAAAGCAATTTGTTATTGTGGTGTACCTGTAAGCTTTGGCAGCTTTTAATGGGGTAGCTTCGAAACCCACAGGGCAGAAGTAGTGATTCTGACAGTGGTAAATATAGGCCATAGATTCATCTCGTAATCCTTGGGTCAGCTTAAGCAAAGCTCCTTCAGCTAGTCAACAGAAGCACAGTCACAACAGTTTGTCAATAAGTTCATTATATAAAATTATAATTTTTATAAATTTTCAGTACTATATATGTTCCATGGTGATAGGCCACCAAAACAACAGATAAAAACACTGACAAACACAGAAAATGCAGTGATTAATATTTCATAATATGATGTCATTTTAAGTGATCCTACATTTCCCAGCAGCATCTGATGTCTATAAATTAGTCTGAGAAAATCACAGACCATGAAACCAGGGTTATGCCCACTGTAAATGTGTGAGGAAATGGTTAAAACATGAACCATATTCTTGAGTTGATGGAAAAGGGCAACACTGGCACACACTATTGAAGAAAATCACCTTTCAAACTTTGTATAGTTGAGTGCCTTATGTGGATTTCTACACATTGTTCATACTTTGTGATTATTCTGAAGTCAAGTCAAGAGGCTTATTGTCATTTCAAACTATACACTGATCAGGCATAACATTATGACCACCTGCCTAATATTGTGTTGGTCCCCCTTTTGCTGCCAAAACAGTGCAAACCCGTCGAGCCATGGATTCCACTAGATCCCTGAAGGTGTGCTGTGGTATCTGGCACCAGGATGTTAGCAGCAGAACCTCCATAGGCCCCACCTCACAACATATAGGACTTAAAGGAACACATCAACTTTGAGGACAAAATGTTCACTTGCTATCTAATGTATCCCACCCACTAACAGGTGCCATGAAGAGGAGATAATCAGTTTTATTCACTTCACCTGTCAGTGTTCATAATGTTATGCCTGATCACTTGTACAGCTGGTGCAGTACACAGTGAAATGAAAAAGGTCTTCCAGGACCCTGGTGCTACACAGAACATACATACATAAAAACAACGCAGTACTAAGTACATTAATTTAGTTCTATTTAACATGCATGTGTACAAACAGGACAATACGCAAGAATACCAGACCACTGATTTATTATAGACCACTGCTTTTTATGGTGTCTTTGGACATGAAACTCTAATTTCACACCAGGTAAACAATTTTTAAAGTGATTGACATGTAACTCACCCGTCTCTCCTGCTGTCTTGTGCTTCCCATGGGGTTTATACAGAATATAAGAGCATCCTCGTAAACGGAAATGGTCATTGATCTGTCTGAACCATCTGTGCCAAAACAAGACCAAGAGATGGGGAAAATGTAACTATCAGGTACCTCAAAAAGACAAAGCTTTCCAGTGGGGTAAGCAAAACAATCATACCTCATTAAAGTGGCATTCCCAGTAAAAGGTCCAAACTTGATATCTTCAAATGGAGGCTGGAAACCGAGAATATGCAAAGCCTCTTCCTGGGAAATGGGTGGAAGGCTGACAAAAAAAAAAGGAAAAAAGTTTCCATTCGTAAGGGATGTAACCAATTACAAATATATTAATTAGAGTGAATGTGTTCTAAATGGATACATATACAAACAGGTGCTTTCTTCTGCTTTTTAAAGAATAAAAAAAAAAAAAATCTTGCCACAAAAGTTCATAGGGCATCTGGTAGAGAATAAAGTTGTGGAAATAAAAGTGGTAGGTTTCTTTTATTTGTGTGAGCCATCAGTTATGAAGCTCGCAGGATAAAGAAAGGCCACATTTATTAAAATGAATGTTATTAATAGGCCCAAAGTGTGCCAAGTAAACATTCCCCACACCATTACACCACCCCCACATCCACCAGCCTGGACTGTTGACACAAGGCAGGCTGGGTCCATGCATTGATGCTGTTGGTGCCAAATTCTGACAGTACAATCTTGTACCTCAGTAGAATTTGAGATTCATCAGACAAGCTACATTTTCCCAGTCTTCAACTGTCCAGTTTTGGTGAGTCTGTGGCCACTGCAACCTCAGCTTTCTGTTCTTGGCTGATAGAAGTCTTCGGATGTTGTGTTGTGCATTCTGAGATGATTTTCTACTCACCACAACTGTATAGAGTCGGTATTTGAGTTACTGAAGCCTTTCTGTCAGCTTGAACCAGTCTGGTCATGCTCCATTGATCTCTCATCAATATGGTGTTTTCATCCGCAGAACTGTCACACACTGGATGTTTTTTCTTTATTGCACTATTCTGAGTGAACTCTAAAGACTGTTTTGTTTGAAAATCCCAGGAGATCAGCAGTTATAGAATTGCTCAAACCATCCATGCCACAATCAAAGTCACAGAGATCACACTTTTTCTTAATTCTGATGGTTGATGTGATTAGCTGAAGCTGTATCTGTATGATTTTTTAGCATTTTGTATCTGAGTGTTATCATATTTGTTAAACTGACTTTTTACCCACAATAACCTTTGCAGGCACATAGTCTAGGCAAGATTGAGGTCATTTGTTTTACAAAGTGAGAAGCAACTGCAAAGAACTTCCTGAATTAAAATCTCACATCTAGACTTAACTCTAGCGCTTGTTAGCCCTTTCATACTTGAATCAGTTATGTACCTTCCAGCTCCGAGGGTACTGTACAGAAAGTTCCAGCAAGAGACAAGCGAGGAAATGCCACATGAAGTTTTATACTGAGGGCGGCTGATGCAGTACCTACAAAGGTGAAAGAAGAACGAAAACAAAATGTGCTTTGTCTGTTGTTACTTTTTTAAGTCAAATGGGTACAAGAGTAAGATCTGCACTTTTACCATCTGCGCAAGTCCAGGACTTTCCTCTGCTTGATTTCTTCCAGAGAAGCTTGTGCTGGAAAATCCAGCACATTTCTGCTTGATCGGTCAGATGACTTCATTTTCTTCAAGCCAAATTTCTTTATATTACCTTTAAATATGTGAGAAATATTAAATAAGTACTATGTGATCTGGCTTTAGAGTATACTCTGCATGCTGTATGCTTAACCAGAACCCTGCTCTAAAGAAAGGAGAACTGTGACTTGTATAAGTCTGGCTTGTTTAAGATTTAATCATGACAAGGGATGAAGGGATCATGATGGAATTTTTCAAAAAATGATCAGGAGAATTTGGGAAATATTATTTATTTATAACTTCTGCTGATTCTCCTGCTTTGATGCACTTGTCTTGTATAGGTTTGGTAGTTTGGTTGATTAGATTTAATACAGTTTCTGTAAACTGGAAATATGGAGATGGATGACTCATAAGTTACATCACTGAGACATAAGCAACATTAACAGATGGTTTGTAGGGCAATTAATTTGCTTTCCCTCACTAACTGCAAGTGTGGAGCTTCAAATAGACTCATACAGAAAACAGTGTACAAAGGCTGTGAAGTTAGATCACACATGCAGAACAAGCTGGATCTAAACCTAAACTAGTGCTTTCTCTCTTTGTATGTATAAAACAATTATTAATGAATCCTACCTGTCCTGGCTTTTCGGGTTAAAACAGCATCAAAGTCGGTAGTGTCGATCTCCCAGGCTAAAATGGGCTTGGAGTTACTGGACAAAGTCTCTTCTATATCACAGGCATCACCTGAAGGTGTATGGATTTCTGCAGCCTGACCCTGGCAGATAGTGATGGTGTTTGATTGACTCAGTGGCGTGCTGCCGTCATAGCTGGACTGGGGAACATCTCTGGGGGTGAGGATTGGACGGGCTTGATTGAGCAGTGCATAATCAGAGCACACTGTGTAGAATTTCTCCCGGGAATGTGTGACCGGGCATGTCCATGGGAGTTGGAGCTCGGCGCTGGAGGCCCGTCTGGTGCGCAAGGTATCACGGCCAAATGGGTTCAGGAAGCCGCGCTCATTGTCTTGGCCCGGCAACCGTGATGGGGGTGCCGGGTCCTTGGCACCAGATATGTTACCGCCTTCACTTTCTGCAGTGTTAGGCATTGAACACTTGGATGACAAGAAGATTGCCTATTGGTCGGTTTTTGTCTGACTCCTTGGCCCTGTTTTAGGAAAGAAAATTGAATGGGAATGAGAACACCACAGCAGAATTAACCACAAAATTCAACACCAATACAGCCTGGGAAAATTAACATTAGCATGTGACACATAGTGCTTGTGTGTAGAGTAATCCATAATATGAGAAAGAGAGACCCACAGAGAGAGAGAGCGAGAGAGAGAGAGAAGTATGTGGACACCTGACCAAATCAAACTTTATATGTGCTTGTTGAAAGTCCCATCATAGATTTATTTCCCTTTTACTGTTGTGATAACCTGCACTCTTCTAAGGAGGCCTGGTATGCAGTCAGCATTTGAGTTCTTCCCACAGATGATCACTGTGGTTGAGGTCAGGGCTCTGTGCAGACCACTTGAGGTTTTCCACATAGCATGTCTTCATGGCACTCACTATGTGCACAGGTGCACTGACATGCTCAAACGTTTGGACCTTTTAGTTGTTAGAAATTGTAATGCTACAGCAAACAAAGACATTCTAGACAACTGTGTGCTTGCATCTTTGCGACAATATTTTGAAGCTATATATGGGTGTGATGGTCAGGTGTCCATATACTTTTGACCATATAGTGTAGCTACTTCAGGAAAGCAGTTCAAGTTGAATGCTCTAGAATTTGATTATCCAGTGTCCCAAGTTTGCTTAGATTGCTGTCTGTATGTCCATGTAATCCCTGTGTCCACTTTGGTTTCCTCTAGGATCTCTGTTTTCTTATTAAAACATGCTGGTAGGTTGAATGCCTACAATAAAATGTGTGAATCAGAGTGTGAATGTGTGTGTATGTGTATGGTGCCCTGTGATCAACTGCTTAGTGTTCCTGCGATAAGCTTTGGGTCCACTGCAAACCTGACCTGGATATAGCGCTTATGGATTTATGGATGGATGGATAGATGGATGGATGGATGGATGGATGTATTCTTGAATGGGTGGATGGATGGATGGATGGAATAGGTACAAGTAAACTGAAAAATATTAATGAATATTTTTGGGGAAGAAAATCCAAGATCTGGATCAAGATCAAGCTCTACCTAAATCCCTCCATCTAATCATGCACGTGCGGCACACCACATGTTTGATAATGTACACTGTGTTGTAGTTATTTATTTCACAGCCATCAGTGGGTGTAGTGTAATAAGTCACATGTGCTGGCAGATGAGTGAGTATACTCCTCAGACCATCTCTCAAACTAAGCTAAATGTATAGATTTTTTTTTTACTTAATGTTTTTAGTATGAATATAGACATGTATGCTGGGTGTGTTACATATAAAATATTAGTAGCTACTTTATCATTAGATTATTAGATACTTGATCTTTTCATCTTGATTCTTTTATACAGTATCATATATTAATTATGTTACTACACAGATAGTAAATTATGGTGGATATACACTCTATTGCCAAAAGTTTTGGGACACCCCTTCAATTCGATGAATTAGAGCAGAGACTGTGAGCCAGGCCTTCTCGTCCTGCATCAGTATCTGACCTCACAAATGCGCTTCTAGAGGAACGGTCAAAAATTCACATAAACACACTCCTAAAACCTTGTGGAAAGCCTTCCCAGAAGAGTTGAAGCTGTTATAGCAGCAAAGGGCGGGCCAACTCCATATTACATTCATGTGCATGTAAAGGCAGACGTCAGTTTTGGCCTGTCTCGCAGTCTCCACTTTAATTCATCCCAAAGGTGTTCTATCGGGTTGAGGTCAGGACTCTGTGCAGCCAAACTCGCTCATCCATGTCTTTATGGACCTTGCTTTGTGCACTGGTGAGCAGTCATGTTGGAACAGGAAGGGGTCATCCCCAAACTGTTCCCACAAAGTTGGGAGCATGAAAATGTCCAAAATGTCTTGGTATGCTGAAGCATTAAGAGTTCCTTTCACTGGAACTAAGGGGCCAATCCCGACCCCTGAAAAACAACAAGAGGGGTGTCCCAAAACTTTTGGCAATATAGTGTATTTAAGCCACACAGACATAAACAGTAAGGCCACACAATACCACTAATATACTGTATATTATAATACAATTATTGACAACAATCTAATCAATAGTAAAGAAAAATAAGCCTGCGTCTACAAATGCACATCCCATTTTTATTTTTACGGCATCATCATCATCATCGTCATCAACCACAACATAACTATTGTTTGGTTAGTGTTTCTGTGTGTGAATAAAGCTGAGTAAACCCTCTATAATACTGACATTTAGGCTTTTCAGCTTAATGTAGCTGCACTGTAGCATCACATGAGAATGATTAAATAACATAACCCACCCTATAAAGGGGCGACCTTATCTACGGCCAATATTGTCAGAACGTAACATGTAAATAAAATATATAACACATACGTGCGTCTAATGCTACACAATCTAAAGAAACCCGGGATACGAACACGTACCTTGACGTTATAAACACCGCATGAAGCAATGATTAAGGAACAACACGACTTGTCAATAGACTGGCCTTCCGTTAAAGGGGCTCTTCTGGTTTATACCAAACGGAGAATAACGGAGGGTTGTTCAAATAAAGTGACAAATATGTGATGCCGAAAACAATGATAACTTTCAATTTGATATATGGCAATTTTATAAGAACCATAAAACCAAAAATTGGTTAATATCATGAGGCAGGTGTCTACTAAAAGGCTGTGAAAGATGAGTATGAAGCGCACCTCCCCTCCTCTGAGTGGTTTGCTTTAACAGGTGAAGAGAAGATAAGAGTCGAGTTTGGGAGTCTTCAAGGAAAAGGCTGCGCTCCAATTACGCATAAGTCAAGTCCAGCTACTATGTAAACATAAGTATTTTGATTTTTAAAATAATCGTTTATATTTAAATTGTGCTATTTTTGTAGTCAGATATTGTGTTGAAGTACTGTTTAATAAAATAATGTAAGCGCTAGTAACGGATTTATCACAGCTAGTGTTTGTGGAAAATATGGCTTACATAGATTAAAGATAAAAACCCTGATTTTTGGTGTAAATGTGGTGCCCACAGAAAATGTATACACAAATATCGAAATGTGACTAACAAATATAGCGATGTATAGTTGCATACATTTGTGATGTTATCTGAAAGTTGTACACTTTATCCCCTTCATGTGTTTAAAGGCCGAGCAGTGGTGGAAATGTTGTATATACTTATGTTAAGTTGCCTATTGTAGTTTAACATGTTATTATTTAGTAAATCTGAGTTCGTGCAGAGAGGCGGGTAATAGCAGTCTGTATAGCTGTTAATGTTTATATATGTTCATTTAGCCGGGACCTGTAACAGATTCTTGGGGGCTTGTCCGGGATCGGCTTCACGTGACACGGGAAGGCTGATCCAACCATCTCAGGACCATTGGGACCAGGCGGTGTTGGGCTAGAGGCCGGCGGCTGCTACATCCACAGGTGACGAGACACGAGGCGCATGCCAGGTGATCTGCAGATGATCACCTTCTTCCTGAGGTCGAGGCTGCAACGTAAGGGACGACAGAGAGCAAGATCATGGCGGATCGTACGAGGAAACGCTTGGTGTGGGATATCTGAAAAGACCTGATTACACTACCTGCTGATGAACTGTTCCACATTACCAAGGTCATCGGTCCTGTACAAGGTAAAGACTCATCCGAACTGGACCTGGAGAACAGTGAGGGTTGTTTTGAGTACATCAGTGCCTTCATGTCAAGTGAATCCTTGCTCGAGACTGAGAATCAAGGTATGAATGAACTGCTCTCATTGCAGGAGACTGTATAATCAGCAAAACAGATTTGCAATACTGTAGGTACATCTGATGTTGATGCACTTACCTTACACATGTATCGCATCCACCCACCACTGATAGACAGACACTGACCACTAATGGCACTCGCCTGACACCACCATATGCTACAACTAATTTAGGGTGTGTTAAGGGGGCTGAACCTAGAACAAACTCAGACCTAAGTAAGATGCTTGCAGAGTATGAAGCACTTAGCAAGAAAATACAACAATACATGACAACACCCACACAGCATACTGGTGTGGCCCAACGTGGTGCACAGGGGGACACCATTCCACCACCACCACCTCCGCACCAGACTGAATGACTTCAGCTGGCAGCTCACAACAGTACATTCCCAATGGTAGGACTCCCATGTATCCAGCCCCGCGAGTTCAAGGTACACAGAGTCCAGATTGGGGACCACTCGTCAGACATCTCGTATAACAATGTATGCAGGCAAGTGTACGCTGGCCTCAGAGAGATCTTCAGCAATACCAACATTATCAGGGGTGTGCTAAGAATCATCAAACCCGACATTTTCAAGGACATCCTGATGCCATGATGGTAGACAAATTAAAAGGGTTCCTGCAGCCACACCTGGGAGATCGGAGCAGCACAGAACTATTTCAAGAATTGATGTGCACTAAACAAAGCCATGAGATCTGGCTCAACAGTTCTTATACCGGGTAATGGGGCTGAAACAGAAAATACTTTTTGTAGTGAGACAAGCTGATTCAGACCACAAGTATAATGCAGCCACTATGCAAGATGTGTTTTTACACATAGTGTACCAGGGCCTGAGTCACCCATGTAAAGACATCCGCAGCGACTTAAAGCCGCTGCTTTCTGACAGTAATGTGACCGATGATGCCATCTTCAAACACGTAATGAAAATCACAAGTGATGAAAATGAGAGGCTGCGACAGCTGGGCCCACTGACCAGAACAAAACAGTCCACAGCGAGTAGTACTCAAGTCCACAGCGAACCTGGCAGTGACAAGAGAGGAAGAACAGAGGCTGCTGTGAGGAAAAGCCAAAATTACCCAATCAAACAATTGGCCGTGAGGATCGACGCTCTTAATAACATGGTTGATGCACCACACTCTCCCTGACGTGGGGCACCTGGTGTCAGCTGAAGGAGTGAGGATAGCTCCAAGAGACATGGAAGCTGTTCGATCTCTCACACGCAGGACCTCACAGACAGTGGGGGATATACGTAGGTTATTGGGTTTCCTCAGCTATTACCAGACGTTTATCCAGGACTTCTCCAGAATTGCAAGACCCCTGTATGAGTTGCTGCAGGCAAAGACAGTGGCTGAGCAAGACTTACACAGCCGAAAGAAAGCTAAGGGGCCACAAGTTCCCTCAAAGACTCCGGTGGAATGGACGAGAGACCTTCAGCAAGCTCTGGAGAGACTAGTTGGCATGCTAGAGGAACCACCAGTCCTGGCATATCCGGACATTAATCTGCCTTTCACGCACCACACCGATGCATCAGCAGAGGGCCTGGGAGTGATCCTCTACCAGCGACAGGAGGGAAAACTGAGGGTAATTGGTTATGGGTCCAGGACACTGACAAAGGCTGAGAGGAGCTATCGTTTACACGACGGCAAGCTCGAGTTCCTGGCCTTGAAGTGGGCAGTTTGCGAAAAATTACGGGACTACCTGTTGTATGCCTAGCGCTTCACGGTGTATACTGACTACAACCCACTGACTTACATGATGAGCATGGCAAAGCTGAATGCGGTGGGCCATCGCTGGGTCTGGGAGCTATCTGACTTCCAGTTCGACATCAAATACCGGCCAGGAAGAGGATGCTGACACGCTGTCCCGTTTTCCCCTGGACTCAAGCTTTTGAGTCAGAGTGTACAGAACAGCTACCTACCAGCGTTGTACAAGCAGCCTGGGAAAGTAGTCGTGTATCTGTGGAAATGGATGTGGCCTAGGTCACTGCTTTGTACATGTCCACTGTGGAGGAGGAAGTAGAGCTATCTAAGTAAGGCAGTGGAAAGTGGATGAGGTCAATCCAGCACAGGAAATTAGAGGAAACTTGACAGGGACCAGCAGAAAGTTCATGTACGAGTGGAGCAAACTACATGTGGAAGTGGAGCAAACTACATATGGAAGTGGGACTTCTCTACCGAAGGATGATGGGGAGAAAGCAACTACTCCTGCCAAGCAAATATAAGAAGCTGGTCCTTGAGCACCTCCATGACAGGATGGGACACGTAGGGACAGAGAGAATACTCGGTTTGGCGAGGGATCGATTCTACTGGCTGTCCATGAAGGCTGAGATAGAAGGGTACGTGACAAGCAGAAGAAACCCACCGCACATGTTCGAGCACCTATGAGTTGTATTACAACTCACTCACCTATGGAGCTGGTGTGTATAGATTACCTCCACTTGGAGCCGAGCCGTGGGAGGTATGAGTACATCCTGGTGGTTATGGATCATTTCACCAGGTTTGCTCAGGCCTACCCAACTAAAAACAAGTCAGGGTGGACTGCAGCAGAGCGGTTGTTCCAGGACTATATCCAACGCTTTGGGTACCTGGCTAAGTTGCACCATGATCAGGGCCATGAATTCGAGAATGAACTGTTCCGGACTCTCAGACAACTTGCTGGCATTGGGCACTCCCGCACCTCACACCACCCACAAGGGAACCCGGTGGAAAGGTTCAACCGGACCCTCTTGCAGATGCTGAGAATGTTGACAGACAGGGAAAAGGAGAGATGGAAGAACTACTTACCCCAGGTTATAAACGCATACAACTGTACCCGGCACGAGTCTATGGGGTACCCACCCTTTTACCTGCTGTATGGATGGCATGCCCATCTCCCAGTGGATCTAATCTTCAGTCTGTTGTAGCCAGAGGAAGAAACAACACCTAAGGGGTATGCAAAGCAGTGGGCACACAGAATGAGTGAAGCCTACAAGATCGCTGAGAGCCACAGTCAGCAGTCAAGTGTGAGAGGGAAAGCGCAGTATGACTGGAAAGTGAGGGGGGTTGTGCTGAAGGCAGCAGATCAAGTATTGGTTAGGAACCTTGGGGAGCGAGGAGGCCCAGGAAAGTTGCGCTCCTACTGGGAGAAAGCTGTATATGTGATGAAGGAGACGGAGCAAATACAGAAAGTGAGCCTGATCGCGTTGACAGAGCCGAGGGTCTGAGGATGGGAAAAGAGACCAGTGTCAGAAGGTCAGCTAGAGAACGGAGGCCAAGACAGATTTATACCTATGACACGTTAGGCCAACCTGCGATCCACCCTTACACCCACACACTGAACTCAGTTACTGCTTACTCAACCCCACACACGCCTGTTTGGGGTTTACACAACTGCACCCCACCCATTACTTACCCTCACTTGTACTTACCTTCAGTCTACACACCTTATGGGGTCACAACTGCTGTTTATTAAGAGTGATTAAAGTGTTTGGTTCTGGGAAGCCTTGATCTTTTTGTCAGGGAGAGTGTGGTGCCCACAGAAAATGTATACACAAATATTGAAATGTAACTAACAAATATAACGATATTTTATTATGTGTAATTATGTGAACACCGAAAAAGAACTCTTACCTTTTTTTCTTTTACACCGCCTGGGCAGAGACTCTTATTTTGATACGGGAAAATCGCGTATACGGATCTGCAGCTGTAGCTCATACATACAGAGGAGCTGGCAGAAAAGACTTGTGATTCCCGTCTCTTTTGGCTGTTTCCTGTATTCACAGGTAAATAATACGAATATTTGGGGCAGCATTAATTTCGCTAACGAAGAAGATGACGAAAAATATTCGTTAACGACCATTTTTTCTGTGACTAAGACGAGACGAAACTAATATCTTAACTAGACGAGACTGGACTAAAATGCTTTTTTTTTTGTTTAGGAGTATCGGACATTGAAAATGAATGATCTCTTTCGACTAACTGTCTTTAAAAATGTGTGTTCCTGTCACTGGACTGGATAAGGGGCGTGTCCATCTCAGACAGTTAGCGGGTAGGATAAATAAACTCCAACTGACCTGGTGAGCTGCAGTGACTTCAGCACCTGAAGCTTTAGAAAGAAAACGAAGAACTGATATATGGAAGCATTTCTGTTATAATTCCTATGAAGAAAAAACAAAACAAAAACATTGTGCACTGTCACAGGAAACAGAGAGAAGTCCTGTGGCTATAAAATAGACGGAAAGAATACCACGAATCTTAAGAAGCATCTGAAGGAGCATCACCCTGCTATTTATGCAGCTTCTGTCACTGAAAGTCAACTATTTAGTCTTATTTAAGTATTTTTTCCTTAATGTTAGGTCAGTGTTACTGGATGTGTCCACAGGGACACAATTCGCTAGCAAGTTTTACATTTTTACGTTTGAGCTTTCTCTTAACTAACGTCAGTTAGCTAGCCTTACTGTATAGTTCTGAGCCAGACTTTCACAAATGTACAATGCTTCATTATATATTGTACAACAGTTCGGCTTTTCTGCAGCATTCAGCTCTGTTTCTAATGAAATCTGTATCACATGCTGTAGCAAGATTATTTAGACCATAGTCTGTTTGTTGTACTAACTTAATAGCATGCAGATAGCAAGCTGTTTCTAAAATGACAGATGGATTTGGAAGTTGTTTAAGTTATTGCCCATGTACATATGCTTAAGGCTGGAATACACTACATGATTTTGCCCTGATTTTTTCCCTATTTACATTCTGGAGAAATGGACGCTCCCATATCTGAGTTGACAGATTTCATTAAAAAAAAATGTTATTTTGCTCCCAAATGTACACCTTAATGGTTATTATACAGTAAATTCTCTTGGCAGACAAAGGTATGTTAGTAATATATGTTGAGGTGCTTTTGAACATCTGTCTGTTTATTGCACCTTTATCTGAAGTTTCAGAAAATAAATGCTGTTCTTCCATAACAGCTAAAGTAAACATTTTTGGTTTTTACTTGATACTTGAACTATGGAGCACTTTTACCTATCCTTAATGTATGATCCTGCCTTATTAATGAGCAAGGGCAGCACAGCAGGCTGATATCCAAGTAAGAAAAATTATAATGACTAAATGTCTAAATACTACGTAGAAAATTAACAAAATAAAAGCTGGTAACTGCAGTTTGACTAAAACTAATGACTAAAACTTGACAAAAATGCAATGACTTTTCGTCAACTAAAACTAGACGTAAACTATGAAAGACTAAAATGTGACTAAGACTAATAACCATTTTCGTCTGAAGGTAAAGACTAAGACTAAATCAAAAATGGCTGTCAAAATTAACACTGATTTGGAGGGAAACTGTGTAATTGCGATGTATAATTGCATCCATTTGTGATGTTATGTGAAAGTCGTACACTTGGCCGTGCAGTGGTGGAAATGTATACATTTCTGTTAAGTTGCCTATTGAAGTTTAACATGTTATTATTTAGTAAATATGAGTTAAATGTTTATTTGTTTATTTTAAAAGGTTAATCGGTTAAGTTAAATGCTCCATTTAAGGCTCACTCTGGACTCGTTTATTGATCAGTTCGTGCAGAGAGGCGGGTAATGGCAGTCCGTATAGCTGTTAATGTTTATATTGTTCATTTATGGGGAACTGAGTAGACTAAATGCAAAAGATACATGGTCGAAAGGATGAAAGAAAGAGGCAAACAAAGAAAAGCATAAAAAAAACAAGTGTTTGTGAATGTTGAATAGTGAATGTTTGTCAATAAATATACACACAGAGGAGCTGGAAGAGAAGACACAGGATTCCCAACTCTTTTGTCTGTTTCCTGTATTCACAATAATCTAGCTGTCACATAAATCTAAATCTGAATATATTTGCATTAGATGTCACTTTACAGGACACTGAGCCATTACATTTAAATACATTACATTTTAAGCCTGTATCCACCTAGTGCACTGTAGTACATAGTACGTGATTTGGGACGGAACCGGTTAAGTCATGGGGGCGGTGTTTGGATGAAGATACGGCGCTTATGAATGATCTCATGTTGTTCTGATATTAGCTGATCCCGTTGCTCAAAGTCTTTCTTGGACGTGTCTGCCAGATCTACTTCCCACCAGATCTCCTGCACCTGGACGCTCATTTAGGTCTGTTTGTCTTATAAATCTTAAAAACGCCATTGTTTCTTTTGAATCGTATGTGCTCAAAACCTTGTCCGAATACTTTTTTAATTCCACGGATTCCTGTTGATTAAAGTGATTGTAACTCTGTCGTGAACAGCATGGATAAAGGATATTGATCAGTTATTGATCATCTGTTAAAGCAGCACCAGATCCGCAATAGCCGTTATTAGAGCCAGCTCAGAGCAGCTGTCTTGTTTGCTTCAGCGAGGACATGCGCAGTTCTTGGGGCGGGATTTCCACCGACCCTTTTTTTTTTTTTTTTTTTTTGCAAATATACGAGTATACTAGTGCCTGAAAAGTATTAACACATGAACACATGACAGATTGCTTTCTTCTTCACTGCCTGAAAAGTATTAACACATTCAGGAAATCCAGCCCGCAGCTAGATACGAGCACGCCAAAAGTTGTGAAAGTTTGAGCTTTATTTTGGCGGGCTCGTATCTAGCTGCGGGCTGGATTTCCTGAATGTGTTAATACTTTTCAGGCAGTGAAGAAGAAAGCAATCTGTCATAAAGAAATCTAATTAAATGACTCATTAGCTGACATTTGCGTCTGTAGGGTCCGTGTACTTTTTGGTATTTGAAGTATCTTTTTATAAACAGAAACAAAAAAACGAAAATGAAAGTAATATTTGATTTTTATTTTATAGCGTAGAAACGGAAAATCAGCTGCATTTTCTAGCGCGGTAAAGTTTAGGGACCGTCTGCAAATTTACCTCGCAGTACAAAACGAAGTCCAATAATTTAATAAAAAATTATGCTTACAAAGCCATAGTAAATTATGTAAGCATAATTAGTCAGTAAGTTAGTTTGTAAGCATAATTTGTATTAATTATTGGACTTCGTTTTGTACTGCGAGGTAAATTTGCAGACGGTCCCTAAAGTAACTAACTTTACCGCGCTAGAAAATGCGGCTTTCCGTTTCTACACTATAGAACTTTCTTTATTTAAAGTCTAAATGAGGAAAGAAAATCAAGTCTAATTTTAAAAAGGTGTCTGACATTTTCATCACATCATTAAAAAACGATTTATTACTTACTTTATTGTTTATGGATTTTAAAATAAAAATCAAATATTACATTTATTTTCGTTTTTTTGTTTCTGTTTATAAAAAGAAACTTCAAATACCAAAAAGTACACGGACCCTGTAGCTTAATGTTTCAGAGATTTGATAGACATGTTTGTGTACACTATATTGCCAAAAGTTTTGGGACACCCCTCCAAATCATTGAATTCAGGGGTTGTGCTTGGGAATAAACTGGGAATTTGTAAAATTGCAGGTTAGCCTATAACAGGGAACTTAAATGTAGTTGAAAAAATATCTTGCAGAATAATCTTGGTTAAAACAACCAGATTTAATGCAATTTCAGTTGTATTTCTACCCTGTGTATTCCTCAATCACATGCACACAGCACTGCAGGGCTATTGAGGCCACACCTCCAAGTGCACTGTGCATTCCTCCATAACATGCACTGATCAGTTCTTGAAATGATCAAAATAATTTTAATAAATGTCCATCTTGGTGAGTAGTCATGTAAATTACATAAACATTACATAAATTTATATTTAAAACTTTCTTGTGCTTTGTGTAAGCTACACACCCCCACCACCACACACAAAATCCCCCCGAGTCACTTAAATGGGGAATTTCAACCTATTCCCAAAGCTCTGACTATCACAAGAATATTCAAGTCAAAGAAGCTTTATTGTCACTTCAACCATATATAGCTGATGCAGTACATGGTGAATTGAAACAACGTTCCTCCTGGACCAGAGGTGCTACACATAACAAAAACAAAATACAAGGTGATGTGGTCAAACATGAAGCTAAAGGTCAGAATTTTTAAACTAAACATACAACATAAGAGCAGGGAATGACGAGACAGTGCAGACAAACAAGACACATAAAGCTGACTGTGTGCAAAAAAAAAAGAACAGTGTTGTACAGTGAGTTAAAAAATAGCAGAGATAGTTAACACAGTTATAATATGTAAAGTTATACTACAAATATTAAAAGTGATGTGTGCATGTAAACAATATCAGGTGTGTGTGTGAGTTCAGTTCTCAGTTCAGAGTGTTTGTGTGTGTGTGTGTCCATGTTCATCAGTTTAGTTCAGTTCTCTGTTGAGACACCTGATTGCCTGAGGGAAGAAGCTGTTCAGCAGTCTGGATGTGTGGGCCCGAATGCTACGGTACCTCTTTCCAGATGGCAGGAGGGTGAAGAGTGTGTGAGAGGGGTGTGTGGGGTTATTCACAATGCTGTTGGCTTTGCGTATGCAGCGTGTGGAGTAAATGTCCGTAATAGGGGGGAGAGAGCCTCCGATGATCTTTTCAGCTGTCCTCACTATCCGCTGCAGGGTCTTGCGATCCGAGACTGTGCAATTCCCGAACCAGGCAGTGATGCAGCTGCTCAGGATGCTCTCGATGGTCCCTCTGTAGAAGGTGGTCAGGATGAGAGTTGGAAGATGAGCCTTCCTCAGCCTTCGCAGGAAGTAGAGGTGCTGCTGGTCTTTCTTGGTGATGGAGCTGGTGTTGAGCGACCAGGTGAGGTCCTCCGCCAGGTGAACACCAAGGAATTTGGTGCTCTTGACGATCTTCACGTTGGACCCGTCAATGTCCAATGGAGAATGGTCACTCTGTGCTCTCCTGAAGTCAACAACCATCTCTTTCATTTTCTCCACATTCAGAGACAGGTTGTTGGCTTTACACCAGGCTGTTAGCCTCTGCACCTCCTCTCTGTATGCTGACTCGTTGTTCTTGCCGATGAGACCCACCACGGTCGTGTCATCGGCGAACTTAATGATGTGGTTGGAGCTGTGCATTGCTGCACAGTCGTGAGTCAGCAGGGTGAACAGCAGTGGACTGAGCACGCAGCCCTGAGGAGCTCCAGTGTTCAGTGTGGTGGTACCGGAGGTGCTGTGCCCAGTCAGGAAGTCCAGGATCCAGTTGCAGAGGGAGGTGGTGATGCCCAGCAGGCTCAGCTTCTCGGTCAGGTGCTGAGGGATGATTGTGTTGAATGCTGAACTGATGTCGATGAACAGCATTCGTACATAAGTGTCTTTATTTTCCAGGTGGGTGATGGCATCGTCCATGGAGCGATTTGGACGATACGCAAACTGCATGGGGTCTAGTGATGGTGGCAGCAGGTCCTTGATTTGCCTCATGACGAGCCTCTTGAAGCACTTCATGATGATGGGTGTGAGTGCAATGGGACGGTAGTCATTGAGACAGGACACTGGAGACTTCTTCGGCATGGGGATGACGGTGGTGGTCTTTAGGCACGTTGGGACGGCATCGCTGCTCAGGGAGATGTTGAAGATGTCAGTGAAGACATCTGCTAGCTGTTCTGCACATTCCCTGAGCACTCTGCCAAGAATGTTGTCTGGTCCAGCAGCTTACTGTGGGTTAACTCTGCATAGAGTTTTCCTCACGTCGGCCGTGGTGAGACACCACCTGGTCCTCTGGAGGAGGGATAGTCTTCCTTGCTGTCACGTCATTCTGTGCCTCAAACCGAGCGTAAAAGCTGTTCAGCGCATCTGGAAGAGAGTCATCACTGTCACAGGCAGGTGGAGCTGGCCTGTGGTTGGTGATGGACTGGATGCCTTGCCACATGCGCCGAGTGTCATCGCTGCTCTGGAAGTGGCCGTGGATTCTCTGGGAGTGTGTACGCTTTGCCTCCCTGATGGCTCTGGAGACTGTGAAACACAGTTAGCCCGTCTAGCTGAATGGTGGCGTCTCCGGAACTCTAAAAACAAAGACGCAGCAGCCTCTGTACTCACACCGTGTAGTTCGCTAGAGTCGGATGTAGTCCAGTTTATTATCCAGGGAGCAGACATTGGAAAGAAGAATGGAGGGGAGTGCCGGCTGGCTAGGGTTTGTTTTTAGCCTAGCAGAATATTGAAGCCACAGTTCTGCATTTTATCCTGAAGATTACATCAATTCAAGTATGTTTTGATATTACTTGTGTAGATATATTTGATATATAGTTTTAGAGGTTAACTAGCAGATACAAAATGTGTTAAGGTAGCCATCCAGTAAATCAGATATGCTAAATGTAAGCTAGTTAGCCCTATTTCATTGACAATTTATGAGGCTAGATATCATGTCTTGATGAGGCTCAGGCTGTGATGTTCTTTCTTCTACTTTTTGCTAGCCAGTTTTCTGTTATCACAGAAGTACAGTACTGGTAAAGTGTGGACACGTTATTATTTATAATAAGTCTCTTATGCTCATTAAGCCTGCATTTATTTGACCAAAAATACATATCAAAACAGTAATATGGTGAAATATTATTACAATTTAAAATAATGATTTTCTGTTTTAATATACTTTAAAATATAATGTATTTCTGTGATGCAAAGCAGAATTTTCATCAGCCAATACTCCAGTCTTCAGTGTTGCATGAGTTCCCCAAATTTCTAAATAATTTAAATAAATTCGCATTAATTCCTGTAAATTCCCATAAATACCTGTTAAGTTTCCAACTTGGAATATTTCCAAAATTTCCGAGATCAAGTACACATGGAAATTTCTGGAAATTTACCGGAAATTTTCCGCCCCTTTGCAACCCTACTCCCAACTTTGTGGGAACAGTTTGGGGATGATCCCTTCCTGTTCCAACATGACTGCTCACCAGTGCACAAAGCAAGGTCTATAAAGACATGGATGAGCGAGTTTGGTGTGGAGGAACTTCACGGAGTCATAACCTCAACCCGATAGAATTTAGGATGAATTAGAGCAGAGACTGTGGGGAAAAAGCCCTTCCCAGGGAAAGGGGGTTGAAGCTGTTATAGTTGCAAAGGGTGAGTCAACTCCATATTACATTCATATGCATGTAAAGGCAGAAGTCAGTTTTGGCCTGGCTCGCATTTTCCCTGCTCTAATTCATCCCAAAGGTGTTCTATCGGGTTGAGGTCAGGACTCTGTGAAGTTCCTCCACACAAAACTCGCTCATCCATGTCTTTAAGGGGTGCACTGGTGGCCATCCCCAAACTGTTCCCACAAAGTTGGGAGCAAAATGTCATTTTTTCAAAATGTCTTGGCATTCTGAAATGAGTTCTGTTGAAACTAAGGGGCAAGCCCAACCCCAGACAAAATTCCGGAATTCAAATGTTTGGAGTGTCCCAAAACCTTTGGCAATATAATGTATAGCAGTTTGTTCTATGTTTTTATTTTTTAGCAAATTGAGATTCAAAGTCGTGGATTATCACTGAAGGTCATGATACTGATAAATGAATGATGTGATCTCCAGGTAACCAGTATGAGTCAGAAGGTGATGATTATTGACACTGACTGCGGCATAGACGATGCCCAGGCTATAATGCTGGCCCTGTCCGCTTCCAATGTGAAGATCCTGGGGATCACCTGCTGCTTTGGAAACACTGATGTGGACAATGTGTGTAAGAATGTGCTGCGGGTACTGTCCGTGTGTCGGCGTACTGAGGTGGGTTGAGTGCACATCACAACAAAACTTTTATCTGTATGAACAATTACACATTCACCGGGTGTACCACAATGCTCAGGTTTTCTGAGAGCAGTGGAGGCTCAGCGGTTAAGTCAGTGGTTGTCTGATCAGAAGGTCATGAGTTCAAATCCTAGCACTGAAATATTAACCCTCAACTGTTCAGTTGTAGAAATGAGTTAAATGTAAGTTGCTCTGGATGACTGTATCTGCCATGTGCCTTAAATGTAAAGTCTTCTCTTGTCAGTGGATAATTATTACAGGACTTATTACTTATTAAGTACTCATACTGATCATAATATAAAGAGACTTTACTCTTCCACCTGTATACTGTAATGATTTATAATCCCAATATCTGGTGCCACAAAGATAATGATTGAGAGATAGAATGCCACACCCTGTTTAACTATTGTTCCTGACCATGTTCTTCCCTTTCCTGTCCAAAATTGATCCATTTTCACTTTTACATTTACATTTCATTACATTTACAGTATTTGGCAGTCAGCTAGCTGTTTGATCTAGACTAGCGCTAGTCAGATTTGTTGACGCTGTACAGCATGAAAGCTCTGTATTCATCTTCCAAAGTAAGGGCTGCTACAGACTGAAGGTAAAAGACATCTTTGCTGGAAAAATATGAATAAACATAAGTTAATGAACCTGGCAATCTAAGGCCATTGACTAACATCTACCATTATATACTTAACTTTCATTTACATTTCTGGCATTTGGCAGCTATGGATTTATCTTATTTATACAACTTAGCAGTTGAGGCTTAAGGGCCTTTGTTTAGGGACCAAGCACTGGCAGCTTGGCAGTGCTGGGATTTGAACTCATAACCTACTGGTCAGTAGTCCAATGTCTTAAAAACTCAGCAAAATAATTCATGATGTCACTAGCGTTGTCTCAAACTGGTCTCATGAACATGACACTGACTTCAGTGGCCTTCCCAGTCACCAGATCTAAATTCAATTGATCATCTTCGGGATGTGGTAGAACGGGAGATTCGCACCTTAAAATGTCATGACTGACTGTAGCTGTTTTGAGAGCAAAGGGAGGCCGTACCCAGTGTTTATATAGTGTTCCTATATACACTATATTGAATTCAGGTGTTGTTATTCAGGGGTCGGGCTTGGCCGCTTAGTTCCAGTGAAAGGAACTCTTAATGTTTCAGCATACCAAGACATTTTGGACAACTTTATGCTCCCAACCTTGTGGGAACAGTTTGAGGATGGCCCCTTCCTGTTCCAACTTGACTGCACACCAGTGCACAAAGCAAGCTCCATAAAGACATGGATGAGCGAGTTTAGTGTGGAGGAGTCCTGACCTCAACCTGATAGAACACCTTTGGGATGAATTAAAGCAGAGACTGTGAGCCAGTCCAGCACGGTCATGTTAGAACAGGAAGGGGTCATCCCCAAACTGTTCCCACAAGGTTGGGAGCATGAAGTTGTCCAAAATCTCTTGGTATGCTGAAGCATTAAGAGTTCCTTTCTCTGGAACTACGGGGCCAACCCCAACCCCTGAAAATTATCACCTGAATTCAATGATTTGGAGGGGTGTACCAAAACTGTGTGTATATATAATTGCTCAGTGAGTGAATTATTTGCACCCAATTTAGTGCCAATACAATAGGTTACATTTTTAGGCCTGTTTAATGAACTTGGCTACTCCTTAGAAAGGAAGAATTAACAATTTCTCAGCTGATAAAATAATTTAGGGACATGTGATGTACACAGAAACAAGACTTGCCTGTGCTCATGTGGGTATGCATTCATATTTTCAGATTCCTGTTTTTCGAGGAGCAGCCAGCTGTTTGGTTGGAGCATCAAAAACATCAAAAATTCATTTTGGGTCAGATGGATTGGGAGATGTTCTGCCAAGTGACAATGACAAGTGGAAGACTAAAATCCAGAAAGAGCATGCAGTTAATTCTTTGATCAGATTGGTGAATGAGAATCCAGGGCAGGTAGGGAAAAGGAAGAGTAATGAATAGTAAATAATACAGGTTGTCTCGAAGTCTCCATCCTTAGGGGAAATTAGCACTTTTTTAAGCAAAAATTATTTTTTTTAATATTATATATTTTTCTGAAAAGACTTTAAGAATGTATTGTATCAGAAATGTAAAAGGAATGTATTCAAAGTTCAATTACATGCATAACACTAGAAGTGTTAACATGAGTTCATCACCAATGGGAGAGATGACTGTGTGTGTGTGTGTGTGTGTGTGTTTACAAAGAAATGACAATCACGTCAAAGACGTTTTGTGAATAGTTATGTTAATTAAAAAAAAGTCCTTAATAAAAATGTTACCGTCCCCTATGTATTGAGACTTTAGGGACACTCTAGTATACTTCACCTTGCTTTTCTGCCTCCTTGTGGTTGACTGTGTAAAAGGTCTCTCTTGTTGTGCTGGGCCCAATGACGAATCTGGCTCTGGCTGTTAGAATGGATCCCAGTATTCCCAACAAGCTGAAGGATTTGTATATCATGGGAGGAAACATGGAAGGTAAGAGTCTGAGAGCCCTGTAAAAGCCCTTACTTAATGAGCAGGATTTCTCTGAATGTTTGTCTTTGCAGGTAAGGGAAATATGACGCCATGTGCAGAGTTCAATTTCTTAATGGATCCTGAGTCTGCCTATGTAGTCTTGGAGGAATTTGTGTGTCCCACATACATAGCCACCTGGGAGTTTGCCTGCAGAAACAAACTCTCTTGGGTAAGAATTAAAAAGCTGTGTGGAAAAAATCACATCAGCACTTTGTCTTCCTTTCATCATTTCTTTGGTTAAATGTTTTCTAAGGCTATAATCTTTGTTACTGGTAAAAAAAGGAATAACAGGATGTTCTGTAACAAAGTAATCAGTGACATGGTGGTATGATACGACCTATTTTATATATATATATAGGTCGTATCATACCACCATGTCACTGATTACTTTCTGTTACAAAAATATATATATATATATATATATATATATAATATATATATATATATATATATATATATATATATATATATATATATATATATATATATATATAGTGGTGTGAAAAAGTGTTGGCCCCCTTCCTGCTTTCTTATTTTTTTGCATGTTTGTCACACTTTAATGTTTCAGATAATCAAACACATTTAAATATTAGTCAAAGATAACACAAGTAAACACATCATGCAGTTTTTAAATGAAGGTTTTTATTATTAAGGGAAAACAAAATCCAAAACTACATGGCCCTGTGTGAAAAAGTGTTTGCCCCCTAAGCCTAATAACTGGTTGGGTCACCCTTAGCAGCAACAACTGCAATCAAGCGTTTTCCATAACTTGCAATGTTACAGCGCTGTGGAGGAATTTTGGCCCACTCATCTTTGCAGAATTGTTGTAATTCAGCCACATTGGAGGGTTTTCGAGCATGAACCACCTTTTCAAGGTCATGCCACAGCATCTCAATCGGATTGAGGTCAGGACTTTGACTAGGACACTCCAAAGTCTTCATTTTGTTTTTCTTCAGCCATTCAGAGGTGGACTTGCTGGTGTGTTTTGGATCATTGTCCTGCTGCAGAACCCAAGTCCGCTTCAGCTAGTTTTGGATTTTCATTCATTCATTGTCTGCCGCTTATCCGAACTATTCTCGGGTCACGGGGAGCCTGTGCCTATCTCAGGCGTCATTGGGCATCAAGGCAGGATACACCCTGGACGGAGTGCCAACCCATCGCAGGGCACACACACACTCTCATTCACTCACACAATCACACACTACGGACAATTTAGAGATGCCAATCAACCTACAATGCATGTCTTTGGACTGGGGGAGGAAACCCCCGAGGCATGGGGAGAACATGCAAACTCCACACACACGGCGGAGGCGGGAATCGAACCCCCAACCCTGGAGGTGTGAGGCAAACGTGCTAACCACCAAGCCACCGTGCCCCCCTAGTTTTGGATTTTGTTTTCCCTTAATAATAAAAACCTTCATTTAAAAACTGCATGATGTGTTTACTTGTGTTATCTTTGACTAATATTTAAATGTGTTTGATTATCTGAAACATTAAAGTGTGACAAACATGCAAAAAAATAAGAAATCATGAAGGGGGCAAACACTTTTTCACACCACTCTGTGTGTGTGTGTGTGTGTGTATATATATATATATATATACAGTGGGGCAAAAAAGTATTTAGTCAGCCACCAATTGTGCAAGTTCTCCCACTTAAAAAGATGAGAGAGGCCTGTAATTTTCATCACAGGTACACTTCAACTATGAGAGACAGAATGAGAAAAAAAAATCCAGAAAATCACATTGTCTGATTTTTAAAGAATTTATTTGCAAGTTATGGTAGAAAATAAGTATTTGGTCAATAACAAAAGTTCATCTCAATACTTTGTTATATACCCTTTGTTGGCAATGACAGAGGTCAAACATTTTCTGTAAGTCGCCACAAGGTTTTTACACACTGTTGCTGGTAGTTTGGCCCATTCCTCCATGCAGATCTCCTCTAGAGCAGTGATGTTTTGGGGCTGTCGCTGAGCAACACGGATTTTCAACTCCCTCCAAAGATTTTCTATGAGGTTGAGATCTGGAGACTGGCTAGGCCACTCCAGGACCTTGAAATGCTTCTTACGAAGCCACTCCTTCGTTGCCCGGGTAGTGTGTTTGGGATCATTGTCATGCTGAAAGACCCAGCCACATTTCATCTTCAATGCCCTTGCTGATGGAAGGAGGTTTTTACTCAAAATCTCACGATACATGGCCCCATTCATTCTTTCCTTTACACGGATCAGTCGTCCTGGTCCCTTTGCACAAAAACAGCCCCAAAGCATGATGTTTCCACCCCCATGCTTCACAGTAGGTATGGTGTTCTTTGGATGCAACTCAGCATTCTTTCTCCTCCAAACACGACAAGTTGAGTTTTTACCAAAAAGTTCTATTTTGGTTTCATCTGACCATATGACATTCTCCCAATCCTCTTCTGGATCATCCAAATGCTCTCTAGCAAACTTCAGACGGGCCCGGACATGTACTGGCTTAAGCAGGGGGACACGTCTGGCACTGCAGGATTTGAGTCCCTGGCGGCGTAGTGTGTTACTGATGGTAGCCTTTGTTACTTTGGTCCCAACTCTCTGCAGGTCATTCACTAGGTCCCCCTGTGTGATTCTGGGATTTTTGCTCACCGTTCTTGTGATCATTTTGACCCCACAGGGTGAGATCTTGCGTGGAGCCCCAGATTGAGGGAGATTATCAGTGGTCTTGTATGGCTTCCATTTTCTAATAATTGCTCCCACAGTTGATTTCTTCACACCAAGCTGCTTACCTATTGCAGATTCAGTCTTCCCAGCCTGGTGCAGGTCTACAATTTTGTTTCTGGTGTCCTTTGACAGCTCTTTGGTCTTGGCCATAGTGGAGTTTGGAGTCTGACTGTTTGAGGTTGTGGACAGGTGTCTTTTATACTGATAACGAGTTCAAACAGGTGCCATTAATACAGGTAACGAGTGGTGGACAGAGGAGTCTCTTAAAGAAGAAGTTACAAGTCTGTGAGAGCCAGAAATCTTGCTTTTTTGTAGGTGACCAAATACTTATTTTCCACCATAATTTGCAAATAAATTCTTTAAAAATCAGACAGTGATTTTCTGGATTTTTTTTTCTCATTCTGTCTCTCATAGTTGAAGTGTACCTATGATGAAAATTACAGGCCTCTCTCTTCTTTTTAAGTGGGAGAACTTGCACAATTGGTGGCTGACTAAATACTTTTTTGCCCCACTGTATATACATATATACACACACACCACAGCACAATGTAGTTGATATTTAATTTTGAGGAATGTCCATGAGTTCATGTATCAGTGTCATTGTTCTGCACTAATACTGGGGACTAATGACTACACATCTCTGTACAGAGAACTTCACCTTATAAACAAGTAATGTTTTTTTCTGTATTGTATAAGAGCATGCTCTTTATATTAGTTTATGATTCACTTCAGATTATGAGGCACAACCACAGTAAAAGTCCCTGTGATATGATTAGAATGCAGAAAATTAGCTAAACAAATTTGAGAGTTCAGCAGCACCAAAATGTAACATTTATTTACCTTTTTTATTTAGACTGAGTACACAAACATACCTTTCATTTTAGGAGTTCTTTGACAAGATGGTCGACCAGGACACTGCAGCTGCTCGATTTATGAAAACAATCACCTCCAAATGTCCAGCTTTCTCTCGGGAGCCTGGTAATAATCCAAAAGATATACTTTTTGGTTCAGGGTTCGTGCCCTATGATACCTATGCTATGGCAGCATGTGTGGATAGCAGCATGGTCACAGAAAGCGTAGAGTATGGTGTTCGCGTGGAGATCCAGGGAGAGCTCGGCAGAGGCATGATGGTACTGGACGTCACAGGCCAGCTGAAGAGTAATCGCGTGTTTTTGATGAAGTCCTGTGACCTCACCAAGTTCAGTTCCTTACTCATGACTTCCTTAAATCAACCGTGAGCAGTGATTGCATATTGCTCCAGACATTATTAAACTTACTGTATCACATAATTATCCTGTTTGAAAGCTCTCATCATTCTTTAGCCCATAACCATTACAATTGTTTTTCAATGTTAATTTCAAAATATGATAAGCTATTGTTTGTTATACTAATAAAACTGAGAATTAAGTGTTTTTCTAGAAATTACCTCTCTGTGTGTGGGTACAGTATATATACACAAGTACATCTCATTTAAAAATGAGAAGGAAAAAAGAACCAAATCACTAAAGTAGATATTGCTGCCTGATATGTTTATTTCAACCAATGTAACGGAGGTCTCACTCATGGTGGCAAATGAACCATGTAGAAAGTAAACCCCTTCCAGGTACTCCTTTAAACATTAAATTAAAAAAAAACAATTTAAGCAAACAAACCATTCTTTATCCAGAATCCAATAAAAATAATAAGTTAAACCTCAAATTCTCAATGTGGTCATGAATTGGCATTGACCATAAAACAACAGATAAAGACTTCTGAGGTCCTAATAACACAGTTACCTTCATTCTGTATCTGTTTTAAACTGTAACGTAGGTTACCAGAAATCAACAATATTGGCCAAATTGGTTCTAAAATGAATGAAACTCTTAAATCAGGGCCCATTTTGTCAGAAGAGTGGGATTTAACGCAAAGTGCTCCATTTATAGTTGGGTAATACTGCACTTGACACCATAAAGTAATACTGGGCCATATACTTTAGTTCCAAAGAAAAACACAGTATTACTCAAAATCTAGAACCTTTAAAATAATAAAATGGGCAATATAATTTTTTCTTAGATCAAGGTCTTAATTCTCTGAGTAACTTAATTTTTTTGCAGTTCTCTTAAATATCACACCCCTCGAAATAAAATGACTTGTAAGATTTAACCTGAATTTGGAGAGGAATGAAATAGAAACCAATGGACAAACCAATGGGTAATTCAATCAAAATTTCTCCAAAGGATTTAACAGTTAAAATTATATCAGAATACCTAGGACCTTTGTAACAAGGAAAACTAAAGACTCCCTAATAACAAATACCATGATGACATTTGTTTTGTTGCTGCAGGGGGCCGGTGTGCCTTCCTCTTGTTAGTTAGCGTTGCCGCTGTCAGGGTTGTTTGGCCAGGGATCGGAGTTCCACCGGCTCAGTGATGGTGGCCATCCGTTCCAGGGGTTGTAGGCCTGACCGAGGTCAGTGGGGGCAGGAGTGGCTGGAGCTGTGTGGCTGACCAAATCGGTGATTTGTGAGGAGTGTAAAGTGGTGTCAGGACCTGTAGACCAGATGGAGTTGCTGAGGGACAAACTAGGGGACCAGGGGTTCAGACTCTTCCCGAGGATGGTCTATGGACACAGATGGGTCAGAGGTTACATGGTCAGATATAAACTAGAGAAAACTGGGCTTGGGGAACAAAGTTATGAAACATTTTTATATACAGATTTCTTTGTGAACTTGGCAGAACATACACAAGTTTTGTCTTTCAGTAATGCTGCCTCATGTTTCTAGAGGGAATTCAAAACAGAAAGGACTTTATGGATAAACTTTTAAAGGATGCAGAAGAGCAACATTTTGAGAAAATCTATCTAATTAAAGATGTCAATCAAACTAATGAGGTAAAGTGTTACTTTCTTTGACGACTTATTTTTATTTAGCACTAAACAAATATATGGACTGACAAAAGAGTCATTAAAACAAAGGCAGGCTAACCATGTAATGTATAGTTGGCTTGTAAGCCAGTATAATTTCACTATTTTCTGATGAGGATTAGCCATCTTCATTTTAGTCAAGAACATGAACTTGTCGTTCTGAAACTTTCATTAACTTTGACAGTAAAATAACAGCATGGTAGTGCTATCTTGGAGGATCTTACAGCTGTTGGAGTGGTAGGGGAGCCACTGCTGGAAGGCCAGGGGTTTGAGCGTTCAGTGTCCCAGATGGAAGAGGGCACATTGGTGTATTCAGGCCAGCTTGACTGATGCTCAGAATTCTTGGGTCCTGCTATACCGCTGAACACTGAACACACACACACACACCTTATATTAGCACCTTGTTTTTATTAAACATGCATGGTGGCTAGCCGTGTTTTGTGTTGCGCTGTGTCTATATACCTGTAGTCAAGTTGAGTGGGTTGTGCGGCCCAAATGTTGAGAAAGAATTGATGGAATTATAACCAGGGCTGGTTATGTTTTCAGCAGGACTCCATAGTCCAGAACTACTTGTGAGAGAATCAACATTTAGTAGAATCAACATTACTAAATGTTATGCAATATATGCACCAGAACATGGGGCATCGTGTAGAGATTTGAGGATGACCGTTAACTTGCCTATCAGAGCTGTCACTCTCTACTGATGTCATGTGAGGTAATGGAACCTTTCCAAGACATTCAGCCTTTCCTAGGCCACTGCCACCTGTGAATGCACACACACACTCAGTACACCTGCACTAAACACAGCAATTAAATCATGTTACATGCTCATTATATAGCTATTTGTACAAACCAGGGCTTTTGTCATAGCCGGCAGCCACAGCTGCAAAGGTGGGATTTCCATTTTGACCAGGTAAAGATGTGGACTTGACCAGTTTGTTCCCAGGAGCCTTCTTTGAGGTTACCTCACTATAAACAAAAAAGGATTATTCAAAAAAAAAAAAAAAACCCAGTGACTTTACAAGATTATAAATGTCTAATATTTATAAGCTTGTAGGAGTCAGCACTTAGATATGAGCACTCAGGATTAATTCCATTTATATGTATTGTAATTCTCTCTTCTGATGATAAGCTTTGGAACCAGTGTGACACCTTTAAGCATGAAACATTTTGTGCTTTCCACCACAAAGTAATTGGCAAAAGTAGTTCCTGGGTAAGAATACTGCTGGTCTGTAAGTGAGAGCCAGTAATATGAAAGGGATTGGGATGGATTTCACTGCTATGACAATAACTCAGCTTATCTGCTAGAAAGTTACTGTCTTGACCACCTCCAAAATAATGCAACAAGAATGGAGGTTTGAAGAATATTTCTAGAGATTTTAAGAGTAAACTGTGAAGTAGACTAGTAGTTATTGAAACTGGTGTGACAACACTATATTAGGGCTAAGATAAATATGCGATACATTATTTTACAAATGTGAAAGAAGGTCAAATACTTACTCCAGGAGTAAGGACTTGCACAGAAGGATGATGCATCCCATGCATGGATTATTTGACCAAGGCTTTTTTGGATAAGTGTTAATTTTTCTGACTGGATTTCGGCATCAACATATTTTGTTTCTGTTTATATTTGCCTTTGTGTTTGTCAAGCCTTTAAGCAGTTTCTGTTGTACTCAATCCTGCATTGTGAGTTTACCGAACTTTAAAGTAGCTAAGTAACTGCTGGTTTACCGAAGCGGTTTACCGGGTTTTGTTACACTGGTGCAAACTAAATAGAAGCTAATAACATTTTTGATTTTGTCTCTGCACAGTTTGATAGACTTTGTATGATCAAATAGAATTGCAAAGCTAGATGTACAACTTTTAAATCCTCCATGTTTATTTCCACACATTTGCATTAGGAAATTTCCACCTTTACCAACACTAGCACAACTTGGGGACAAAAAAAAGGCATATCATTGTGGCCGTGTATTTGTGGGATTGAGGACTGAGGGCAGGGAAAAGGTGTACCTGCTGGTGTTGAGCACGCTGCTGTAGCTGATACGAGGCATCAGGGTAGGAGAAGTAGGAGGAGGGGAATAAGTTCTGGTGATGGCAGAGTTGGGTCTCTTTAAAAAAGGATCTGCATTCATGGTCTGAATAGAGATCTGCTGAAGACTGTCTGCTGCTGATGACAGAAATATACATGGTTAACTGACAAACTAAAACTGAGAATGATCATGTCATATACCATGTGAGAATACAGATAAGACAGTTCCTTTATATGTTTGAGGTCCATGACAGACTTACAGCTGATGGCTTTATGTGGAACATCCCATTCTGGTGGCGGGGATTCCTTCTCTCCCTCTGAGCCACTGCTGAAATCCTGCATCAGGCCATTGAACTTGACTGGAGGAGATGGACGTCCTTCCTCCAGCTTTCCACCAGGCACTGAAAGAGAGTTTTTTCAGTTTATTACCAAGTGGCTTCGATAGAAAATCAGTTACAAAGAACACCTTGTGTAATACAGAAGATACACTCACATCTCTGTTTCTGTGGAGGTGGTGGTTTGGAGGCATTCTGGGTTCCTGTGTTAATGATGGTTTTGGGGAATGTCTTGCGCTGTTTGTTTTCCAGTGGAGTGACATAGGGGAGTTCCAGTGAACTGAAAGGAACATGGAAATGTTTACGTAAGCACAAAAGGTTGGTCAGAATGTTTACTACAATTATTACCTGAATTAAAAGCAACATTAAAAACAGAAAAGTGATGTGAAAGAAGTAGTAAGATAATTTGGTTTGCTTTAAAATAAAATCAGGTATTGTTTTTTAATTAACCTGGCCTTCTCCACTTGATTCTCCTTCTTTGTGGTTGGTTGTTTTTTGTTTTTGGGTTTAGTAGGTGAGGGAGGAACTTCTCGTTCCTTTTCCACTGGAACTGTTCTGACCTTCTTCTTTACAGGTTCCTGCGTAATTCAAAATCACACAAATAAACGGCCATGTCAAATTAAGAACTTAACTAAATAAAACCACACTATACTTTAAATGGAAAAGGAAGTGAAATAGAGCTGTCGTATTTAAATACCTCTTTAATATTAGTCTCTGTATCTGGGTTGGACGTCTCTGTGGTAGTTGAGGAGCTGTCATCATTATCTGCAAGAGCCTCTTTTAGCTCTTCTCCTTGGGTCTTTCCCTTCGCTTTCCTCTCTCTCTCTTCTTTCTTTTTCTGAGCCTTCATTTTATTCTTCATTTTCCCTTCATTTTCACAGCAAAAACAGTTACCATCAAAATGAGTTCTCTTGGGCATAGATAATTTTTTAGCAAACTACTGACATTCAGTGCTTCAGCTCTCACAGTGTGTTACCTTTATTTTGTGCAGACTGCTGTATGCTATGTTCTATGAATGTATTAACTGCAGGAGACTCAGGTCGGTCCAAGTCTTTGTCCATGGCCACCAGAAGTCTGTTGAAGTCTTGTTCCTCTATGCTTTGGCCTCTGTGGGACTGAGATGGCAGGGTTGTGCTCAGGTTCTGAAGTTCTTCCAAGGGGTTGGATACCTGCTGCTGCTGCTGTTGTTGCTGCTGCTGTTTAGAATTTCGTGATTTACGATAAGTCAGTTGGCTGAGTCCTGAGCTGCCATCTTTGATGAGCTGAGAGGAAGAAGGGGAGGAAACTTGCATAGATGAGCGCCCTGAGCTGCCTCTGGATTTGCTGTCTCCTAAAACGGCGCTGCCATTGGAGCTGGAGTGTAGGCCACCCTGGCGCCCACCACGACTACTCCCACCTGAACCATACGCTCCTCTATTTGAGTTCTGGTGCGAGTCAGCAAAATCGTTCAAGCTGAAGAAACGACACACTTTTTATTTCCTTTGACGAGGTTTTTAAGTATGGAAGAGGCACACAATAAAATTTCTTCGACTTACCTTGCATCACTTTGTAACCGTACAATTTCCCTGAGATCAAATGGTTTTCCAGTCTCCATGGGAGAGTTGGATTCCACAGATAGGCATCGCTTAAATGGCTCCCATATTCCCTGGGCCTCCAGATAGGCAGTAGCGATTACCAGGAGGAACATAGAACTAAAGAAAGGGCAAAAATGGCAGCTTGTTCAAGTTGGTGTTCTGATGGTAGGAATTATGTACTTTAAACCTTCTAAATCACTCACATTGTGTACAGCTATTAGTTATTCCAAGTGAAAAAAAGGAAAAGAAGGTGCTTCACGTTAGCCACACCCATCAAAATCTTTAAAGATTCTTTTATTGAAGAAATACTTTAAGAGAATTAAAGTGTGTAACTGTTGAGCTGTGTAAATATTTGGACTCTTAAACCTTACTGAAATGTGTTGTCTAGCATTTTACTTATGTTTTTTAAAAAAACCTGACATACATTGTATTTGCGATTTCAATTTTTTTTTTTTATCAACTACAAAGCTCTTGATACTTTGTGGTTGCAGGGCAGAATTGTCCAGATAATCTTTATTTGTATCCGTACAAAAAGTTTAGCATTTAAAACAATTTCTATATTGTCAGAATAAGAATACTCTCTTCACCCCTGTTGCGTTAATGTTTAATAGTCATGATTATTAAGCTGAAGAGTGCTGACCTCATAAACAGGGAGACAATGATGTAGAGCTCCAGCTCCCAGTTTGGTGGAGGGATGGTCTCCACACATGCTGCCAACATGTGGTAGGGCAAGGATGCGTTCAGTACGAACACAAACTCTGAGCCACCTGCCGACATCAACTTAAGCTCTCGTATGACTCGTGATGAAGTAAAATCTGGTGTAAACCTGTACCAAACATGGACAACAAACAAATTACCTTAATGTCTCAGGCATTGCCAAGAGGCATAGCAGGTAAACACCTGATAAAAACCTTTATGCAGTTTATTTGTAATTGTACTACAAACGGTACGTCTTTCATTGCACATAATGAACACATTTAAGCATGACATTCTCTAAAGCCCTGTAAAACCCTCTAAAGTAACTAAACAGACAAAAAGGCAATTCACGCCTCCACAGAGGCCCTAAGGTAACACCACAAATATGCTGGTTCACCTGCATTAACAGTGCCTTATACACCAGAGCGTGCACACAGCTAACAGGTGATGTTTACCCATCAGCTTGAGGTTAGCTACACTGACTTACTTTCCCTCTTCATTTCTGCTGCAAAAATAATTTTGTGAATTTTTATTAAGACACCTTTTCTCATTTATATATTGCTTTCAACTTTACACAGGAAAAAAAAATCCCCATTATTAGTCAGTCAGTGACATGATCAGCCAGAAGCTGTGTATTTGCAGGATATTACTTTATGATTTTAAAATTGCATCAGAATCAGAGGCACTCACAGAATAATGAGGTCTTTCGATGTGTTTGGTTTAAGTGCAAATTCTTGACAGTTGAGAACTTTGAATCCATAGCCCTCACAAGCGGTGCCACTGATCTGCATGGAGCGGATGTGAATAGGGAGAAGCCCCGTGTTCTCCAGCCTGAATGTCTTTCGCAGGGTGAAATTTGGCTCCTTGGGCTTGTCTTTTTTTCCGAAAGAAATAAAATACATCAGTAGGTTAATAACAAAGATAAAATGTTCTCAGATGAAACTATACCAGCCTTGTGTGATGATGAACTTTTAATTCCAGGCAGAAGGTAACTAAAAGTTGTAAAATGAACCATTACATAAATGAAATAATTCTGAAGGAATTCATAATGAATGCACAGATTTAAGTTGAAGGAAGTCAGAAAAGCATTGTGAAACGTTAGTGTATTGCAGCAAAAACTCACATGACGACACAAACCCGCAGTCATGTGGGCTAGAGAAGCATAATGAGGAAAGGCTATTCCTTACATAATCACTGTATGTTGTAGGTACAGATTTTAACATTTTAAAATGACTCCTGTTTCAAAAACACATCTTTGAAAAAGGAAGTAGATAGTACACAGGATCAGAGAGTGAGCCAACTTGAGTTTGTGTTTCTTAATATTCCTACTGATTATTTTTATTAAGCCATGAACACACTCACTTTCTGAGCAGTCTTTAAGGAGTGCCTCCGTCATCTTAAATCTCAGCGAGCTGCCTGGCCCTGGATGCTTCCCAGCAAGTTTTAGACTTTCTCTGGTCCCCTGACCTCGCACCATAATCAGGTCCACGACGGTCAGGTTGTTTCTATACAATTATCATAGTCAAAAATCAAACACATACAAATTAGAAACACACAATCTGCACGCGTATGTTTGCAAAGCCTACAGAAGTGCTTTTTCACCTCAATTAAAATGATTTCTGTTTCTGAGAGACAAACATTTGATGAACTGTGATGTTAACCCTGCAGTATGTCTATTTGTGCTATTGAAAAACATTTATCATGACGGAAGTGATGTTAAGAAGAATTTTTGCTGGTATAGTTTATACACCACAAATAAATGAAGAATCTTATTTATTTTCCTTCATATGCATACTTCCAGCATCTCTCCCTGCCACACACACTTTTTTATATGACTAAGTTTACACTTTTAATCAAAGTAAAGCAGGAATACAATCTAAGCCAATGGCTCTTAAAGAAGCCAATTCTATGATGTAGGTGATGCAAGAGCCTACAACCATTTTAAATCTAAATCCAAACAATTAAAAAAAGTGACAGTTGGCAAGTCTGAGACATTTAACGTTCTCTAATTGTCTGCATTTAGTAATATAGTTTAGTTATTTAGGACAGTTATTTCAAAGACCATGTTAAGTGTAGAGCCTCATGCTCAAGTGTGTTTATATGCACGCATATATGAGACAAATAAAGCCAGACCTCACCTGATTATTAGCAAAGAGGAGACACTGTGATTGCTGATGGGTGAGAACCTGACAGCAAGTGATTTGGTCTCTCCCGGCATAATCAGCACATTGAAGACGGAATTTTGTATCAAGCCCTCTGCAAAGCCTGTAGAACTCACTACTGAGGACTGACACACAACACACATGAGAGTACCGGTCAGACGCAGCTCCACAGCAGCAAGCTAAGCAATTTAATTCCAAGTGTATAAAATAAAGAGTAAACAAGTAAGTACGTCAACTCGCACAGTGAGAAGATTTACAAATAAGCTGAACTGAATGAAAAAGAATTTAGGAATGCAGCTCAAATGTAGCTGGAGTATACAATACATTAGTGGACACTCACTTGATTCTGCTGAACCTCAAATTCCAGTGTACTTGTGTTGATGTTGGACATCTTTTCGTTTGGGAATCTGTGACAGGAAGAAGAGTTAAATAAGCAAGAAACCACACATTATCACCACTGTCCTAGCTAAATTGACACACATGCATATAGGACTATATTAATCAATTTATGAATAAAAGAATATGTATAAAATGTGAATGGACCAAAGCTCCTCTACACTATTTTTCAAAATGAATAAAAGAAAAATAGAGCGGAGGAGCTTCGGTCCATTCCTTTCATCTTTCTCTATATTTCTCTGTAAGATGGGTAATATGATTATGTTTAATGTTACCACCCAAAAGACTGTTATTTGGTGTATTGCAAAAAAAAAAAAATAATAATAATAATAAAAAATAAAATTCTTTCACAGGTTATTTTACTACATTTGTTAAATTGTCATTTGTAACGTTCCAGTTAAATTAATTTCCCCTTGTTTAAGTATAAGCAAATAACATGACTGAATGGTGTTAACAGTTACCTTTAAATTCTTAACCATTAATTTTGAGTAAATGTTTAGAAATAAGACCATACCAATTGTTTTGTTTCATAGTGGCTCTTCACATTACTTTTGAGACGCATTACAGACAGGAACAAACACACAATGTTTTTTCTTTCATTAAAATATGTATGATAAGTAAAATAAATAAAAGGCAATTATCTATGAAAGTCTGTGAAACTCTCTGGTGTGTCTGTGCTACCTTCAGGTAAACAGTCGACATAAATGCATGTGACTGGATAAGCTCCAACGGACGATCTGCTATAGTAAATGTACAGGTTTACATTTTTTTGTTTTTTTTAAAAACATGCTCTATGGCCGTGCTAAAGTATTTTTCAAGCCCTCTGTTCAATTCACTGAAATAATCGTTCTGATGACCCCATTTTCAGAGTGTTGAACCAAAATCAGGTCATAGCCTTGCCTCAGTCTTGGGAATTTACAGAAATAGTAGCTAAACACATTAACACTAGACATTTAAAAAAAAAAGGAAAAAAAAAGGTTTTCTAGTGTATATTTTTTTTACATTTGTGAAATGCCAGGCTTGACTGATTTGGTGAATGATGGGGTGAATCATTTTTTTACTACATTCTAGAAAACACTCAACTCTCCAGTGTATACCGTTTCCACTCCTGAAGAGGAAGTTAAAGGTGTGATTTGACAGGCAAAGCAGATGGATGTTTTAGTACACTTGTGGGTAGTTCATCAGCAAGCACAAAGAGAAGTGCAGTCTTTTTAAGATGCAAGAAAAACTACTTTTAAGTGAAGCACTTGGACACTAAATTCCACAGAGTGACAAACATAGTCTCTGTGAATACAAGTAATTACTCTGTACAGAGCTTTTTATTTATTAAAAAAAAAATCATCTGCACTTAGTTCCTACTTTCTACAAGAAGCAATGGCAGAATATGGTTCATCACCTGTCTTTGACTATTTCTGTAAACGCTAAGGGGTTTGGGTAGAGGGCAACAGGAAGGACCTGCATGTAGACCGGAACATCAGCTGGGTTCTTCAGAATGATCTCCTCCACCTAAAAAAGGGGACAGATTAAGCCTGATTAAACCAGATTAACCTCAGAATAGGAAAATATTTTCCAAAAACTAAGCATAAGCTGTGGCCACAATAATAGAATTATTTCTTGCATATAAATATATTTGGATATGGATCTTACCGTGTCTTACATAAGAATTTAATCTGTTCTGTGCAATTATTCAAATACAGTAACCAAGACACAGAATGTGGTGTGTTCTATAACTACTCGGAAAAACAAATTTAGTTTTAAATTTATTTAGGAAATAATCATTTATATTATAACATTTTCCCCCGAAATGAACATTGAGTATTTACAAGTTTTCTTCAATAAATAAAATAAATATATAATATCTATTGTGCATGATCATTTTCCTACTTATTAAACCATTTGGCTTGAGCTACAACAAAAACATAAATGAAAATGAGTGTGTGGGAACTCACAGAGGAGCTATTGATGTTGGTGAGGGGGAACAGAACTTGCTGTAAGGAATTAATCAGCGATGGCCATGTGAGCTGTGCCGATATCCTGGCCTGCACCTTCTTCTGTAGATCTGTGTTCACTTCAAAGTAAGCCTCAACCCTACATCAAAAAAGAACGATCATCTTGGTTATTACAAACAAGCTTTTGTAAGCTGATCACGAAATGTGATTTAGATACAATTAATGTTTTTATGCCATGGAGATATACTGAGACTCACTCAAGGCCTGACTGTTCTTTCAGTTCTTTCCACCTCTTCAGCAGCTTCTGATGCAAGTCGACATCGCTGTCCCAAATGTCCTCCAGCATAGCAGGAATATGTGGTCTTACTTCAGCTGCAAAACACAACCATTACACTTAAGTGCTTAGAAACACAGAGGAAAAAAATTCATAGGACAGAAAAAAGAAACTACTTACATTTTAGTACAAATGGTAATCCTACATAACAGTGATCGCCACACTGTGTACTGGCATCGAAATAAATATTTGCTATCTGGAAAAAAAAATATAAAAAAATAATGTGAAATGCATTGATACATATTTTACACTGCACTTGTAAAATGCAGTAGCCTTCAGAAACAGGGATGAAGTGCATGTCCGGAGAAATGGGACAGACACCTTGGTTTTGCGTCTGGGCTCCAACTCCACTCTGTTATTGCGGAGTCGTTTGTAATAAAACCGCATGTCCTCGGTGAGAGAGAGGATCTGCTGCAGCCTCACCTTCTGGGAGAATGAACTCTGGATACTGAGACCTTGATGAACCACTTTTCCCTGGAAATAAAAATGCTGTTTTATTAAAAATACTAATACATCACTGTAATTAAGGGAAAATATTAAACAACAAATTTTTCCATCATATCCCAAGTGCAATCATGGCCAAGACATGGTCTCTGAGGTTTTTTGCATTATATTTAAGAGGCTAATATGGGAAGCTAATGGGTTTCAGTTTACCATTTTGCAAAACATGTCCCTGGATGTGAATGCAAGGTTTTAAATACATGTGACGTGTTTAGTTGTATATAAGACATTCAAAAATAAATGTACAACTCCTTCAAACATGAGCCACACATCTCACTCGATGTTTGAAATTTATTCTAGCTTCATGGTGGACGCTACTACTTACAGCTCCCACTAGTTTTAGATGTTACATATTTTTGTCCATTTTTACAAACAAACCTATTTCAAATTTGTTAAAATCTATATTGCAGTTTAAGGCAGGTCTGTAAAGTTTTATTCCAAAGGTAAACTGTTAGAATCCACCCCCCTTGATTCAAAAGCCACACAGCTTCAGACAAACACTAAGAAAGCAAACTTCAGTCCAAAAAACCTTTTTTGGTCATAACGGTCACTCAAGATAAAAACAGAACAGTTTGGAACCTGACATCGAGCTGCTTCTTGACAGTAAGACAGAAGAACAATATGCTGCAGGGACAAACAAGCTTTCTCTAGTAGATAACTACATTACTAAGTGACACAAACAGCACACAAAAGAGAGAAGAGAATCTGTGGAGGGAATGACTGACTGTAGCTGTTATAAGTGTAGTAATAGCAGGAACAAATGTGTTTCACAGAAAATCCACATCATTAAAAGGTATCTTATAAATGGATAAAAAGTGGAAAGAAGTTGTTCTTTAGTGTAATTGCTGGAAAATACTGGAGCCATTGTATATAAACTTTGTAACGTGCTGTTATTGTAAAAATAATATAATTACTTCCTTTCACACCATGTAATTGACTTAATTTAATAACCCTGTAATTAATTACTATATGCCCTGTACTGTTCTGGGCATAAAGATGTATGGAAAAAAACTAATACCTTCAGAAAAGTAGCCATTTTGAGAAAGTCTACATGTATACAACAACAAAAAAGTGATAATATAAAGTATGTAATATTCATCATTGAAATTATGATGATAAATAGAGAATTATTAAAACAATTTCTAGACATTCCTCTCCTTTTAGGCTTCAATCAGTCTTGTGTTGGCAAGTAACATTGCTAGATTAGACATTTATTTTTAGAAATAAGCAAAATGATCTGTCAATAAAACGAGAATTATAAGGCAGAAATTAAAAACAAATGGCTAGAAATGCTTTAATAATACACATTTCTCTGCACGTGACTCCAGGGTGTATGGCATAATGTGAAATTATAAACACATTCAACCATGTTAGGAAGAAAAATCTACATCAAACTGAGAATAGCTCAAATCAGCCTTAATACAAGTATGGATTCTAATTTAAGTCTTAAACATGAGGCCTTTCATTTGTCTAAGGTTATGTTTTCTGGAGACACCCTGCACTTTACTCAGCACACAGAACTTACCGGAAAGGAGGGAGGCATAATGATGTGTTTGGGTGAGCAGCTTAATGTTCCCACAGCTATAAGAGCCTTTACTGGGATGGTCAATATCTGAAAAAGAGACAAAAGAACAGAACTAAACTCTAACACCACACCTGAGCAAGCAGCGTCATGCCAGTGCTACACAGTCCATAAAACACACACCTCATAATCTGTAGTGATGTGTACAGCGCCATCATACACACCCTCCAGTGCTTTAGCTACCAGGGTTACTTTAAATGCTGCATAATAGCCAGAAGCTAATATGACCTGTGAAAGGAAACAGAAAGAAACAGCAAAATGGCTGTGGTTTACATATGCTTTCCTGTGTAAAGTCTGCGCCATGGTCATGTAAATTTAAAAAAAACAACAACAACCCTTTCCTTAATTCAAGAGCTGACAGGGCAGGTAAAACATAGTCAGGACCTGTGTTTATCTACTCAAACTATTCAGCCCAACCTGCTAGACTTCTCAGTAAATAAAATAAAGTAACTTAATGTGGGAGTAAAGCATTATTGTTCATGTGTGTCTATCCTTATATACATTTATATTCTTACAGTTGTGTAATGGGCCACCGAGTTGTTTTGAAGCTCTTCGACTCGAGCCAGCGCTACACTCCTGTTCCCTTTGTCTGTGGTCAGCAGCTCCATAGACAGGCTGTCTCCCGTCACCAACCATGACTTAATTTCCAGCTGTGGAGAGTATATCATTCCAATTAGCAACCACGCAGTACAACTACAGCCTTGAACAGAACAAAAAGTCCAACAAATCAGTGTTGCCTCCATCTCATCTAATAAGAACAACAACATTTCACATGTTCTAGATACACTTTGTGTCTGTCTGCTGAATGAATATGACACAGTTTCAGCTCACATGATCCTTACCTCTATGGGGTTGTTGTTGACTACTACAAAGACCAAACTCCTGGTGTCTGTAGCACTTAGAATGCCGTAGTCCAAGATGTGCTCTTTAGAACCCGGTGAAATGACGACAGGCTTTGGAGAACATCAGAAGTGATGTTTAATTTCATAAAGTGGTACCTCGAAAATATTAAAAATCTCTGTCCGTCTTATTGTGCATCTCTAATTCTCATCTATTCTATTCATGTATTTTTATTCTATCCATTCACTATGGCCTGCATTATCTTTCACATTTCCACATATTTCAATTTATTTCTTTTGTGAAAGAGGTTTGTGATTGATTTGTGTAATAATGTAACAGACATCACAACAAATAACTTGTTAAATGTTCAACAAAAAATATTCTTCATAATGTCTCTCAATGTGAATTTTTGTTTGAGAACCAACTAATGGAACAAATATAACAGAACGTCTATAGAACGTTTTGTAGACCATCATTATATTTTTGCCATATTGACCAATCCTTACCAATATTAGTGTGTTTATTTCAATGGATTCCTCATAAAGAAATGGCATGACCAAGACTTCCTTACTGAACAGTGATTTTAAATCTATTATCTAATCCTTGTGCATGTTGAACAAGCTTCCTCTTGAATAAGATTTAAGCCTCCTCACTTATGTTAGCATTGTGTTATGGTCCAATAAGTTATCGGTCTTTTAGAGACATTTGTATACCTCCAGAAAGCCGGTATAAGCCCGGACAGGGAGGTGGAACTTGGATGCGTTGGTGATGAGGAGGATGTTGCTGTCAATGTGGATAGAAGGCCGTACAGGCCGGAAAAGGAGGGAGAAGATGTAACGAGATTCATGGGGAGGAATAAGGACTGGTGTACTGAAATTATGCACCTGAAAAACACACAGGATACCAAAAATGTTTTTATATATAGTTCATGCTTAAACTTATAATGCAAGTACAGAGTGAAAAAATACTTATTCAATACAATGTTTCCCAAAACACAAATGTACAGGCCATTTCCAGATATATAAAACACCAATAACAACTGATGCTGGGGAATTTTGGTGTTGCTGGATTCATGATTGCATCCTTATATTCCTCATAACTTCTTGGTCACAGAAACATAATAAGGCTACATATTTTCATAACTGGAGCAATAAACTAACTTCAGCTGCATGGAACCACAATGTCCTAGCTCATCAATGGAAACAATGAAACATTAACATGCTGCATGCATCAGCTGAGTGACTCACGTTGAACATTTTGACATCTTCAGGAAGGGAAACATTGTGAATGCGTATGGCGAAGTTAAAGGTGTTGGTGAGGTAGATGGGCCGGTCCACTGGCTCTACAGGACTGTCTCTGATGTGGAACAGGGTGGCTGTGTGGTCAAAGCCCAGGTACCTATAAGAGATAAAAGGAAAATGTCTTATCTCATAGACCCAAGACAACAGATATGCTTGTTATGGTAATGAACAACAAAAAAAAAAGATAGCTGACCCCTCTAAAACTTCAGCTTGATAAGGAATTTCAAGTTTTGAGTAGCTTTTCTCTTTAGCCTTTACTGTTATTTTACCAGAAAACTGGTCTGGTCTTCTTGCTTTTGAAGCTGAAATGGCAAGGAATAAAACAGCAAAAACAGGGAAAAAAACATTACAGTTTTGTATTACAAGTGATTCTTAAGCCAGGCATCACAGTTTCTGTTTGCATGTAGTCCCTATAGGCATTCTCTCCAAGTAAAACTGAGCAATGTTCAGCACTTCACTTGTCAGTAACTTACTGGCTGACAGCTGGGTTGGCGGCTTTAAGTGGAAGTTACCACAAAAACCTCTCCCAACCCCCAGCTCACAGTATGCTACACACCACACACACACCATCTTACTGTATTTAAACTGATATTTCACTTTAAAGTGAATCAACTGTAAAATCCTTAGCAAGGCTTTTTTGTAGCAAATTTTATTATGTCCCAAAATACAGCAGAGGTGGATAAATGATGAATTCATTAGCTCGTAGAAGCTCAAGTGCTCTGCCCAGAACTATGTTTTGGTAGCCTGGAAACCTGTGAAGCAGCAGCCAAAAAAACATAACACTTTAAAAATAGTAATGTAATAATGTAACATGGTGAGGCACTGGTAGAGTAAAAGGGAACTGAACAAATATTTATGAATTCCCATAGAGTGGACAACTGTGCAGTTAAAGTCCTTATCCTCTGAATTTTTTTTTATGGCATAATGTGTTTGAACCCTTGACAAAAAGTCACCAAGTTATTGGAGAATGTCATGCCTATGACATATGGATACCAAATGAAATCTGTTATTTCACAAAAAGTCAAAAGGAAGCAGGGTTTATTTTATTTCTCGGGCTTTTAAAACTATTGTCATCTGACTAACTACAAATAATGAACTAAAAGAAAATAGGTTTGTTCATCTCTCTACTGAGTCTGTTGTTTTTGAGTGAAACATCATTTCAATACATATGAGCTTTTTTTTTTATCTATATCTTAAGGGTTCACTTGATCAGTAATTTAATCTTTTATCAAAGAAAATCAGCACCATCAGACAAAACTACTTACCATCAAAATATATACTTGCGACTTTGGTATATCGGCTCTCTCCTGCTTTTAGCGTAATCTGCTTAAATTCAACTGTAATGGCTTCATTAGCCGGTGTTGGTCGGACACTCTGAAATACAAATAATGCTTGTTTAGCAATTAAGTGTATTTGGTCTAAAAAGAAAACAAAAAGCTAAGAAAACCTAAGAAAGAGAAAAGCCATACCATGATTGATACATCTTTTGCTCCCGAATTTAGAAGATGTAAATTCAACTGTTTTGGACGATCTGGAGTCAGAGAGTAAAAAAAATATGTATATGTCCGTTTCAGCCATGTATTGGGAAACATTTCTGCATGATTAAAAGAGCTCAAGCAATATTTACAGTACCTTGTGATCGAAGTGTACCAAAGTCTAGCATCTCTGTAGAGGAGTATATACCAGGTGCTGGAAAAAGAAATTAGTCTATACTTAGTCAGGGTTTCACATTGTAGCTGAAAATAATGCTACTAGGTTTGACCCGGGCATCCTGACCTGTAGTGACCTCCACCTCTACAGGAAGGATGATGAACTCATCCTCATTGGAGGCGTTGGTCTTGATCCTTATAAAGGCTGTGTGGTTGTCAGCATCCCGTGAAGAGAAGCTGGCCCTCATCACACCCTTTGTCTCAAATGGTGCAATTTCCTATTCATAACAAAAAACAGATAAACAAAATGACATGATGGTACACAATACTAAAATACGCATGCTAAAGTCATTAAGAATTTTATGAAGAACAGACGCTCACCCATAACCTTTTGGTGCCACCTTGTTGGCCAGTGGGCAGCTCTAGATGTAAATCACCCCCACTTGAATACATTTCCACAACCTGTAATAGAAAGCAGAGTCTTAAAGAGTCCAGAGAAGCAGGTGGACATAATACGCATTCAGACATAAGATATCTGGCATAAGACAGCGCATTTACATCACCTGTAGTGGCTCGCTGTGTGGATTAAAGATGTTTATAAGTGGAGAGAAGCTGCTGTTGACTGGAACTCTGGCCCCTACAAAAGGCCTGAGTCTGTAAGGGTTAGGGATGCCCACACCAAATACCTGTAAGAAAACCACAAACCTTACAGTCTAGTTTTATTAAATCACTTCACCTCTTCAGTCTACGACATCCCCTCCTTTACCAAAAAGAATAGCTTTGAAACATACCTGGTATGTGAACACTCCATGGTGAGATGTGTTAATAAATAACGTGTTTTCTACATTCCCTACTACTCGAGCTAGAAAAACCACATCAAATGAGGTGTTCCCTCCTGGTGGAATTATCTGAGGGAGAAAACATGCACACACAAAAAACAAGAGTCACATATTGGGTTACAATGCAGTATTTCTGAATCCAGTACAAAATGAAACTGCATTAGTCATATGTTTCTACATTTTTCCAGTAAGGCTATTTAAAATAACAGAACAATAAATCTGAATGTGTAATGGATTCATGAGCACTGAATGTGAGAGCTACAGAAGGCAAGCTTTGTAGTACACACATGGAAATGGCTTGAGGCCAGTTCAGAAATTCCTTATATAAAAGTTACATGTAGAATAAGAAAACTTCTTGATTTTATAATCAAGGTAGTATGATCAATACTTCTAAGCTGCTGCTTTGAATATTGGCCTGATAGACTATTAACAAGCTCTGATGCAGCATTAAAGCTGTTGCTGAGTCTCATCACTGTGCTTCAGTTTTCATTCCACATATGTATTAGGTTTGATATTTGGTACGGATAACCCATGCCCCAATTCCTAGTACTGATAAGACCTCAGTACTACCTGGAAATCTATAAACTTCCAACAAACACTTTAATCCTAAACACTGACAATTAAGAACCATGAACACAATCTGGTTCAAAACAGTGCTTCATGAGCCGTATTTATAGTGGACGACCTCTGGCTAGGTTTAACGTGAGCTGTATGGGTTACAGAGGGGCAGTGAGATTTAATTATGCAAGTGTCAGGAACAGGTGAGATGTGTTTGATTTACAACTGTCTGGAGGGTGTGAGGTACACGGTCACACACAGGACACTTAAATTTGACCATTAGGCTTTAATGAGGTCCCTGATCTGACTTAACAGCATCATTCATATATCAAATGACAAAAATATCTGATGCTAAGATTCTAGTGAAGTTTAAAAACAACCCTCATCGTGTGTGTAGCTATTTTATCTACACAACAGGACATGGTATTTTCTCTAGACAGACAAAGCCACTGTGTGGGTGAGCTAAAGAGGAAGCAAGCATATGGTTGCGTCCTTTCGTCTGTCCCTTTTTTTTTTTTTAAGTTTCAGACAGGAAGTCAATGTTAACCCTCACAAAACTTGCATCAGATCTTCACTGTTGTGTAAGAGAGACATTTTTCAGACAATGATCATAAACCAAGCATTCATATAACTTACCCTACTCTGAAAAAATGATGCATGAAAATGTGCTGTTGTCGCTGATATTGATATTAAACTAATTTCTTCTGAACTTGGATTGTGTAAGTAAACTTTTTCCATTTTTGGCATCCCGACTGGCCTAAGGAGAAAAAAAAAAAACATTATACATGTGATATCACAAAATGAAATTAGGCTCCAAGAGTCACCAATAGACATGGTGGGGTTTTTTTTTTTTTTGCTTTACTGTGTAAGAAAATAAAATCTAAAGCTAATCAATATCACACAATCTACACTCAAGTCTGCCTGTTCAATACAAATCTGAAGGTGGTTCAATCTCCAGAACACTTATCAGCATAGTTTTATACATCAGGACAGTGGATAATATGTGAAGCATAAGTTTACACCACATTTACAGAAGTCAAAAGCAAAACACAAACAATAAATTAAAAGTATATTTAAAAAAAAAAAAAAAAATCAAGCAAGAAGAAAAAATATCAGCAGTGTGTACGGATATTAGGAAACACAAGCTATCAAAGGCAGACAACAGACTGAGATTTATGATGGCTCGGGGTAATTTAAGTGATGCATGAAAATCCACTGTTGTTGCAAGGCTTTTTTGGAAACAGGCTGCATTGCTCAACACTGTGCAGCCATGTCTTACAAACAAGCCCAGATAAGATTAGTGTTTAGCGGGGGTATGAGTGAGAGGCAACAAAAGAACAGAGTGAGACATGCTTTAGCTGGTGAACATTTGTGTGTGCAAGATGTGCACGCTTTGTTTTTTTTTTTTGTTTTTTTAAGGGGGGGGGGTCTTAATATTTTTCAACCATCATATCAAATTAATCCCATGTTTGAGATTTAGGCCTAAAACAGCATAGAGTAACCCCACGGTTTCACTTCATTTTTCACCATTCATTCAGCCTGACCATGACTTTTGTGAACAACGGAAAACTACCTTTCTTTTTGACTTATATGAAATGGTTCAGTTAGTAATCATATCTGAAACACAAACACAAATGTCTGAACTAAGGAAGACATTTTTATCATAGAAACTGAATTGGCAGTATTGTTAGTTATGGTATATCTCACTGAACAGAGGCAGAACAGAGTTTATAAAAAAAAAAAAAAAAAAAAAAAATGAACAAATGAACTGAAGGCTTTAATATGAACATAGACCCAAACATTTGTTATTTAGTCTCAGAATCCTAGACTGAATGCTTGGAATGAACCACGCATGAAAGTAAAAATGCTCAAAATGTATAATGTTTTCTTTTAAAAAGTCCACAGAGATTCCACAAAACATTTCAGTTTCAGGTCACTTCAGTTCGTTAAAACAAAAACAAAACAGCACTACCCATTTTCACGTTCCATACAGAACTCGAATAGTAGATTGGTTGACTGACAATGAGGAATGAAAAAGAAGCACTACCAACAGTACCAAACTTTGCCGAGTTGCAAAATCTGCATGTAAAAAAAATAAAAATAAAAATGAGGAAGTGGCTTCTGGCAGCCACAAATGGCTGTGCTCAACAAGGGTAGGAGAGAAGAGAGAGAAAACGGCTGAATGTGTAGCAGCCTGAGAGAACTTATTGGATTTCAACTGTAATTGAATCTTTCAAACACTTAAAAACAATGAAAAACCCACAAAAATAAATAAATAGATAAATAAATAAATAAATAAATAAATAAATAAATAAATAAATAGCATATCCTGTCTGACTGCAGAGAACACGTTAGGTAAGCTTTATGAATGCAGATATTTTCTAAAGGATATTTTAATTGCTTGCTTGGTGAGTGTGCTTTCCACAAGCAGTGAATGTTATGCTCAAGCAGTGAACGATCAAGTTGTTGGACATGTAAGTCGCTCTGGATAAGGACATCATCGAAATGCTGTAAATGTATTTGGACCGTCTAAAAAAAAATGAATCTGTTTTCTCTCATTTTATACAATTGAGAGTATACTCAATTGTATAATAAACTACTAATTTTAAACTACCACTGCCCATAAATATCAGCCATCGCGATGCTGAGGACAAGCCGCTATGCTAGAATGCTTAAAAAAGGGAAATCTGTCCAACAGAACAAGACTTCTTAATTTAATCAGCGAGTATTTGCACTGATGTGATCCTTCAACCGAAGAGCTGAGATGAGGCTCCTGTTCCTCAGGAGATCTAAACAATGCTTATGATCTAAGGGATTATGTGTATCCATCATTAACTTTAATCTTTAAGAATGTCTCTAATGTTGTTTTTGCACAAAGAGATAAGTTACAAATACATGTGGGTGAGGCATTTCCTTGCAAAGGTCTGTCTGCTAAGGATACAAAATATGGTTAAGATGAGATAACCTAAAGATGACATCATAGGATAGAGAGACTGAATAGCTTGTCGGTCTGTTGGCTTTCAATAAAGTCACATGTAAAGACAGTGTTTATGGCTGTATGTATTTAATTCATACACCAATCAGGCATAACATTATGACCACCCGTCTAATATTGTCTTGGTCCCCCTTTGCTGCCAAAACAGCCCTGACCCGTCATGCAATGTGTATTCTCACACCTTTCTATCAGAACCAGCATTAACTTCTTCAGCAATTTAAGCAACAGTAGCTCGTCTGTTGGATCGGCTCACACGGGTCAGCCTTCGCTCCCCACGTGTATCAATGAGTCTTGGCCGTCCATGACCCTGTCACCGGTTCACCACTGTTCCTTCCTTGGACCAATTTTGATAGGTACTGACCACTGCAGACCGGTAACACCCCACAAGAGCTGCAGTTTTGGAGATGCTCTGATCCAGTCGTCTAGCCATCACAATTTGGCCCTTTTCAAACTCTCTCAAATCCTTACGCTTGCCCATTTTTCCTGCTTCTAACACATCAACTTTGAGGACAAAATGTTCACTTGCTGCCTAATATATCCCACCCACTAACCGGTGCCATGACGAGGAGATAATCAGTGTTATTCACTTCACCTCTCACTGCTCAGAATGTTATGCCTGATCAGTGTACAGAATAATTATATTATAATACATTACAAAAGTATATGAATAAATGCCACTTTCTTTTAGACAATAAGTGTCTTTCAGTGAAGCTGGAATAAAATCTCCAAATAATTTTTTCACTTCTCTTTTGTCTTTCATGGAACAAAAAATGTCAGAATTCCAGCATGTGTAGGGTTTTCCCCAGGCCAGTACATGTGTGTGTGTGTGTGTGTGTGTAAAGTGAGTAAGACAGAAAAAAAAAGACAAAACAGGAACCTCTGAACGTGTACTACTTACTGTTCGTGGAAGTCCAGCATTGGGGGCTCAAAGTGTATGGGCCTGCTGTTCGCCCTGTGCGAGGATGCACTATGGAGAATGAAAACACGATGTGTAAGACATAAAGAACAAAACAACCACACAAACACAGCAACACACAGGTCAGACTGTCCTGACATGCACATAAGCTCAGTTTGTGCAGTATAACTGATCATGAGGTGAGGAAGAATCTCTGAATATAACAAGAAGCTTTTCCAGCTTTCTTTAAAAACTAAAAACTATTAAACTATCCCAATTCTACAGAAACTTACCACCTTATATTATTGATGACATTTACAAAACCATCATTTCATAAATACTACTCATGCTTAGATTAGATAAACCCCACAGCCATTTCGGGCTAATTAAACCATCACATGACCAAATTACAGACAACACCATCCATATCTGTCATCACTTTAAGTTCATATTTTTAAACAGATCATTTGTGACCGCTAAATATCTTTTTTTAGATAGTTTTGCCTGACGTTTTGTTTTTAGCTGTATCCTGTTACATTTTTTGCTTTCGCTTGAAGGCACAAATGACCAAAAACACATTCTATCAACTAATGTACAACGGTTAAAATTTCTTCCAAGCTCACACACTTGCATCTACACACAGTCTTTGTGAACCTGTGCCTCCGGCATAGGCATTAGTTTCATACGTGAAAATTTCTAAACCGCTAAAACCTGTGCCACTTTTCTACACTGCTATTATTGTGTTTAACAGGAAGGGCTGAGGAGATGCAAAGGAGGATTCAATCATGTGACACTCGTGTTACTGAATACTGTTTGTGTGTGCCTACTTTCTGAGTCATCTTCTAATTATGCTAGAAAACCAGCCCTGCTCAACAGGTGGACCGCAGGCCAAAGTCTGGTGGTTACAAACAAACTACAAGAACGATGGCAATGAATATTGCATAATAACAATAATAATAAAATGTAACAGTAATAAATGAACAATAAACATGGGGCATTCATGGCATCTGCAACATATAACTAGATAAATACACTCCAGCAGCATATTGTAGCATAAAGTAGTGTCAGTTATACTTTAACTATCGTTATCAACACAGATTTGCAATGTGGATTGTTCAATCAGGATTGTTATATCCAGAGCATGTTTTTCTGGGAGGTAGGAGGAAAACTACACAAACACAGGAAAAACATATGAAACCCCGTACAGTGAGCCAAGCTTAGGATCAAACTGGGGAGCCGTGACCCATTGAGTATGTGTTCAGCTGATTAAAACAATGAACAAACAAAAGCCCAAAGTAATCAGGGAGCAAAGTAACTTCACGCTGAGGCTTTGCGAGATCACACAGTTATATCAAACAAGCCTAATAGCCAGTTATGTTGTTGTGGTCGAGATGCAATGATTTAAATAAAGTTATGACTGTTCTGGGAAAGAGTTCTGGGAATCCGGTCCTTACATTACATTTACTGCATATTGCAATTCACGAAAATACAACCTTTTGAAAACATCTGTGTTGGATGAAGAAATGCAAGACAAAGAAAATAGAAAGTGGGAGGGGGAGGAGGAAAAAAAAGACTGTCACACCTTTGACAAGCTAAGCAACAGACTGTGGGGGAAATACCAGATTTCGTCCAGAATCTACCGTTGGCCTGTTTAGCAGAACTGTAACTAGCTATTTTGCAGCTTTAAGGTCTATGCTGTGATGGGATGATTTCCCAGTTTACAACATACCCCAAAAACAAACGGGTGGGATTTCAGATATGGGACGATTAAAGTTCCCTGAAACAATTTCATAACATTCAGGACTCATTCTGAGCTCGGACAGGATCAGAACAACCTGCACCAAAATAAACAGAGCTGGACAGGAGTTGAGAGTTCAGGCTTTGCTTTATCTTTTCAGTCGTACATAAGCTTCAGGGATTTGTCACATCACCCTTATGCTATACTATATACAAGACAAATTTATTGTATGTGCATTTTGATTACTTTATATGGCAGAAACGTCATACTACTTCTACTTGAGATCACACTCATTTTTCCCGAATGACTACAAAAATGGGGAACAAACTTTTTCCACAGCTTATTCTATACATAATTTAAAGGGAAGCAAAAGTCTTTGAAATATTTAAGAAACTGCAATCACAGAGTGAATTAAAACTGCACTGAATATATTCACCTCGTGTCATGCCTATTCACTTCCACCAGTTTACTCAAAATTGGTAAATTTCAGACAAGAGATCAGTGGGTTATCAGTGATCTAGACGTTACACTAAAAAAAGTCATTTCTAAGAATACATAAATATCTTTTTACGGAGATTTTTTCCATACAAGGAGAAAGTGGGTTAAATCTTTGGCTCTCAATCTAAGCACAGAAAAGCACAGGTCTCTCTAAGTATCAGAAAAAAAACATTTATTTCGAATGTCCTATATTTTTAATTTAAATCTTAGAAATTGGTGATGCTTATAATGTGTAAACAGGAGAAACTTTCTCTTGGTTTCACACCTGCGTGAAGCATGTGAGGCCTTGCCGAGGGTGTGTGCACTTCGCTGCTAAAGAGAACAGAATCAGTGTGCACGCACGCGCACATGCAGACACACCCACACACGCCACACACACTTCACCAATAAGGAACGGCTGATGCAAACGTGTACAGTAGGGTAAGTCAGCCATAGCCCTGAGCTGGAGTGTTCTGATTGGTCGAGTGAGTAAATAGGCTGTCAGAAACCTGAAAGTTGCTCTACTGGATTGAGGAATCTAAAGCGAGTCTGAAAAGGGAGTGGCCTCTTCTAAAATGTCCATCGAAAACAATGAATTTTGTTTTACCACATTAACTGCACCGTAGCTGCAGTGTACATCTGCGCTATAATGTGCAGTCTGGGGTATGTGCCTAGAATATTTCATGTAATTATAACAATAATAAGTAGTGAAAGAATTTGTTGAGCTAGTGATTAGTTTCTAGATCTAAGCATTTACACAACACAACTTATCTTCCCAAACAAAAACAGTAAATATTTAATAATTAAAAAAAAGAAAGAACATACTGGAAGAAAATATTAAATTGTGTCCCAGCACATCATGCCACCTCAGGCTATTGTTTCATAGCATGTATGCCAACAGATTACTTGACACTTTCAAGACACTTCACATGAGAAGCAAATATGTTTATTACAAATGTGTCTAATGACATGTGGTTTTGGACAGCCCCACCTCTGTTGGCTCACAAGGCCGTGGGTCATGAGTTCTCAGGTCAAAGTAAATGTAGAAAAATAAATGAATGTACTTTTCATGTCCTGCATCGTGTGTCCTTTCCGCTTCAGGGAAGTGGCCTTTCCAGCAAGTGATCAATTCTATTCATTCAGTTATCTGATTTCTACTACTTTTTTAATTCACTTAGTCTAAATGCTTACTTATTTTAAGAACTGAGATGATTTGGTTGTGATGTCGAAGATTTTTGCTTATCTATGAGCAAGTAAATCATCAACACTGTGATTAGACATCAGGTCCAAAGATGAATAGAATAATAAAAATACAGGGCACTGAAAAATGCCCCAACATTAGGCGCACACACACAGACACACACACACACACACACACACACAGACAGGCCGACACACACACACAGACAGGCCGGCCGGCACGCGCACACAGGCACGCGCACACACACACACACGTGCGCGCACACACACACACACACACACAAGCATTTGCGCGCGCACACGCACACAGTTACGTACACACACACACACACACACACACACACACACACACAGTTACGTACACACACACAGGCAGGCGCACACACACAGGCAGGCACACACACAGGCAGGCACACACACAGGCAGGCACACACACAGGCAGGCACACACACAGCTTACCTTTTTTGATGATATGAGCTAAGATCAATGTCAGAATCTGCCTATAAAAAATAAACATGAAGGAAAGTTAAGTTTCTCAAATGACAATGACTCACACCATTTATTTCTTGAAATTATGTTTGCTCTTATCAAAATGGCTCTCTCAAACATTCAAAGACAAAGTTATGGAGAAACTGCCAGCATTAAGATTACCAAGCTAAAGAGGAACACAGAGACAAAAAAGGGGGAAGACTCTGCCAAAAAAAAGGACACAGATTAACGTTTCCTGGCTTCATATAACACATCAGTCTGATGTGCAAGGGGCCTGTGATGTGTGAGTACAAGTAATTACTCACGCGTGAGCATAAAGCAATCTATTAATGTGCAGACCTTCAAGCGCGGTAGACAGAGACAATGATATTTTTGTCAGCAGCTGATACAAAGGTGGAAAGAGTGAAGCAAACATTTCGATATTCAAATGCATCCTACACATCATAATGCTCTACGTCTGCTCGGTGCTTTCTAAACATGGCCCAACATGAAAACCCTAAGGAAAAAAGTTTGCCCTTGCCAGACTCACCCTTGATTCCGAAGATAACCTGGGCACTATAGACATGTGCCTAGGAACTACTGCTGTAATCATAAAGTCTGTCCTGTGATAATTGCCGCAATATGCTCGTACTGAACATCATTTAGTCTTTCCTCTTTTACAGCTATATACTGTTGTATATCGTTGTTTAAGTCACAAAGATCAGAAATGGGTTCCCTTTTCAGTCTGGTTTCTCTCAAGATTTCATACTCGTTGTCTCTGGGATTTTTTTCCTTGCCACTGTCACTTGCTCATTAGGGATCTGAACCTAATATCTGTCTAATGTTAAAACTGCAATACAAATAAAACTAAATTCAATCTATACAAGTCAAGTCAAGAGACATGTGGTATCAAGGGTGTGACTGAGTGTCCTTCTGTGGACAGAGAGGAAGTGGGTTGCGCAGACAGGTGATCCGTGATTATTTTCATCTGTGTCTTAATATTTCCAGTGTACTTATTTGCATTTTTCTGTGCCTTCACTGACTCCAAGACACACACACTTGCAAAACATGCAAGCAAGCACACACACAGTACAGATAAAGTGTGAAAAACGGAAGAAAGTGCACTGAAAATTTCTTTTGAGTTTAGGTCAGCACACACTTGCATCGAATTGTCAAATTGCATTTTCAGACACAACTGTAAAATGAGTGAGCCTGTGTTGGATGTGTGTGCTTCTCAAAAATGCATTTAAAAAAAGTGCTCACTTACAAGAAACTTTTCTGGGAATTTTTCATCTTTTCTATCTGATGCAAAACAAAGCTGCTGAGTCACTAAGTCACGAAACAAAAGTGAACCATCAAAGTAAACGTGAATAGTTTGAAAGGTTACCTGCAGGAAAGCTCCGTCCCCAAAATGTAGTACCTCCAGGATTTTGTTTGACTGGATGAAAGCTGTAAAACAGACAAAGAGCAAATTTCTCATGAGGTTTAGGAATCACACAAGACACCTAAATCGCACAGATCAGTGGGGCTTCATTATGGCTTTCTGTCAAACACTTCCTTGAAGTTTTTAATGTTTCAGCACAATGGAAAGAAGGGTCAGAAGTAGTCAAGTTTGTCGTTTTTACAGGCATTTCACCCAATTTGGTTTCAGAATGCAAAAACTAGTATTAATGAACACATTAAGACACAATTTGGATTGCAAGATCTTGTTTGCGATATCAAAGGTTATAATGAAATCTATCAATCTATCCGTGTTTTGTAGCGCTTATTCTTACACAGAACCTGAAACCTATCCCAGGGGAGACAGGGCACAAGGCAATGGACACCCTGGGGTACCAAACAATCGGAGGCACAATCACACACACACTCATATATCCATTCACACACTATGAACAATTTAGAGATGCCAATCAGCCTACAACGTGCATTTTTGATACAGCAGGAAAACATGCAAACTCCATGTACACAGGATGAGACGAGAGTCGAACCCCCATCCCTGGAGATGCAAATGACTTAACTATTAAGCCTTCCTGCCCCTGTCAGTGGCTGTATGTTTTATCTTTATTTCAATATTTAAAATGACTTTTTTTTTATCTTGACCTTTGACTGCAGACACTAAACCGTGTTTTACAGTACAGAATGAATCCACTTTGCTTGTACTAAACATTTAACCAGTGCTAGCTTGTGCCCAGCAGCAAAAGAATTAAGCTGCAGTAATCCAGTACAGTAACATTCACTACTCCAGGTTTTGTATGGTTTTATGATATTTAGTTTGATGAGCTTTGGATTAAGCAGATGAAGGACAGTTTATCTACTTATTTTCTGTCTTTTACAGAAGCCATAACTGACTCCATCACTTACCATTTAAAAAAAACAAGCAGTCAATTTCCCATTTTGGAAAAAAAAGAAATCCACCAACAAGGTTCTGGGCACCAGTCTGGGCAGCAGCGGGTTATCCATTATTCACAATCTATACATAACCTGTTCAAAGTCAATACAGAGCTATAGATAATATACTGCAGGTACCTGTCTGTAAAATTTGGAGGGAGGAAAACAAGAAATCATCGAGCGACAGTTACATTCCAACTAGCACCCTGAAGAAAAATAGTCAAACAATATGGATGACAAATTAATAGAAACTGATGGCTTAGTTTTGCTCCGAGAAGCTTTTTGCCCTCATTGATTGAATCCACTCGCCCCTTAGAGGGCTGCATCACTGCAAATCAATACAACGTTCTCCAGACTGATTTCCTTTATTCTATGATGAAACATTTCCTGATCTGTGTGGTCTTTTTCAGGATGACTTCATCCCAGCCACAGGGTGCAAAGACTCACTGAATGTTTTGTTGGAGATAAAAAAAATAACACAACTCATATGATATGGCCTTCACACTCCAGCTTAAAATCTCAAAACTATAGACTGATAATCATCATCATCATCATCATCATCATCATCATCATCATCAACACCTTAATAACAACAACAAAGTCAAAATATCCTCATACTAAATGTACTGTCACACTTCTTGCCCAATTAAATGAAATTTCTAGTAAACCTGAAGATATCCCGGGGTCTAGCCAAGCCGATTAGTTTATGAGGCACAGCAAGAATATATTATTGCATCAGCTATATTTGGTTGAAGTGACAATAAAGCTTCTTTGACTTTGAAGAGGCGAGAGCAGAGAACCAACATCTCGCTACACTACTTAGTTCTCATATTCAGCTGCATATTGCTGTCCTGGTGCTATTATTAGCCAGATGAGTGGTGTAACTTTAGTAAAGCGTGGAGTGGGAGACAGGTCATGATGAGCTCCACACTCGCATAACTTAATGGTCTTCTTGTGTACACATGTATCTTGGAAAAGAAAAAAAACCTGCACACAGATGTATAAGACCAGAGAACACTAATAACACGTCAATTTATTATTAATTTATCATTTCAACAGCCGAAATCAAATTTATAAATCGTTCCTTATTCATTTTCTGAATAATGCTGTATTTGTTTTTATTGTTTAATTGATGATGACGCTCCTAATTAAGATACAATCAATTTGACTATAACAATAAGGCAAGGAAATATAGCTGAAAAATATATGCTTATATATATATATATATATACGTAAAAAAAAAACAAAGAAACACTGCCATTTCTTTTAATATTTTATTCTTCTGTATATCTGAAATATCCTTTTTGTCATCATTTTTATTCACTCATTTTTTATGGTAATTAAACTAAAATGGACTAAAACTAAAAACTACTAAAATGGAGATTAAAATCAAAATATACAGATTTTCTATAACTTAATTTCTATATGAAATACATAAGTCAAAAACTGTTTAAAACTGCTGGATTTCTCAAGTTATTTCATTTTTACCTGATCGTTACCTGCAGGCATGTGGTACGGGAACTGCTTAAAGTTTTAATCATTTTCATGTTTGGTCAGATTTCCCTCCTATACAGCTAAGCACTGCTATACTGATGCACATATAAGCAGCATAACACCATGCCGTAAAGACATATGCTTCTGAACAAAGGCCATCAGCCACGTACATTTCCAAAATCTATTAGCAAATAGGCTGAAGCCCATTCTTTAATCAATACAGCAAAATATTTACTGCCACATGGTCCTCTTAGTAATTTGACTAATAAGGGAACTGCGGAGATGTTAACTAATCGTTGCTTCATCAAATGATCTCATGCTATCAGCAGGTCTAAGCACACAACTATTAAAAACTCAGTATGATATGGAGATAAGCTAGACAATAGCTTCTTGTGTTACTTCAAACACCGAACGTTCAATCACACCTCTCGGAGTACAAAACTGCAATCATTCATCTTTAATAACTGCTTAATCCTGAGTCGACAGCTCAATGGATGCAGAGCTGGAGAGTAAGGCAGGGTTAAGAAAAATATTACAAAATTAGTAACAATATTATGTGAAGGTCAAGAGAGTGTCACAGTGAGTAAGGAGCTGACTAAATGTTTACGTTTCATAATATTTCATCATCACGCATGGGTCACATTGAGCTACGGGGACATCAGGAGACTAGCAGTTAAGTGCAGGTACTGGGTCTCTCTCTAATACACACAGACAGGGATGAAATACTGTTTATTTTTTAAGTAACAAATAGTAAACACTATGGACCTTTACTTCTTAGTTTATTTCTTTTTTTTTTTAAAAAGAACATGACGTATAAAATATTAGAGATAAACTAAGAATAACAGTAAACTGTGGAAGGAAATTCCATAAATATTGAACAGACATCTAAGTTTCTTAACAACGAAAGTCTGACTCTGAGCTGTGATTACGCCTCCCGTCTTATATAAACCAGTCGTGAGCTCAGGTTTTTAACTGGTCATTGAGGTCTAGGTGGTGTACATAGTCGTGAGCAGGGTGAGTAAACACAGGCACAGCTTTAACAGGTAACGTGACATTACCGCGATAAAAGATAAACTGTTTCCTGCGAACAACAAATTTGAAAAAAACAACCTTGAATGGATATTACAAATAATCAAATCATTTGGGAAGATGGCATATGGGAAATTAATGCTTATATATGATACTTATAACAAAAGCGCTTGCCTTCATTAAATGTAGGCATTCTTTTTAAAAAACATGTTCAAATGTGGTATAGATGATGAACAACACTACAGCCCACGCTTTGGTTTCCTGTCACAATGGCTTTTCAGGTCCAAAAAGTTACCACAAAGAGTCGAGATAAGGAGTAATGATCTTTTGCAGAGATCATGTGCCATAGCAGAGGCTTCTTTTGTAGTGATACTTGGTGAAAAAGAACTAAGGGCTGTTAGGTGGACTAAACCAACAAAAGACCAACGATTGTGTGGTCGTGTACATGTTTTAGGTGACTTCATGCCTGACCCAAAGAGAATGTAAATAGGAAGAGGTAAAGGCAGGAAGATCACAAAATTCAAACACATTTGTGCTGGTGCATCAATGCAACGAGTTCAGCCGTAGTCAGCATTTAATGATGTCTTTTTCACAAAATAAAAGCAACTGCACAGCTAAGACACCAAGAACGGAGGTGCTATGAGACTCTGATATAGTGTTAATGTCCAAAGTTTACATCAACCAAAACTTTTTTCCACACATTTCCTGTTACCATGTATTTATTTTGGCAAGTCGATTAGTTCATCTTCATTGGTCACATAAGAGGTTATTTTACAGCAATTGATTAGAGACACTTACTTCAGCTTTAATTCACTCTATCAGAATTCCAGTGGCTCTAAAGGTTTCAAGTTGGCAGTCACTTTAAACAGTCTGGCCTTTAGAAGCCTCTAATTGGCCAATTGTCACAATTAGGAGTTAATTCTGAGTGTACCTGGGGCTGTATTTAGAGCCACTGCCTCTTTTACTTGACAGCATTGGAAAATCTGAGAGAGAAAAAAAAATGGTGGACCTCCACAAGTCCAGCTCCTCCACCGGATAAATTAACAAGCAAAAGTTTTAAGCGTCTACACACAAAAAAAATCTCATAATAGCACAGACAATCTATAACTCCCAGGGATGAATACACTTTGGTCTGAAAGATTCAACTGAAACTCAAGAAAGCAGTAAAGAACCTGGTTAAGGGAGAAGAATCGGGGGCATCAGCAACTACTAAAACAGCCAAACAGAAGCTCGAAGATGATCACCAGCCTTTTGGTAACGTGTTTTCTGGTTAGTTAAAACCAAAATGCAACTTTTTTCCATAATGATCAGCACTGTGCATGGAAAAAGGGTGAGGCTTTTAATTAGAAGAACGCTGTGAAGCATGGTGGTGGCAGCATCATATTGCAACAAGGTTTTGCTTGGAAACAGACTTGTGCATGATTAGGGAAAAAAAAGAAATAGCATCATCTAATTAGCACTTGGCTTATCAAGCAGGATTTCCTAAAAATACTGAAGAAAACACTCTAGAAAATCTTGGTAACAACTGAGTTTTCCAGCAGGACAATGATCCCACCTTTGCAAATAGGCTTAAAGGTAACAAAGTGTAAAGTTGGAGTGGACATTACAAAACTCTGATCTGAATCTCACTGAAAAATTGTGCAGTAAACTGGAAAAGCATGTCTCAGCAAGCAGGCCTACAACAGGACCGTCAGGAGAAATAGGACAATTCCAAGGAAAGTTCAGACAATTAAAAAAGCCACCAAACACTAACAAAGTGGGTGTAAGCATATGACCAAGTGAAAATCCAACATAGTAAATAAAAGCTGAAATAAAGTCTCTTTGCTGTTCCTTTAACAGGAAAAGTACAGCAACTTGTCTGAAATGTGCAGAGTTGTAAAAAATCATTTTAAGTGTCTTTAACCTAGGTTTATGTAATAATTTGTCCTCAACTGTAATCAGAACAGTATATTTACAAAGAGCAATACTCTTAAAGAAACCAACTGAAACTTGGCAATGACAACGAATCTCTGTGGAAATTCTCTCTCATTATAGCTGCAGGGATTTATAGGTAGCCCTGCTACGATTACTACATTGTTATTCTTGGAGCTGACTGGGTTTTTGTTAGATTTCACAATCACATTTCACTTTCTTTAGACACACAATATTCATGTTCAATTTGTTTCTTGTGCCCTGCGATGGGTTGGCACTCCGTCCAGGGTGTATCCTGCCTTGATGCCCAATGACGCCTGAGATAGGCACAGGCTCACCGTGACCCGAGAATAGTTCGGATAAGCGGTAGACAATGAATGAATGAATGAATTTGTTTCTTGTCATTATATTTGGCTTTATAAACGAGAACGGCTGTGACAAATCATTTACTGTTTCAATACTTTTCCCTAATTACAATATAAAACGAAAAACATTTAAAATGTTATTACTCTACTGACTAACTTTATGGTGCAACCTACAACATCAGCTGTGTGTTTTATGCGTTTTTAACAGTCAAGACGCAGCTGTGATCAGCTTCCTGTAACAAAACACTTCGGGATGTTTTATAATTGACTAACATCCTTATCCTTGTGCTATATGAATAACAAATCATGAGCAAAAGTTGCTTCAGGAGAGCGAGCCTGGCTGCAGCATGTGCTCATTTAACCAGTGGATAAGCAGAGTACAGGAAGCATTCAGATTGCACTTGTTACAAAAACAGTAGCATGTATGTCATTCATGGTGACTTCTGTAATCATATCAGGAGTTGTGCTAAAGGATAAACGTTAACTACACTCGATGCACTATGAACTCTACTGACTGGTGTATGAATTTTAGAAGGGTGGTATCGTCTCAAATTGAACACTTTTTTTATTAGCCGAAAGTATAAGTAGTTTCCCAAATGATGTCACACACATGTAATATGTTTAAATCCATAATGCATTAAAAAGTTGAAAACCATCAGCGCTTGCTAGAACCTTAGTCTTCACTTCCATGTCTGATTTGTCTATATCGAAATAATAAAACTGCACCACACCACATTAACAAAATGAAAACACGATGCTTGGCGCTGAAGAAAAAGGCAGTATTCAAATGAATGAAAGCATGTAAATTTGTTCACAATCACAGAATTAATTGTGATCATTCGCATCAATAGTGCCAACAACCGTGACTAATCACTGCAGCCAAAAGCATGATAGACTAGTGTCCGATCGAGGACTCACCTCACACACAGCATTCTCATAATACGCACTGGATCCACCGCTTCCCTGACCAGGATAAAGCGCTTACTGAAGATGAATGAATGTATAATTTGGGGATTACAGTCTACACAGTTTAAGCAACAGGAACTGCTAAGGTTCAGTTTGAACACGTTGTGTGTGTGTGTGTGTGTGTGTGTGTGTGTGTGTATAAAACTACCAGCTGAATTTGAACTCTTTTGAAGGACTTTTAAATATTGGCTTCAGTCAAAGCTCTAGATATCTTTTATTAAAAAATGAATAAATAATTGTTTATTAAAGTATAGGAAACGTTGAATGCAAACGAGGGTAAACATTGATATAGTAAAGCCCATGATTCATTCTACAAGTACTACAGACAGAAGAAGATGCGAGGTAAATCAATCACCTCAGCACCATCTCTCTTCTTCAGCAACATTGTGCTCTGTGTGGCATTCCCTGAGAGAAATAATCGTACGTTTTTAAAGCTTTGCACTAAAGTGCTTCGGTCAGCAACTCATCACAAGCATTCTCTATCTGACTGAAATCAATTTCTAACAGCCACAAAATGCAAGGTTGCTATAGTCAGCTCTGAAGGCGTCAATAAAATGCACTGGAATTATACTGCTAGAAAGAGACAATATATTAGGCAATTTATTACAATTCAATACAAAAGACCAGGCTTAAACCATATATATATATGAATCTCTCACTGAAGTTTTAAAGCCTTTCTGTAAGGTTTGTTAGGGACAACGGATGCTTCAGCATACAGAGGGTTGATGCATCTCATCAGGCTAGGACAGGAAGTCAGAGACAAGCAGAAGTGTGAAAAACACTTGAAAGATCACAGAGAGTGGGGGAAAAAACATGAATCTTCAAATTGCAAAAGAAACTGAATTGAAAGGACATTTATGTAGCTGCCTGTCATGTCTGCCTTTACACCGCACCAATGTTCCCACAAAGCCATTGCTCATACAAACAGTTCCATTACAAATGTTTGTGTAGAGCCAAAAAAAGTCAATATGGAGACTGAGTCAAAAAGGTGAGCACAGAATCGGCAGGTGAAAGTTACGTGAGTTTGGGTGCGTCAGCCTTTCAGACAGCAGCACAGCAGAGATGGTGTGTGAGGTTTAGGTTCAGTGCTCTAGACAGCCTTTTACAGCTATACTTAAAATAAACATATCGGATATAAATCACTAAAATCGGGCACGTTTTCCAGCTTTACTCCATGTCCCCTGGCAGTTATACACTCTTAGCAATTTCAACCAACTACATTTCAAGAGCTTTAGTAATTGTTCACATCAAACATCAGAATTGGGGGTTGGAATCAGTGCTTAGGGATTTTGAAAGTGTTGAGAGTGTTTCAGAAATCTCCTGGGACTTTCACACACACACAAATCTCTAGAGTATACACCTGCAGGTGGTTGATGAGAGAGATCAGAGACTGGCTCTGAATTGACAGGAAGGCCACAAAAACTCAAATAAGAACTCTTTACAACTGTGGTGAGGAGAAAAGCATCTCCCAGAGCACAACACATTGAACCTTGAAGTGGATGAGCTACAACAGGTCAAGAGCATATCACTCCTGTCAGCTAAGAAATGGAATCTGAGGCCATCATGGGCACCGACTCCTTCAAACAGGACAGCTGAAGACTGTAAAAACCTCACATGGTCTTTGTTAGTCCACAAATACTGGTGTTTGATATGAACATTAACTGCAGCTCTTGACCTTTATCTGTAAGAGTATTTGCCAAATTATCGGCTGACTGGATAACTGCTGACACTGATGTACAGATGTTCCTATTAAAGTGGGCATAAACACCGATCAGGCATAACATTATGAACAGTGACAGGTGAAGAGAATAACAATGATTATCTCCTCATCATGGCACCTGTTAGTGGGTGGGATATATTAGGCAGCAAGTGAACATTTTGTCCTCAAAGTTGATGTGTTAGAAGCAGGAAAAATGGACAAGTGTAAGGATTTGAGCGAGTTTGACAAGGGCCAAATTGTGATGGCTAGACGACTGGATCAGAGCATCTCCAAAACTGCAGCTCTTGTGGGGTGTTCCCGGTCTGCAGTGGTCAGTATCTATCAAAAGTGGTCCAAGGAAGGAACAGGGACAGGGTCATGGGCGACCAAGACTCATTGATGCACGTGGGGAGTGAAGGCTGGCCCGTGTAGTCCGATCCAACAGACGAGCTACTGTTGTTCAAATTGCTGAAGTTAATGCTGGTTCTGATAGAAAGGTGTCAGAATACACACTGCATGACGGTTCAGGACTGTATTGGCAGCGAAAGGGGGAACAATACAATATTAGGCAGGTGGTTATGGCATAATGTTATGCCTGATCGGTGTGGTGCATGCATGGGTATAGACTTGGCTTGCTCAGATTATTTTTCTGGAGCTTTTTTATATCTTTAGGGTCATTGCATAATTTTCTATCTAGCTTTCGTTCTATCCATCCATCTGTCTAATCCACATCTATTATCCAAAAGCATTTACAATCAAATGAATAAAAATTTACACAGCCCATAACAAATGCACACTGTAACTGATTAAAAATGACACACATCATTTATTGTGAGACTTTAACATGCCACTACAGTACAGGCAAGAGAACATCTGAAAACATTTTGTTGCAAGTGTTTCATATAGTCAGCTCTACTCTGTGGAAAAAAGGTGGAAACTAAATTTTTTATTTTTTATTTGCTGTTGATGATAATATTGACTAGTAATAAAGGCTGTTGTTCGCTAACTTGTTATATTGAGGGTTATGGTTAAAAGCCAGTTACGATGTATGTGGAGTGTTGTTAGCTAGATTACACCATATTATCCTACCTCATTCAGATTTTTTTTTACTGTCCCTCTTTGACCAGCAATGCAAAACAGTCTGCTAGTCTCTTGAAAGTTTCGTCAAATCTACCTCTGCTCTCCCAGTCACACGCAGTACTCAAGAGCTGGGAGATATGAACATATTAAACTTAAGACACACTCACAATCGATTCAGTCACCTATAATGTTACGAAATAAATTACTTCTACAGCTGCTGATCATAGTATAAATAGTGGAGAGGTTACTGTTAGTTCTTATTATTGCAGGAGTTACCGCCCCTTCACCCCCCCACCCCCCAAAAGGACAAACAAACAAACAAAAAAAAACAAAAACAACCTACGCTCCGGACTGCATGTACAAGTTAAACGTAGTACACGAGGTCCTAAAGAAACACACATTTTCGCACAAATTAACTTCGGCAGCTGTGCAAGTGAAGCGCTTCTGAGGCAGCAGAGGTGAAAAAGGAATAAATCATTACGAGTTGTGCTTTTACAGGAAAGGAATTAACGCTGAAGTGGAGCGATATAGCACGTCTCAAAAGCAGACTGAACCCACCTGTTACAGCCAGAGTCTGACGTTCCAGTAAGAGCACATTCTGAATACTTTTATTCAGATGGCAAAGACACAATTTACTTTTTATCCATTTAAAGTTACATTTCAATGTTGTTGCACCATTTCCCGGAAACAAATTTGGTCCTGTTATTATTTACATTTTAAGTTATAAACAGTTCTTGCTTCCCCAGCTTCCTTTCTTCACCCATTTTAAGGTTAACAAGAGGAAAAAAATACAGATAGTCACATAAATGAAAAGAAACTGCAAGTTCTCTTTCCTGAAGGCTTTCACTCCATGGCAGAGAACTTAAGGAACTTGAACAGTTTCATGTCTAAGAACTGACTCTAAAGCCTTCTGTCATAAATGTTCAATTTTCCCTACAGACAGTTTCACCTGATAAAATAACAGCCCTATTAAAGCCGCTTATATTATAAAAGAATTGAAACAATTACACATTAAAACTAGCAGATTAACAGATAAACCTGTTTCACCGATTCGATGCCTCGTCACGGTGGTATGGTAAGAGAAAATGAATCAACACCTTCTGAGCAACCAGATTTGAGACATCAAGAACACTGTGATTAGGAAGACATGTATGCAACAAACAAATATCAGCTGCAGAAGAGGAAGATATGCGATAGAAGTATAAAAGAGATTCTTCACAGCACATGCAAAACCAGCTTTGAAACAATTTAATTGCTCAACACCGTACGCTGCAGTCAATACGTTTAAGCTGATGTCTAATATAGGTGCAAGTGAAACCGAGAGATGATGTGCACACAAGCTGTCTCATTAAAAGATCTAACTACGTGCCAATGAGCGATATCAACTGGATTCATCTCCCAGATTGATGCAGCAGCTGCTTGTATTCAGCAGGTTTCGCCACTCGGCTGTTGTGGTTATGACATGTAATACATTTGGCTTGCTATACACCTATCTGAGTAATAGAGTAATGCTGGAAGAGTTACGAAGCACAGCACCATGCTGTGAGAGCTGCAGGCAAAGATCACATTGTTGATTTCCAGCACAGAGGAAAAAATTAACCTGTATGTTTGATCCAGTGGTCCATTTTCTGCCAAAAATAAAAGCCCAAAAACCAGGACTGGCTCAAGTTTTACTCATATTTTGGACTCTCATGATAGAGACTCGATAGAGCTTTGCATGCACACACAAACAAAGGGCATTTCAATACATCCTTAAAATTGCTGAAATAGCTGTGGGACCTGCACATGCAGTTTTGTGATTCATTGCAATAAAATGAAATGGTGTTACGTGAAACATCCAATCATGACTCAAACACCCCCAATAGGCTAATTTTATTTCCATCTGAATAGACTTTAACCACTTCCACTTAAAAAAAAAAAACACACAAAAAAACCCTGCAGAACATTCCCAATAAAATTCCCTATACTTTTACTGCTGTTTAAAAAAAGGGCAGGATACAATTTTGTGGGATCACAAACATAAAAAGGGTTTTATTTCCCTCTCTGAGAATTTGTGATGCTTTTTAAAATGTAAGCATTTAAAGCCCCTATATCTGCATTTAAAGCTCCTATATCTGCAGAACATACAATGAACTTCGATCAACCTTGCATATTGTTCCTCCAGACTACACATAACACACATTCACAGCTCAACAACATTACAACATCCATCAAGCATTCAGACATGTACTAGTCACAGAAATCAGACAAACATGCACTATATTGCCAAAGGTTTTGGGACACCCCTCCAAATCATTGAAATCAGGTGTTGTGTTTCAGGGGTTGGGCTTGGCCCCTTAGTTCCAGTGAAAGGAACTCTTAATGCTTCAGCATACCAAGACATTTTGGACAATTTCATGCTCCCAACTTTGTGGGAATAGTTTGGGGATGACCCCTTCCTGTTCCAACATGACTGCTCACCAGTGCACAAAGCAAGGTCCATAAAGGCATGGATGAGCGAGTTTGGTGCAGAGGAACTTCACAGAGTCCTGACCTCAACCTGATAGAACACCTTTGGGATGAATTAAAGGGAGACTGCGAGACAGGCCAAAACTGGGACGTCTGCTTTTACATGCACATGAATTTAATATGGAGTTGGCTCGCCCTTTGCAACTATAACAGCTTCAACTCTTCTGGGAAGGCTTTCCACAAGGTTTAGGAGTGTGTTTATGAGAATTTTTGACCATTCCACTAGCAGTGCATTTGTGAGGTCAGGCACTGAGGCTGGACGAGAAGGCCTGGATGAATTCATCCCAAAGGCGTTCTATCGGGTTGAGGTCAGGACTCTATGAAGTTCCTCTACACCAAATTCGCTCATCCATGGTGCAGAGTCATGTTGGAACTGGAAGGGATCATCCCCAAATTGTTCCCACAAAGTTGGGAGCATGAAATTGTCCAAAATGTCTTGGTATGCTGAAGCATTAAGAGTTCCTTTCAGTGAAAAACAACATCTGAATTCAATGATTTGGAGGGGTGTCCCAAAACTTTTGGCAATATAGTGTAGGTACTCACTGAAGCTGACACACTGTTATTTACCCCTGAATGTGCTAATCAAAGTTTCTGTCAACACACACAATAGGCTCCAGACCATGGGGACGGTTGCCTTCACAGAGGGTTGATATTTATATTGTGTCAGAGCATAGCTAGATACAAGCCTTCTGAGCTCAGGTAAGCGGGATAATACCCATTGTATTACATTTCACCTGAGCAACAGCAACATGTATGAGCTTGCAGACAACAAGGAAAGAAGCGTACTGCTTAGTTGAGGATAAACAAGAGCGCTTTGAAAGCACGGACACAAACTCCTAAACTTATTTAAATTAGTTACACTATAATAGTTTAAGCGTAACACAACACCAGTATAATTTAACTATCAACTTATCTAGCTTTCAAAATCAGTATTATT
>JAUCMX010000001.1:14560478-14670478 GCA_033459395.1 Hemibagrus guttatus
TTTTCAGTTTTGCAAAAAGTTTCAATTTCTGCTATGTATAGAGACTTTTGGGACACCCTGTATAAACACACACATACTTGCACACATTTATTTACCCTGGTTGTCTGGTTTTTAATTTGTATTCAGTGGAACACACGAGCCAAGAGGGAGAAGCTGACGGAGCTTATGTTTGAGCATTACAACATCCCTGCTTTCTTCTTGTGTAAAACAGCCGTCCTGTCAGCGTATCCTTCACTATCAGTTTGTGTCACGTTTGAAGTGTTTTTCCCCTGCAGGTTGCAGTACATGTCTACACTAACCAGAGCTCATGTAATAAGAAAATATTGGTATAATCATGTCTGATGCGTGTAGCAGCGTTCTTAACTCTTATATCAGATTTGCAAATGGCCGATCCACTGGTTTGGTGTTAGACAGCGGGGCGACGCACACAACTGCTATTCCAGTGCATGATGGTTATGTCCTGCAACAAGGTAAATCATCCCTCTGCTTTCTTAGCCTCAGCTTCTGACTATGTGAAATCTTTTACCTTTTTTTGTTTTAATATTACTCCAAAAAATTAGCTGCTAAACTTTTACTAAGAATCTTGAATTGTTTTTAATGCAAAACCCAGGAGCCTTCATCAGGTTTTTTTTTTTTTTTTTGCCTGAAATGTGGTCTCTCAAGTTATGTATTATGAAGTAATTTTTTATACTGACTCAGTAATGTAGAATTCATGAAATAAATAGCTAGAGCTAGAACAAAATGTATAACAAAAAAGGGTGCCAAATAAATAATACATAAACACACACAAGCCCTTAGATACAAATACAAATCTGGGATATATAAAAAAAAAGAAATTGGACACCCCTGTTCTACATGTTCATAGAAAAGTGAAAAGCGCTCCTAAAACACTAAATGGACTAAGAAACAATGGACACAGCATTTCGACTCCCAAAAATTCTAGACACATCCACTGGCATTGTGAACTCCTCAGATTCGCTGGCCAAAGTCAGATTTTTAGAGACGAACTGCTTTGTACATATAAACACACTCAATAGAACCAGAAGCTTAGCAGTGTCATATTGTGTCAACGATCCTTGTGTATCATCCTGCACTGAGGCTTTGTGCTTTTTTCCAGGCATTGTCAAGTCCCCACTCGCAGGTGACTTCATGAGCATGCAGTGTAGAGAGCTGTTCCAGGAATTAAATGTCGAAATCATTCCTCCATACATGATTGCATCAAAGGTGAGGATTTGCCTTATCCTCAGATGAAATCTATATTCCACAGTGAAGCATGAGGAGTAAGGAACTTTTGTTAGGTGTCACATGATCATTTTGTGGTATATATACCTGCTGAAATCGATTGTTAGCTCATGTCCTTTGTTAGATGGTGTACATTTCATCTGCAGAGGCAAACCTTTTCCTCTAAATGTCTTTCCTGACTCTAAATGGCTGCTGATTTCCTGATTAAAGCTGGCTTTATATTGTATGATTTATATTGTTTTCCAGCCTAGTTTTTCTAGCAGAAACAAAAATTGCAGCTTGTGAAACTCTTTGGCTGTTAGTTGAGATTGGAAATGTGCCAGTGTTGAAAAATGAATCTCATTTTGAAGAATGCGTGTTTGTGCGACCCGATTCTGAAATGAAGAACAACTCGGGTTATCAACCAGTCTGTTATAGAATTCATCCAGGATTTTATTGGGGTTATGCCATGCAGTGTGACGAGTGGTAATGTTAAAAGGCCAATGAAATGGTCTTTCACAACAGAGGAGTCAGAGCAGAATGGTAAATGGGACAAAAAAACAAAAAAAATGTCCTCTTTAGGGCTGAGCACAGACTACAGGATTAAATAATTGCAGCCCTGAATCCCTGGATGGAGCATGATGGTGATGTTGTGGGAGGCTAGCAGTCTCTCACGATTTAACAAATCAGACCAGAAATTGCCTGAAATATCACACTCCTGAATAAAAATGTTTGAATTTCTGTTTCACATGTTTGAAACGATCTCTGAAATGCAAAATTGTTAAAGCGTAAACAGCTGTGCCTTAACTTTTAAAGATTTTAAGACCAGTTCTGATGTGTATACACTGCAATTATTACTACTGCTTTTCTTTTTAATGAAAGGATTCCGTACGTGAAGGTTCACCAGCCAGCTGGAAGAAGAAAGAGAAACTACCTCAAGTTACTCGCTCATGGCATAACTACATGTGTAATGTAAGGATGGGCAACTGCACTGAGAAAGATGTTGAAAGATGCTTCAGGTCTACTGGTGATCGTATTCTAATGCTCTGACACACTCGGCTCTAATCAGCTGTGTTTCTTTTCACAGACTGTTATTCAAGATTTCCAGGCCTCGGTTCTACAGGTTTCGGATTCACCTTATGATGAACAGTATGTCCTATATATCTTTTATTTATTTTTATATATATATATATATATATATATATATATATATATATATATATTTTTTATTTTTTTTTACTTATTTCACTTCTCACAAATAACATTTAACATTCTGGTCATTGTGTTAAAATCCTGACAGCAAGAGCAGCGAGTGATTTTGATGTTTTATGTCATTGTGGTCTTGTTGCCTTTGCAGGGTGGCTGCGCAAATGCCGACTGTTCACTATGAGCTCCCAAACGGCTACAACTGTGACTTTGGAGCTGAACGACTGAAGATTCCCGAGGGGCTTTTTGACCCTTCTAATGCAAAGGTAAGCACTGTTAAACAACTTTATTCTGTGATTTATTATTTCTTTTTTTGACAGCATCATATCTTAAGGTGCACCGTGTGTGTGTTTTTATAGGGCCTGTCTGGAAACACCATGCTGGGAGTAGGCCATGTTGTGACCACCAGTGTGGGCATGTGTGATGTTGATATCCGACCAGTAAGATGTTTTTACGTTCTACGACTTAAAATGGGGCTCCAAAGCGGACTAATTGTCTGATCAACAGGAGATCATGATTGGCCAGGAATCCAGTTCAGCATAATTAGCTGTTTTCTAGTTGGGAAGGACCTTCATATTTTTCTATGCTGAATATAGAGACACTATCCAGTTAGCTCACAGAGTCAGAGATGTAATGCTACATTCACACATACAGTGATTCACAACAAAGTATGTAGAGAGCCTTCATTTTCAGTGAGAGCTGATGACTTCCAGCAATATAAGCAACAGGAACCAATGACTACTTGACGTAGTTGTGTTCACTTTACTCCACGTTGCTCAGCAGCTCTTGGAGCAGTTGTTTTGGTATTGGTATTTCTCACTTGCTTCATCGAGATGGAAAAACGCAGCAGGGTTCAATTCAAACAGACCGAACACTGCATATAAGAAAGCATGCTTTGATATTTTAACTAGATTCTGACAGCTTTTTTTTTCTTTTTTCTTCTCCCCCCACACAGGGTCTTTATGGCAGTGTGATAGTTACTGGAGGAAACACCCTCATCCAAGGATTTACAGACAGACTAACCAGAGAACTCTCTCAGAAGACACCACCGGTTTGTTCTGTTGCATGAATCTGTATACAGTCTGTGCAAAAAAAAAAAAGTGCTGTGAATTGTTTCATTCATAAGATCCGCCTATTATAAGGCTTAGATTAGGAGGATCCATCATACAAGTCCTGCTGTTACTATGGAATTATTAGAACCAGTGCTTTAATATAACAGATTTGGCTTGTGCCTGGTGCTACTATAAGACCTGTTATAGGAAACTAATCAAGAACTTATTTAAGCCGCACTTATTTAACTTCTGTTTAGTTCTAAAAAAAAAATGTAATGCACTTGTTTCCACTGATTAGCTCTAGCCCCAGTGTATGTTGTCAATTATCCTTTTTTTTTTTTTTTTTTTTTTTTTTTTGAAGATAGTTATTTATTTAGACTCTGAGTCTGATTATTTGTACCCACATTGCTCTTTGGTACATTTTTTTTAAAATTATTATTATTATTATTATTATTATTATTATATTAAATATTATTAAAATATTTAGGATGAAAGCATGAATTTTATCTGCCAAATTAACGTTAGTTATTTGTAACTTTATTATTAGTATTAATGTGTTTTGATATTTATCCATACTGCCCACTGCAATGTCTAATAAGTAATGCAATTTGTCTAAATATAGTGCATTTTGTAAGCAAGTGGACTCAAAAGTGCATTACACTGTTCAAACTGAAGCTTCCTAATATTTGTAATTCAGGCTTGTTTACACAGATCTGACACCCTAACCCTTTCTAGCAAGTTCTATACCTAGATGTCTTCCAAATTAAAGAAAAGTATACAGAGAATATCTTAAGAATGTTAACTTTGATTGTCCTATTAATGGCACAACCACAATGCACTTGTTTCTATTCAGAGTATGCGCTTGAAGTTAATAGCCAACAATACGACCCTGGAGCGCAGGTTCAGCGCCTGGATCGGAGGCTCTATCCTGGCATCGCTGGTGAGTACTGCAGCACACATCTACAGAGCTGTGGATTCACTGAGGAAGTACAACACAGGTTGTATTGTTTGTGTTTTTCATCATTTTGCTCTTTATCTTTAGGGAACTTTCCAGCAAATGTGGATTTCCAAGCAGGAGTATGAGGAAGGTGGGAAGCAGTGTGTAGAGAGGAAGTGCCCTTGACCAACTCCAGCAGCTTTTTTTTTTCCTGTTTTTTTTTGCCCTTTTGATTCTTTAATTAAAAAAATAGCTTCTGGTAGAAACGGCCTTCTTAGTGGACTCAGGAACATAAAGGACACTTGTACTGAAATGATACAAAAATTAGTTCTGCTTTCTTATTAAATGTTTTTTTTTTATTTTATAACTAATAATTGTCATAGTTATGTTCTTTTCTATACTCGTGTTTTGTGTCACATTTTGTCAATTCAGAGAAAAGATTCAATTCTGTATTTTAGACAACGGGGTGTTATTTGCCACATATACACACATAAAATGTGATCCTCCATCCTTCAAGTTGGCGGCAGAGAAAATGAGGAAAGGAAGCAATATATATATACAGGAAACTACTTGTGTTTTTAGTCAGTGATTGGCTGTTTTGAAAATAAAGGTTTTTGTGACAGCTTTATGCGTTTTCAACTTTCTTTGTGTTGCGGATCATTGTGTTTGAAATTTACATGTTCTGTTATTTAGTTTATCTGTCAAAACACATGTCTTATACATATCCATATTCAGTGCTTTACTCAGAGCAAAACCTGACTGAAACTACAGCTGCAAGAAGACTTCATATGTGTAGGAGTACAAATCCAGGGCTCAATCCACACATGAAGAAATGCGGTCATATATTTAGCAACACTGAATTTTTTAGAGCCTTGGATATCTCATGCTTGTGCTGTCTTTTTACGGTAAAGCTCAGCCAGTTTCTTCTGCTTTTGTTTCTCTTTCCTTTCTTTCCTTGTTTTACTCCGCAGGTGCTTCTCAAGACTTAGCCTGAAATTAAGAAGAAAAAATAATCACACCTAAGCATGTACTCCCATCTGAAATATTTGGCACGTTTTAAATCCAGGATTTTAGCCTTGCCTTATGTAAGGGGCGACAAATGATGGTGTGTAGAAACGTTTCCTCTTGTAGTTCTTGTTCATGTACCAGGGGACAGGATGCTCTCTAAAACGGTACCTATTTCATAAAAATAATAATTTAAAAAAATCAAAATTCTGTTTCTAAACACAGTGGGGTCATCAGGATTAAATGGCACTGTGCTTACCACAATGTTTTGCCAAAAATGTTTCTCCTCCACTCTCCAGGTCTTCCTCTTTCTTGTCCTGTCTGTAGTAAACGGAGAGCATCTTCTCGCTCTTTCACAGCAGTGTCAAGCCTTCGCATAGATCTTTCCACCTAATAAAACAACACATTGGGTTCTTTTCTAAATCGGCGGTTCTCAAGAAAGGATTTGGAGACAGAGGAGGGTTTGTTACAGTAGTGGAACTCACAATCCACTATTATCATATTTAGTTTAATCAATAAAGTTCATACTGTTGTTTCCATCTATCTTTTATATGCTTTATTACATTTTTTAAAAATAATATTCCTTTTTTACTCATATACCAGCAAATTCTGGTTTATGTAAATTTTATTTTTATTTCAGAGACAGTTGTAAAAAGCATCACTGCATGTTGTAATGTCTACGGTCTGACCGATACAATTAACATTTGAGCGATTTATTTATAAGGAGTTCTTGTAGGTATTAGCCTATTTGTCACAGGAATTTAGGGTATTTAATTCAAACCTCTGAAAACGACCAATGGCTTCAACAGACAGCCAAGATATTACTTTTAAATAATGGGCCTTATATTTAAATAGTTAGATTGTGTTATTAGAAATGTTAAGGGACAAATTCAGTGTCACTTATTTTATAGTTTTTAAAGGGGTCTCTGCAAAAAGTTTGAAAACCCCTGCTTGGAATGTGTATGCATATAAAATCCACTATGCGTACATACAGTTCATCCTGTCTTACTGGAGCCATCACTGACTTTGCACTAAGAGGCTTCATATAAAGTTAAAAGCACTGTTTTTTTAACAGAATATAACTTTACATTACAGGAGAGCCATCACAAGTTTATTAAATGACATTGACCAAACTGATAACTAAAATCAGCAGGTAATATGCAGGTATTAACCCATGCTGAACAGAATAAATTATGCATTTTAATGCTGATGGTATACCGTGACAAAGCATACTGATCTGAACCTTTAAACAACTGCTCACCTTCTTAATGCGTTCTGGACTAGGCATTGGAACACACTGACGCTTTGCCTCCTGTTCTATGGTTAGCAGCATATTCTTTTCCTTTAGAAGAACATACCTGCAGCATAAAACCAAAATGATCATAGGATTCATGAATGATCAGCATGTAACCGACATTTCATCTTTTATTATCAAACCTGAATTTAGTTATTTAAGTTAAAAACCAATCTATGCTCTACTGCACAGTTTATCTGACTTTAGTTTCATTTGTATATTTTTAAGATGGTAAATATTGTAGATGTATCCTAACACAGCTGTGTAACAAACAATTGTGGTGCACACACAACAAACTGAAAATGTATTTGTCATAACTTAATCCTGTCAGACAGAGTGCCACTGTGGTGTTCCTAGATAATATTCAGATGCTGATATAACTAAAATCTGTGTACTGTGTTTAGTGAGGCTGTTATTTAGAACACAAACAGTGATAAAAGTGTACGCTTGACTGATGTCTGAATTCGACGTGGGCAACAGGAATGGGATCATACATATAAATTAAAAATTAAATTAAAATTCATTCAAATTTTACATTTCTGGCATTTAGCAGATGCACTTATCCAGAGCAACTTACAATTGATCTCATTTTATGCAACTGAGCAATTGAGGGTTAAGGGCCTTGCTCAGGGGCAGCTTGGTGGACCTCTGAGTTGAACTCTCAACCTTCCGATCAGTAGTCCAACACCTTAAGCACTAAGCTATTACATCCCCAAATGTTTGTGCAGCCTTATTTTACTTTTTATTAGTTTGTTTGTCCTTACATGGTTAGTGATGTGTTATAATTAGCCAATCAGCAACGAGCAGTGCTGCTAGCCCCACCCCCTTCATGAGTCCTGTTGGCAGCCAGGGAAGGAAGCATCATTACAGTTTTTAGTACCAAAAATGGCAGAAGCTATTTGTTGACTGAATTTAGCAGTAATTTTTGGTCTGGTTGAAAGCAGTTACAAAGAATTACAGAGGATTTTTATTAAAAATAAATCTATTATCTCTTCTTTTTGCATTAAATACTAGATCTTTGTGCTTATTCCTATTGTCTATGTGATCTGTTCTGCGTCACTCACATTTGGTATAACCGTCCAGTTATAAAACTGATTAGATTGACAGATTATTAGAAATCTGATTGGGATCAAATGTTAAAGTTACCACAGCTTGTGCAGGTCTTCATTACTCTTTGCTCTAAGCTGTTTAGCTGACCATGGAGAACCTATAACAATTCAAAAAACAAACATGGCTAAGTTTAATCATATTTCATACACTGACGTGTTTAAAAATGCTCTCCCTAAACATGACAAGTAACAGTAATTAACAGAAGAAAAGGCAGAAACAAGGGCAGAGTAAACCTACAGGTACAACAAAGTAAAATAATAAAATATTAGCAGTTTTATCAGTATATTATATATAATATTATCAGTAAAATAAATCAGGTTTTGATTCAGTGGTACCTGATTTAACTGTAGTCTCTCCCCAGTTTTCAGGCAAGTCAAAGAATTCTTCAAGGCCCCATCTGCTGGCGGATGTGTGGATAGGGCGGGCATGTACAGGACGGCTGAATCGAAAAAGGTTGTAGTTTTGCCTGGAAAAGTGGATAAGACAAATAATAAGCTCATAATTCCATTTATTAATGATGCTCACTTACCCATTCATATCTTCCTGCGGTGTTAACAAAGGTTAGTGCTAACAAAACATGGGTTGCAGTTAAAGAGGAATAGAAAAAAATTACCTTTGGAAGCAGGAATGATAGTTAGTCAAATTATGTGATGAATATTGAGCTTTAGTTGGAAAAGATATTTTAACAGCGCTTTTAAATTGTCTGCAAATAGCAGCAAGACGGCATGTAGTGGCGGCGGCCATCTTGAACAGCAATGTCAACGTTAAGCAAGGTTGCCAGATACTTTAACCCAAATCCGTATCGCATATCAACAACCTGCAAATTCAATTCCTATACGTTATTTCAACGGAGCCGGGATTTTTATCGAGCAGATCACTCACCATCACCGCTCTACCAAATAATAATAATAATAATAATAATAATAATAATAATAATAATATAAAACCTTTATCGAATTAACTTTAAAATCCAAACACTATAGAATGTGTAGAAATTGAGGGATTTAAACTGTGTTTGGCCACACAGATTCTGACCACACAGTATTTACTACTTCAGGTTTTTACCTTTCTTACAAATGATTTCTGTCTGTGCGGTGTTCTGATATTTTTTGACATATTAAATTTTTTGGTATTTATTTTACAAAACGTGAATATTGAGTTGTAATTGAGGTAAGACAGTGAACAATTACCGAAATATAAGATGTTGGTGAACGCAGTTAATAGTAATATATTTATATAAATCGATGTATAGGGTATAAAGAACCATAAATAAATATGAATTAAACGCAATTATCGACTGAAATCAGTAAGAGACTTTTTTTTCCGTCGCGAAAGTGACGTCATCCTGACGGTTGAACCAATCAGTGAAGTCCTCGGTAAAGCACTGCCCAAAACAGTCATGGCGGCATTCAGCGTCCTCCGAGCTGCGGCAGCGTTTGCCGCCAGGATAAACCCTTTAAAACGCGCAAATCAGTCGTCAGATCTACTTTCCAGGGCTGTAGTGCGCTCAGAACAAGGTAAATCATATACGTGTTTTGTGGAACTTCATTAAATATTTCTGTAGACAGTTTATTATTAGCAGTGACCTTGTCCTCCTAGTGTTCGAGCTAATTAAGCTAGTGAGCTACAGGGGCAGGCTGTGTTCAGGCTTGTATGTAGGGTATTTATGTTCAGTGTGGATCTGAAGGTGTTGAATAAGGTTTTTTTGGATTATTATTGGATTACAGTCAAAGCTGGTCTAGTTAATATTACAGCAGGTGTGTACTAACAATAACATAAACAGCAGTATTAGTTAGCATTAGCTAGATCCTGTTACTCTAAGGAACGTTAGCAGACTAATGTTTATCAAACTGAGTACAGCATTGCAGTTAAATATATAATTCAAATATCTCTCGTTTAATCAGCTATCAGTGTTTAAGCCAATAAACTTTATTTCATTTGTTTCATTTCAAATGTACAAATTGGTTCTTTCTTCAAAATATTGCTAGTGTTTATGTAATTAAAGCTTGTACCTACCTACCTACCTAGACTTATTGAAGAAAAAACTGAAAGAATAATTTCCAGTCCTGATATAGTCCTGAGTATAGTGAATAAATAAATACTCACTTACACAAAGTTTCACCGTATCAACGCTCATGGATTGTTACTATAGAAAAGATAACGTATAGCAATGACTGCTGTACCAGACGTCTTTTTTTTGCGCAACTGGCCTTATCAGAACTAATGCTATAGGAAAGCAGTCAGAATTGATCATTTAACACAGCTGTAGTTTAATAAATAAAAATAAAAAAACAGAAGAACATTTAAACCAGAATCACATGGTCACTTGTACTCGATTGTCATGTACAATCCTGGACTGGCTGTTTTCTGACAACTAGCCCATATTCAGCCTTGACACTGCTCGTAGCAGCTCCTCTGCACTGTATTACATTATCTATGTAGAGCGAGTCACATGTCTGCCACTTACAGGTTGACAACATGCGTAAACTGTCAATTACATATAAGTGCAATTGACATAACATAAATAGGCTAATATTCTTTGGCTTAAACTATTGATAAGAGCACTCACTGTATAGAGACCTGCTCCATGATGTGTACTATCAATATTTTGAGCATTTTTCTATTATTTTATATACATTATATATGTATATATATATATATAAGACCTTACAGGACTTAAGGGATACTTTTGATAGATACTGAGATACTGACCACTGCAGACCGGAACACCCCACAAGAGCTGCAGTTTTGGAGATGCTCTGATCCAGTATGTCTAGCCATCACTATTTGGCCCTTGTCAAACTCACTCAAATCCTTACGCTTGCCCATTTTTCCTGCTTCTAACACATCAACTTTGAGGACGAAAGTGTATGTTCATATTATTTTCAATCTGGGAGCAGTGTAGAAGACAGCGAGGCTCTGTGACTTACACTACTATGTTTTTGTAACAGTTGCTGTCCGTTATGGAAGTCATGGGAAGAAAATGTTCATCATCAAGCCCACTGACTTTTATGACAGAAGATTTCTCCATTTATTGGTAAGCCTTAAAAAGCAGTCATTAGACAAACATAGTCTTGGTTTGTTAATAGATATTTTTGCTAAAGGTGGTATTGCATGTTACTGTATACTGTAGAGTGTACTTATTTTTTCCCCCTCACCTGGTGTCTGAATGTTGGGGAACTTTTAGCAAAAAAAAAATGACTACATTTTGAAATCAGTTGTTTTTATTTATTTAATTACTTTTACATTTATTTTAATTTATTGTTGTTGTTGTCAGCTGAGGATATTTGTTATTTAGACCTTGATAAATAAAAGAATAAGGTGCGTAAGAAATAGTGAGTAGTGTGTTCACACTGAAAATTGTAACAAGAAGTGTACTTCAAGTAAAAAGTTCAACACAAAAAAGCACGCAGCTTTGCTTACATAGCAGGAAAGGGGCGGGGCTACCAGGCACTGACATTTGATGAGGGAAAAAAAATTCAAGATGGGAAAGCGTCCCAAACAGTTTTGTTAAAAATTAGCTCATGTTGTGTAGTTTATTTTTTTTAAACATTTTAAAAATTCAACGTAATCTTCAGAGTTTGATGTCATTTGACATCGAAAGGGAAAAAAAGGCCTATATTTACGGTTATTAAAATAAAACGTTAGTATTCCATTTGAGACGATACTACCCTTGTAAAATTCATGCACTAGATGCTAGAGTACACAGTGCATAGTGTAAGTGTCTAGTATATAATTTGGGACGCAGCATGTTTTTTCCCATGACTGTAATTACCGTCATAATCAAGAAGAACGTTGTTAGAATAACAAGTGAACTATGAGTGTATAAGGTATGAGTTTGACCCCAGCTAACTGTTCTTCTCTTCTCTCTGCATCAGAAATATTACATCCTGCTCACTGGGATTCCTGTTGCAGTATTTGTGACGTTTGTGAATGTTTTCATTGGTAAGTTACATTCTCATTGTATGTGACATTAATAATGGTTTATTTGCTATATAACATGCTCACTGTGTCCTAGGTGAGGCTGAATTGACTGAAATCCCTGAGGGCTATGAGCCAGAGCATTGGGAGTACTACAAGGTTGAGATTTTATAAATATATTGTAATATAGAGTGCTGCAGGGATGAGGTATTTTTGTTGTCCGACCCGAAAATTAGTATTTCCCTGGTTAATTCAGTGAAAAGCCCCTAGGATTTTTCCAATGAGTTTTGCAGAAATTACTGAAATTACTGCAGAAATAAGCTCTGTGTCCAACAAAAGTTTGATTCTTACATGTTTTGTTCATCACAATAATCTTTACAAATGAACACAATGTTTATGAATTTTGAAGCCTAAATACTGAAGTACAAAACTAAAGTTTGGCTATAAACAAACTACAGGACAGTTGCATGATTTTCATCTTTATTTTAAATAAAGAATGTTCCCTGAGAATGTGCTCTTTATGTTGATGAACCTGAATGAATGAAACATTTGAGTTTACAAGTTACAAGGTTACTAGTTTGCAAGAGCATGAATACAACCACCTTTTTTTTGTTTTGAATGCTCCTTTCTTTAAAAGATCCTTTCTTTAAAAGATCACAAGTGGAGCATTACTGATGTATTTTGTCAAAGAATAAAATAAAACAGGAAAATATCTTGAGCATGTTTTAATCACAGACCTTGTTTCAGGAATTTAACCAAAACCCCACTGACTTCAGGACATTGAAATCATAAGTGCAAAAAAATTTCTAACTTTTATGACTCAATCCTGCAGCGCTCTGTTATTTCACTGTGCACAATACAAATTTGTGTTTTTCTTAACATTGCAGATCTGTCTAGACACTAAATGACTACAAATTGTATACACATTTTGTTTATGGATTTCTGTTTTTTGTTTTTTTTTTGTTTTTTTTTAATCCAAGCATCCTATTACTCGATGGATTGCTCGGAGCATTTATGACAGTCCAGTGAAGGATTATGAGAAAATGATGGCACTTATCCAAATTGAGAGTGAGAAGGCTGAAATGAGGTAAGCTGTTCATGGTCAGGGCTCACCTGCATTTCCAGATTATAAACTATATTGGCAAAAGTTTTGGGACACCCCTCCAAATCATTGAATTCATGGGTTGGGATTGGCCCCTTAGTTCCAGTGAAAGGATCTCTTAATGCTTCAGCATACCAAGACATGTTGGACAATTTTATGTTCCCAACTTTGTGGGAACAGTTTGGGGATGATCCCTTCCTGTTCCAACATGACTGCTCACCAGTGTACAATGCAAGGTCCATAAAGACATGGATGAGCGAGTTTGGCTGCACAGAGTCCTGACCTCAACCCGATAGAACACCTTTGGGATGAATTAGAGCAGAGACTCTGAGACAGACCTTCTCGTCCAACATCAATGCCTGACCTCACAAATGCACTTCTAGAGGAATGGTCAAAAATTCCCATAAACACACTCCTAAACCTTGTGGAAAGCCTTCCCAGAAGAGTTGAAGCTGTTATAGCTGCAAAGGGCAGGACAACTCCATATTACATTCATGTGTATGTAAAGGCAGACGTCCCAGTTTTGGCCTGGCTTGCAGTCTCTGTTCTAATTCATCCCAAAGGTGTTCTATTGGTCAGAACTCTGTGCAGGCCAGTCAGGTTCCTCCACACCAAACTCGCTCATCCATGTCTTTATGGAAGGGGTCATCCCCAAACTGTTCTCACAAAGTAGGGAGCATGAAATTGTCCAAAATGTCTTGGTATGCTGAAGCATTAGGAGTTCCTTTTACTGGAACTAAGGGGCCAAGCCCAACCCCTGAAAAACAACACTTGAATTCAGTGATTTGGAAGGGTGTCCCAAAACTTTTTTTGGGAGGAGGACACAGATCTTCTAATTACACCAGTGACAATCATGCTATTTTTGAGGCAATGCATGTAGAGTAATGAGTGCCAAAACATTGGTATTACAATCTTATTAATCTGAGCCCTAGGTAGCTCTGCTCAGCTGTTTCACATGTGAACTATTCTCTGTAAATGTAAAGTGAAGTCTATAATGAAGAACTTTTTTTTATTATTATTTATTTATTTATTTATTTATTTTTTACTTTTTTATATGAAAGGTGTTACTTGCTTTTATTTCATTAGTTTCTGCTTATTTTTTCTAACCAATAACACTACTTGATTTCTTTCTTCATAGACAAAAACAACTTGAGGTTCGAAAGCACATGAGGGCAAAAGGAGATGGACCCTGGTTTTATATCGACACAGTTGATAAGAACCTTATCGACCAGAGTCCCAAAGCAACACCTGATAATTAAACACCGGGGGGGACATCCAATGGCCATCACCTTGAACCTGATCCTGAACTATTGTCATTATACAATGTATAATGGATACTGATATTTGCGCAGATATATGTGTGTTCTTTTGCTGCCCGCACCAATAAAGTGTGGAAGCCAAATTCTAGTTTTCTAATTTATTTATTTATTTTTTTACAAAACATTATTTTAAACCTTAAATTACTGTTCATCAGAGGGTTTTTTGTGATTGTGGCAAAAAATGCAAAATTTTTTTACATTAATTACATTTAATTAATTAAAATAAATTATTTTTTTTTAATAATTAAAAAAAACTTTCTATGATCGATGCAAGTTGCAATGTCTTTCACACTGTGCATTTTGGCCCAAATCTGCAGAAAATCTGTGGTAATCTGCAGAGTTTGCTTGATTTCATATTACTTTCTGTGATAACAAAATCATCAAAGCCTAGAGGGACTATATTATTACTTTCCAGAATATAAACTTAGGAAAGCCTTAATATTGAGATGACGCTCTGATACATGAGCTGTCGATCTAAACATGACCGAACTTACCACAATTAAATGGATATCTGTTTAGGTGCAGGAGAAGGTGTAAAAGCAGGGCTACAGAATCAGAATCAGCTTTATTCGCCAAGTGTGCACAGACCCAAAGAATTTGTTGTGGTTTTTTAAGGTGCTCTTGGTACATACGTATATACATACATATCTGGTATGAGAACAGTAAACATTTAAATAGTAAGACAACAATAAATAATGTGTATGAATCTGGAACAGAGGATTTATGTGCAGATTTGTGCATTATACACTATATATACAGCTGTATAAATAAAGAGATATGCATATGTATTTACATAGTACTTGAGAAAGAGGCAGTAATTAGAGATGGAGATTGGATTACAGAACACCGGTAATAATTCCCGTGTTAGCGGTTTAAACTGGAGATGGCATGGGGGGAAAACTTTTTGTGTCTAGATGTTCTAGTGCACAGGGATCTGTAGCGTCTTCCTGAAGGGAGAAGTGCAAACAGGTTGTGGCCAGGATGAGAGTGGTCTGTGATGATGTTACCTTCTGCTAGGCCTTTATCACAATGGAGTCAATTTGAATGTCCCACTTCAGGTCCTGCGAGATGGTAGTTCTCAGGAACTTGAATGACTCCACTGCAGCCACCGTGCTGTCCATGATGGTGAGTGGGGGGAGAGCAGGGGGGGTTCTCCTGAAGTCTACTATCATAAATATAATAAAATGTTATAGCTTCCTCTTCTGCTCCTCTAGGCACCATATTTGCACCATATTCTTTCCATTTTCATAATAGAGCTCCATGGGATGGTTACAGATTGGGATATTTTTTATAGCCAATCCTTTTGTCCTGGACATGTTCGAATGCTCCTTGGTCTTCATTGACACAGTTTGTTTAAGTTTACTCTCTAACAAAGCCTCGTGTTTATATTTAGATCACATGGCACTTTAACTGCATACAGCTGAACTGTATTCAGCTAGTCATGTGACTGATCATGGCAACTGATTTCCTCAGAAGTAATTAAATTTCATAGCCATCACAAGAGTTATAGATGTCAGTTATAGATGTATATAATGAGTATATAGATGTCAGTAATTTTGCATATAGTATAGATTTTCCCCCTCCCACTTCAATATTATTATGGGCTGTTCTATACTTAGATATATATCTATCCCGTATAATCCCACATATTTGAATATTAGTTTCAGGTTATACTACAAATCAGGTAATACTACAAACACTACAAGAGTCCAAATATTTTATCTTACATTATCTTAAAAAAAAACAGATTTTATATATATAACATGAATTGTAGTAGACTTTTTTAATAGTATATTATATTTTTATGGTATTATGTACTACTTGTCTATCAATAATTACAATTAATTGTGGATTATTAATTTAGCAAAGACATACCACCGAAACTGATAGATAGATAGATAGATAGATAGATAGATAGATAGATAGATAGATAGATAGATAGATAGATAGATAAAAGGGGTGAGTGTATAGGTGAGGTGAGTGTGTAAATAGTGTGGAGTGGGAAGGTAAATGAATGGAGAGTCTCCTGTACAGTTACTGTGGTCTATGAGAGAGGGACATGAGCGGTGCCTCTCAGCTCTGTGCACGCTTCGTGTGAGGTTTTTTTTCAGGATTCTAAATTCCACCCGTTCATTTCTATGGGAATTTTTGGGGCGTTTAAACGGCCGTATCGGGAATACCGTAATTCCGATCGCTTATAAAATTCCGATTGCCTAGCACATCTTTCCCGAATAAGCCGCACGATTTGATACCTCATTCATGGGTCTACAACAAACGGTGCGGGACTAGTTATCGGACAAAATTTTGTATGGAAGAAGAAGAAAAAGTATGTTGAATAATAATAGTGTGCTTTTCAAGCACCACTAACTAGACATGTACTTTATTTCTTGGTTGGTGGTTGCCGTGCCAAAACTCATCTGTGACGCATTGCCCCATATTGTGCTGAGCGTTTTGATATGTCACATGTGTATGTTGCAGAAAATTTGTGATTACCCATAATTCCCTGGGGGGGGGGCAGTCACGTGATGTCACATGACATCACTCGGATACACGTCGCTAACTTCATCTCATTGTGCTGAGCATTTTGATATGCCACATGTGTATGAAGCCATAACTTTGGGATTTCCCATAACTCCCGGGGGTGAGGGTCACGTGACGTCATCCGGACACATGCCACTCACTTCCCTTCATTGTACTGGGCGTTTTGATATGTCACATGTGTATGTAGCCGTAATTTTGAGATTACCCATAATTTCGGTGGGGGGGGGGCCGCACATGACGTCACGTGACATCACCCAGATACACTTCACTCACTTCCCCTGAGTATACTGAGCGTTTTGATATGTCACATTTGTATGTAGCCCTAATTTTGCGATTTCCCATAATTCCTGGGGTTTGGGGTCACGGGCATTTCCCCAAAATTCATTCATTCATTCATTGTCTACCGCTGATCCTATTCTCGGGTCACGGGGAGCCTGTGCCTATCTCAGGCGTCATTGGACATCAAGGCAGGATACACCCTGGACGGAGTTTCTCCAAAATTGTGCTGAGCGTTTTGATATGTCACATGTGGTGTTGCAGAAGTTTCGGATAAAGTACTTTTTCTTTACTGAAGAGGAATGCTAAACATAGTAAACGTTTAGTACAACCTAAAACAAAACAACAACAACAATAATAATAATAATAATAATAATAATAATAATAATACCTAAACATTGCATTTATGTTGTGCAACTTAACTTTCAAGTTTCAGTCTAACTACAGCTCAAGCAGGACATAAGCCTTTATTTACTGTCTTCCTGAAAGACTTTGTGGGTTTTCTAAGAGGCGAGCATTAGTGGACAGAAAGGTAACCTGGAAAAAGAACAAGAATCCATACGCATAAAATAAAGAAAAACACATCTGTAACATCTGTAACATGAAATTAGAGTTATTTGGAGAATAAACACTGTTAAATGTCTCTGAATATAATGGTGTGTGTGTGTGAGTGACAGAGAGAGAGTGCGGCTATCAACATGAATGACGCTTAGGCTTTCACAAAACTTCGCTAAATTAGGGACATCATAACTAGCCACCGTATTGATTTACGGTCTTAAATAATCACTACATGTAGCCACAATCCACATACATCTTTACGGGCCTTAATTTCAACTAGCAATCATATTGATTAGTGCGAATGCTAACGTTAGCTTGTGTCAACTCCGTGGACTGTGTGTTTTCGAATGAGATATTGAAGTATCGAGCTTGCATTGTTGTGGTACACCAGTTCAATCTTACAGTAATCACACTGTACGGATGTTTTCTTCCCGAGTTTAGCGGGTTGTGCGTCAGTAATAATGGTCCGTGGGGAAACGCAGTGCTCTGTGTGTAGTTACAGTAAATGGACTAAACGAAGCTTCGAGGAAACAAATTTGCCTCGATGATTTTTTTGTATTCGAATTACTCGAGTTACTCAAGGAATCGTTTCAGCATGTCACATCGTAATTCGTAATCGTAATTTTGCGATTACCCATAATTCCCGGGGGGCGGGGGGTTCACGTCATCCGGACACACGTCACTCACTTGTGACATGTGACTTTGATATGTCACGAGTATGTAAATTTCCCATAATTCCCGGAGTTTGGTGTCAAGTAACGTCACATGATCATCCGGACACACGTCACTCACTTCCCCTCGTTGTACTGAGTGTTGTGATATGTGATATGACTATGTTGCAGTGCATGTCTTCGAACCGGGGGAGGAGACCGGAGTACCCGGAGGAAACCCCCGAGGTATGGGGAGAACATGCAAACTCCACAGGCATGGCTGAGGTGGGAATCAAACCCCCAACCTATGGAGGTGTGAGGCAAACATGCTAACCACTAAGCCACCGTGCCCATTTATTCATTCATTCATTCATTCATTCATTCATTCATTCATTCATTCATTCATTCATTCATTCATTGTCTGCCGCTTATCCGAACTACACTCGGGTCACTGGGAGCCTGTGCCTATCTCAGGCGTCATTGGGCATCAAGGTGATACACCCTGGACGGAGTGCCAACCCACAGGGGCGCGCACACACACACACACACACACACTACGGACAATTTAGAGATGCCAATCAACCTACCATGCATGTCTTTGGACTGGGGGAGGAAACCGGAGCACCCGGAGGAAACCCCCGAGGCGAACATGCAAACGCCACACACATGGCGGAGGTGGGAATCGAACCGCCAACCCTGGAGGTGTGAGGCAAACGTGCTAACCACTAAGCCACCGTGTCCCCCTTAGAGTATAATAACTATATATAAATACTAATAGCTAGTTTTTTGTTTTTTTAAATTGAAATTAATTATTAATTATTTCTGTTCCCTCAGCTGAGCGAGCTCTGGACATGTTCAATTTTGAACTTCTTTTCGGAAGGCCCATGCATGTCATGTGGTCTAAACTGGAACCGACCGTGAAGATCATCAGAGGGGGCAACATTTTCATCAAGAACTTAGATGCCTCCATTAACAGCATTGCCCTCTTTGACACCTTCTCCATTTTTGGGAAGATTGTGTCATGCAAGGTTTGAGCTTTGAGCTGTTCTAAATATCTGTGCAGAATGATTAGGATGTGTGTAATAGCTCAGTTTGTGTGTTGACATGCCATGTTTCTCCTGAAGGTTGTGGACTCAAAGGGATATGGGTACATCCAGTACAAGTCAGTGGAGGCAGCGGCATTGGCCGTTAAACATCTCAATGGAAAACTGCTGAAAGGTTGCCAAGTATAAGTCAGGTGTAAATTAGTATGTTTCTAACAGCCAGTTTCAAATGTCAGGATTTTTTGCATTTTGCTTTAACTACTTGCATTTAAAATATATTGAACTCTTTATATTGTTGGATAAGGAGGTTATGTTTGGTATTATGAGGGTATTTCAGTCAACATCATTTGGTTATTTTGCTGCTGAACTTCGAACAGCAAGGTTTTAAAAAAGCTAAAAAGGTAAAAAGCTTCCTCTGTGCTCATTGTTCCTCATGGTCCTGCCTCCTATAGGTGATGACAGAGAATGGATGCTCCAAGGGATTCGGCTTTGTGAGCTTCACCTCATCCCAGGATGCCATGAGTGCCATGAATGCAATGAATGGCAGGAAGAGGGACAGGAAGCAGGTGTATGTGGGACTGGCTCAAAAGAGAGAGGAACGCCAGGCTCACCTTCAGAGAATGTACAGCCAGCAGTTTAATGCCACCCAGAAACTGCTACAACCAGTGATGCCTCCCTGTTACACGACCAGCACCCCAGCTGTTGAGGCATCTGCCTCAGAGGACCTTGTCCAAACTGTCGAGGCATCTGCCTCAGAGGACATTGTCCAAATTGTTGAGGCATCTGCCTCAGAGGACATTGTCCAAATTATCGAGGCATCTGCCTCAGAGGACATTGTCCAAATTGTTGAGGCATCTGCCTCAGAGGACATTGTCCAAATTATCGAGGCATCTGCCTCAGAGGACATTGTCCAAATTGTCGAGGCATCTGCCTCAGAGGACATTGTCCAAATTGTCAAACAATAACAATATTCTGCATGCTTAATATTACAATGTAGTGTATAATAGATTATGTTACTAATATAATTGTGTTATTATAACACTGAGTAGTAGTAATAGTAGTAGTAGTAATAATAATAATCATAATAATAATAATAATAAATAATATTAATAATATCCTATGTCCCCAGGATGTACCCAAATCTCCACCCAAACAGAAGAGGCTGACCATCTACATGCTAGAGTCTGTGGCATTAGATGACCAGATCCAGATGGCTCGTGAGTTTCACACAAACACACACATACATCTGGCTCGTACAAACTTCTGCTCTCCAGCTCAAAATTTTATTCCACTTTTTTCTGACTTCATCATTACCTTCGAAACGCCTACAAGCTCCTGCTTTCAATTGCATTTGCTTTAGTTACTTGCTTTAGGGCATAAAAAGGAGTATTGTCTGGGAGTATTCCCTTTGTTTCTATTCTCTCTCACTCTCTCACACACCTCACCACTTTCTCTCTCTCTCTTTAAAGATGACTACTTGCTTCCACTAGTAGAGGAAATGCACCATTCTAATGCCAACAAAATCACTTGGATGCTTGTGGAAAGAGAAAACAATTTTGAGATCATGAAAATGATCTCGAGATCCCGAGCTCCTGTGTGCCAGGGTGAGTGTGCAGACACACACACACACACGCACTCAAGAAATATACATTCAAGCAATATACCAAGTGTTTCATATTGGATTTGTAAATGCCTTTGATATGATGTATAAGCTGTGGTCATTTAGAAACAAAGCCCCACACTCTAATCCCTCAGTCCTCGTGTGTGCGTGTGTACTTTTGTATGTGGATGAAATGGATGCTCTACTGAGGGCAAGAGATGCTGGTCTCAAGCCGGTAAGGATCTTCAATCAAAATTGGACATGTGCTGATATTGATTCATATTTAAATGGACATCACATTACAGTGTACACAGGGATTTTTAAAAAAAAGCTTATTTCTGACTTCTGCACTTCTCTTTCAGGAAATCCTAAAGATTATATATCGGAATAACAAGAAGAAGAAGGGAAAGAACAAAAAAAAGAATCATAGCATCAGCATTGCAAATCAAATATGCTGAGATAAAATTTTAAAAAGAAACTTTGTGTATGTGGGGGGCACGGTGGCTTGGTGGTTAGCACGTTTGCCTCACACCTCTAGGGTTGGGGGTTCGATTCCCTGTGCCTTAGGGGTTTCCTCCCCCGATCCAAAGACATGCACTGTAGGTTGATTGGTGTCTATAAATTGTCCGTAGTGTGTGAATGAGAGTATAGGCACTCCGTCCAGGGTGTATCCTGCCTTGATGCCCAATGATGCCTGAGATAGGCACAGGCTCCCTGTGACCTGAGAGTAGATTGGATAAGCAGTAGACAATGAATGAATGAACTTTGTGTATGTTGATTTATTTACAACTCAAGAGTATTTAAATAAAAGTTAGATTATAAAAATATAACAAGAATATAAAAAACTCAGAAAATTGTTAAATAAATAACAAAGCTGTCCAGCCATAATGTCTATAATAACTTTTCCAATAGACCGTTCTAGTTATCTCAGAAATCTGAAGCGATCTCAAATCTTTAAATCTTATCATGTCCTAGTTTACCTGGATAAATGGCATGAACATTTTGAAATGAAATATCTGGTTAATAGTTCGTGAAAGTGGACAGATGTTAACTCACATGTGGCTTCAGTCCCTCCAGGACTTTGCACAGTTGTTCATGCTTTTTTAAACTCCCACCAATGAAGAGACGTATAATTACTCTACTTTCTATGATAGCTGCAATTCTGATTTTCACCTGATGGTGGCAGCAAACTGAATTAACACTAAAATTCCAAGAGCCTTTTGTATGGCGTCAAACACGTAAAAATTAGCGTGCTCGTAAAAAACAAATATCGTACTCGTAAAAAAATCTTACATGTAAAAAAAAATACAACACGCGAATCACAAAGTTGCTATGCGGATTTTTATGCAGATTAGGGGGCGGGGTAAAAGTCTCCATTGGTCCACTGCTTCTCAACCTACTGCCCTTCTCTAGCCAATCAGTAAAGTGACGTCACTGACGCGCGACTCTGCCGGTTAGTGTTTGAACATGTCTTGAGCAAGTGAGAAGATGGGCGATTCCGCACAGCTACATGTAATTGATATCAATGTATACGTTAGTTAGACGCCTTAATTGTCCACTGAATCAGGTGTAATATGTCTAAAATGGTTCTTAAATGTTCCAGTTGTTTTGTGTAGGTGTGGATGACATTGCTTTCTTCCTAGAGGAGCAGAGTGCTGGGGTTGTGCTTACAGAGACTGAGTGGATGCTGTGGCCACAGGCACAGTTTAGGACAGACATTGAACCAAACTCCCGAGACTTTGGACGATATCTGTACTTATTAGTTTTAAACTACGTGCAGCAAATTGTGGAATAAATGTGTTTTAATTACATTTATAGCACCACTCTAAAATGCTTACATTTAATAACCCTAAATCCGTCTGCAGCTTTTATGGTGGCGTGCAACTCCATGATGTTGATCTATCTCTAGCTCACAGACAGAAATAAAGAGTCTATGAATAAATTCTAATTTAAAGAGTTTTTTTTTAGTTGACAGGTTTTTTTACTCTGACAAGAAGCCATTGTTATAACATGAATAAACAGCTCTTTCTCTTTCTCTCTCTGGCCTTAATATAAAACAGTGACAGTCACTGCTTTATTAAAACTTTATTTTATTTCTCTTCTTTTCAATATAGGACAGAACTATAGCAGTAACAACCCTCGACACAGAATTAATAAAACTACTGCAATGGGCAGAAACAGTGCAGAGTCCAACACTTTTGAAACATTATGCAAAAAAAACAACTGTATTTTACAAATCAAACAAGTACATCTTGTATCAGCAACAACACTGTTGTTACAATGGCAGCCCTGAATATTCAGACTAAAGCTATTATCTTTTAAGCTATTATCTATTCTTCTTTCCCACAGGCAGTCTGCCTCCTGAAAATATTGGGGAAAGAGCTAAAGATATAAAGAGTAATGCAGCAGACTTTCATATACTCATATTAAACTGCAAATCTAGCTTTTATTAAAGGTCATCTTAAAAACATTGCATGGGTAATCTATGCTTCATTACACCACCAGCATGCACTTGGCCATGTCCTGGTCAGTGCGTTCATGTAATCCGTCTCTGATCCTGCTGACCCTGACCCTGTATCTGACTGACCTGAGCCTGTGGACGCGGTGGTGCAGGACTCAGATTAAGAGTCTGGGTTAATACAGAGATAAGAAACCGCCTCGAAATATTCTCTCTAGTAAACACAAAGCGAATCACATTACTTTAAAGGTATACATGTCATCATGATAGAACTGAACACAGAGGAGCACGGTGGCTTAGTGGTAGGCACGTTTGCCTCACACCTCCAGGGTTGGGGGTTCGATTCCCGCCTCCGCCGTGTGTGTGGAGTTTACATGTTCTCCCCATGCCTCGGGGGTTTCCTCCCCCCGGTCCAAAGACATGCATGGTAGGTTGATTGGCATCTCTAAATTGTTGTGTGTGTATCCTGCGATGGGTTGGCACTCCGTCCAGGGTATATCCCCGTGACCCGAGAATAGTTCGGATAAGCGGTAGACAATGAATGAATGAAACTGAACACATGAGCTCAGTGCTGCTAGCGCACTACTGTGCTGTTTGAGCAACAATAATGATACACTTGTCCCGTTTATTAAATACTCTTTAGCTTATACTTTAGATATACTACAATATCCTTCAAGAAGCTTTAAGTGTATTAATTAAATCTTCTCTCTTGCTCAAGACAGGTTCAAACACTAACCGGCAGAGTCGCGCGTCAGTGACGTCACTTTACTGATTGGCTAGAGAAGGGCAGTAGGTTGAGAAGCAGTGGACCAATGAAGACTTTTACCCCGCCCCCTTATCTACATAAAACTCTATCGTATTTTTTGGAATAGCAACTTTGTGATTCGCGTTTTGTATTTTTTTTTTTTTTACGAGCACGCTATTTTTTTCCCCGGGTACGATACTTATAGCGGTGATTTGACGCCATACACGCGCGCCCCCCTTATTTCTTACAGAAACAATATTAATGCTCTCAGTTTGCCTTCACCTTCCTATACACAGTGGCATGCTATACAGTGTTGTGCACTGTGCATACCACACTTATCCATGATAAAAAAAACAAACAAACAAACAATGTAATGCATGCTATGTTGTAGTTTATTCTTTATAATAAATTAATGAAAACTCACAAAACTATATTCAGTTAAAAGCAAATGCATGAATTATGTACAATAGATGCTATTTAAGATTTCACATGTATTTAAAGTTTTATAATTAATGACAAATTCTTTACAAATAACAAATAACAAAAGTTCTGTACAATTCTGAACATAAGTTCAGATGTATTTACATTTTCACAATGAGGTTAGTGCAGTGGTCCCTGTCTCCTGTAATTTTGCTCCTCAGAAGAATGGGGAGTGAAACCAGTAGTGAAACTGTATTTGCTCCAGGCTTGGTCTGTCTTCTGCATTGGGGCTCAGACACCAACGAATCAGATGGCTGCACTCTGTTACACAATACCCAGATACATAAATCAATACATGGAAAGAAGAATCTAATGCTTAACCCCATGAAGAACCTGCTGTATAATAAATAATCCTTTAAAGAAAATGCTGTTGAGTACATAAGAAATTCCTTACACTTGTAATTCTGCACATTTCCTGTCAATTTCATCAGATTGACTAATTAATACATAGTTGTAAAATATAATACATTAAAATAAATGAATGCTTTTTTCTCTGCTCAAGTTTGTGTATAAGGTATAGTTCAGTCTGATATTAATTAGTCCATAGATTATCAGTCTTTATAGTTCCTTGCCTTGAGACAGATTTTCAGGTAGGAACAGATAGCCAATTTTTGTTTCCTCAATTGTCTCAAAAGGCAGACAGCCACACACCAGCCTGTACAGTGTCACGCCCACAGACCAGATGGTAGCTGGGTCTGCCAGATACCGCCCCTGTATGAACCACTCAGGGGGGGCATATTGATGTGTGCCTGTTAACAAAGATACATTAGATTTAGAACAAGAGTCACAGTACTTGCTGTCACCAAGAACTCATGGTCTCAGATCAGACACCTGCAAACTCATTGTAAGAGTCTTTGATGAGGTCTCCGCAACCGAAGTCAAACAGCTTGACTTGAAACGTGTCTGTCTGAATCAGGATGTTTTCTGGCTTGACATCACGATGCAGTATTCCCTGGCTCTTACAATGCTGCAGCGCCTCCATCAGCTGAAACATCACAATGCGAGCCTCGAGCTCAGTCAAATGTCCACCTTGCCTGCTGGAGAATTCCTCGAGGTCCATACATGGTTCAGGCCGTTCCAGGATGACAACGTAACGTTCTGGCTCTTCGTACCAGTCCAGAATCTTCAGGATTTTTGTGCAAGGTGTGGCGTTTGCAAGGACCATCAACGCTATCTCAATGGGCAGCCATCCATATCCTGTCTGTTGTATGGGACAAAAAGGAAAGAATCAGTGGCACACGTTATAACACCATCCTTTGTAATACTACTTATCAAGGTTGTCTTAGAAATTTGATTTTTAGTATGTGTGCTAGGTTATAATAATAGGTAGGATGTATACTATGATAAAGAAACTTACAAGCTGCAGTTTTCCATATGGTATCATTTTGGAGACGTACTTGATTGCAACCTGAGGAAAGATGAATGTGTTGTGTAATTAAATGAAATCATTTACATACATAAAGTAACTAAAAGAGGTCTTCAGACTCATTTGGCTTGTGAGGTTATACAATTTTAGACATGCATGAAAGAGCAGTAATTACTGCTTTTGAATAACAGCTTTGCAATTTTACTGCCAATCCCACAATGCTACAGTGATCCATGATGTCAAGAGTAGCAGCAAAATATGTCAAAATAAAGGGAGGTTAAAAGACGTATAACAATCAGCCTCCTTCAAAAGGCACAGTCCAGTGAACACTGCTATTCCTGAGTTCAGTTTTAATATTCAAGATTCTGACTAATACCTGGCAGCATTTGATCTGAATGTGTAGAAAATGGGTCAAAGTCTAGAGTAAAAACAGAAATGGAAAGGCTTACTGGCAATCCGTCTTCTTTGCGTATCCCAGCAAACACACAGCCAAATCCTCCTGCACCCAGAAGTTCTCCTTCCACATACGCCGTCGTCCAATGTGCTGCAAAAAACATCCAATTATGAGTCTCTTATTCATGTAACTCAGCCCACATTCTATCCATTTCACCTATGAGTTCTGCCTTACATTTGGAAAGATGTTTAATGGGTTGGTTAGCAGGTTTCTCTGGACTCTCTATTCTTCGTCTCTTCCACGAAGGCTTGTCTGTATCTGTCAGGATACTTGGCTGGTCTGTCTCCTTACACCCCTGATGCTCTGGAGGATATACAGCCTGTATGGTCCTTTTGACACATCTTGGAATTTTGTGGTGTCGCTGAGTAATCTTTACCGCCTTAGCTGGGGAATGAAACAGTGACACAAAAAGCACTTTTAGTTCACTGCGTTGGGCGATGTTTAACATTGAACATGGGAAGAGAACTACTTCTTCAGGACAGCTTTATACATATAAACTAGCAATAATGCAGCAATGCACACAAAAGCGTATATATTGTATTAATATACGTATGAGCCGGTTGCTCTGCTCACATTAATCATTAACTCACTAGTGCAGGCTTACTCATAATCTTAGATAGACTCATTTTCCATTAAAATATATTTCACAGACATTAATATATACATATACAATTATTTATGGTGAATATTGCTAAAGTGAGACACTTTCTGTCACTGTGTACCATCCTCCCAGTGTCATATAATCTAAAAAGATTATATTTATATGCTAAAAATGGGTTTTACACTATTCAAAAGCAAAAATCAAGAAATGACCAAACAAAGGTAGAATGGCAATTAATCAAATCAAACAATTTCATTTGCTACTGTTGGCAGGATTTTGCAATAAATCAATTTAAATCCACACAAGCAGCATGCTAATTGTCCAGTTGAGTTACTTGCTTTTACACAACAGGTTTGCTGTCTAGACTTATCATTTATTAGTGTCAGATTTCCTTCATTCACATGGATTCTGTTATTTATTGATGATTATTTCATCTTTTATTGATGATTAGTTCATTTCAGACTCATCGTCTTCGGCTATGTAGTCTGTGGCGGAAACTCGTTCATCACGTGACCTCTTGCTAGCTAGGCATTTTAGTCAACGATACTAACGTAATGTTGTGTAATATGTAGGAATTATCATAAAATTAATCAAAAGACAATAAAAAACAATAAAAATGTAATCAATGTTTGCGGCTAACACGTAACATTACAATTATATTCTGCTGAAATGAAATAAATGATCTCAATGATCCGAGTCAGTAAAATGACCCAAACTTAGCAGCTAAGCTAGCAACTGCTAGCTCGCGAGCGCCGTGTTGGTGTATATACACGTTAAAATACAGCGGTAAAAATGCCTCCCAATAATCACAATAATAGTTTACAGTATATTCCGACTATTTATTCAAAGTATACGTTTTTATTTTTAAACGTCCCACTGATAGAAACATTAGATTCAACTTATTTATAGGTCCTCTAGTTCGTTTCCATAGTTACGGTTACAGTTTAGGTTTGAACCAAGCCCTTTTCCATTCAAATTACCTTTCAAACAGGGTAATAACGATAAAACTATATAATAACAATAAAATTATATAAATATATAACTACATTTTGATGGAAGTGTGTGGATAAAAAAACACTTACCTCTGGGAGTCCGCTGGGAGCCCACTGCCGTGGACACGGTACCCAAAGCAGCCGGTGAAGACGCGCTCTTAAAGCCGTTCACAAACATCCCTGCAGGTGGCGCTTTCTTCTCGGTATCAATTGCCGTACCTGACTTCTTACGGTGGTGAATCACGCCGGTATTTCTTCTCAAACAAGTACAGGAAAATGCAGTTTTTGAATCCTCTCCCGTACTTACCGTGTTTCTCTTCAAATGTGAGAATCAGTAGGTTCTCATGGCGACTGTCGTGTTCCATTCTGCTACATAAGGATAGCGTCAGCTTGACGTGGAGGGGGAGAAAAAAAAAACACTAGCTAGCTGGTAGTTAGCCGATGGCTAGCTAGAGTTAGCAGCAAGCACTGATCATTGTGAACAGAAAGATATTTATACATTTCTTAAAGTCTTGTCATGGTGGCAAGATTAAAAAAGATTAATTTCTGAATATGGCAAAAAATTTTGTCATGTTAGCTACATGGATGCATTACTGTTTTGATTGGTCAGTGTGTTTTTGCTAGGATCCAGATCACAATTCTGACAAAAAATAAATACATGTTAATGCTGTGAACTATGTTAAAATATTAAGCAGTTATTACTGTCCACTAACTGCACTAATCTGCCCATTTGTGTGGTACACGAAACAAGACACAGGTTGTAAACAATGTAACATATATATATATATATATCTTCTTCTTCTTTCGGCTTTTCCCTTCAGGGGTCGCCACAGCGAATCATCTCTCTCCACCTATCCCTATCTTCTGCATCCTCAACACTTGCACCCACTAGCTTCATATCCTCATTAATTACATCCATATACCTCCTCTTTGGCCTTCCTCTTTGCCTCCTGCCTGGCAGCTCCATGTCCAACATTCTCCTACCAATATACTCACTCTCCCTCCTCTGAACATGTCCAAACCATCTTAATCTGGCCTCCCTAACTTTGTCCCCCAAGCGTCCAACATGAGCTGTCCCTCTGATGTACTCGTTCCTAATCCTGTCCAATCTTGTCACTCCCAAAGAGAACCTCAACATCTTCAGCTCTGCTACCTCTAGCTCTGACTCCTGTCTCTTCCTCAGTGACACTGTCTCTAAACCATACAGCATGGCCGGTCTCACCACTGTCCTGTACACCTTCCCCTTGATTCTCGCTGATATTTTCCTATCACACAGAACTCCCGACACCTTTCTCCACCCATTCCAACCTGCCTGTACTCGCTTCTTTACCTCTTTCCCACACTCTCCATTACTCTGGACTGTTGACCCCAAGTACTTAAACTCCTGTACCTTCTTCACCTCTTCACCCTGTAACCTTACTGTTCCACTTCCCTCCCTTTCATTCACACACATGTACTCAGTCTTACTACGACTGACTTTCATTCCTCTTCTCTCCAGCGCAAACCTCCACCTCTCCAGGTTTTCCTCCACCTGCTCCCTGCTCTCACTACAGATCACAATGTCATCTGCAAACATCATTGTCCAAGGAGACTCCTGTCTGACCTCCTCTGACAACTGGTCCATCACCATAGCAAACAGGAAGGGGCTCAGAGCCGATCCCTGATGCAGTCCCACCTCCACATTGAACTCCTCTGTCTGACCTACAGCACACCTCACCACTGTCCTGCTCCTCTCATACATGTCCTGCACCACTCTGACATACTTCTCTGCTACTCCTGACTTCCTCATACAGTACCACAGCTCTTCTCTTGGCACCCTGTCATACGCTTTCTCCAAGTCTACAAACACACAGTGCAACTCCCTCTGACCATCCCTATACTTCTCCATCAAAATCCTCAGAGCAAAAATTGCATCTGTTGTGCTCTTTCTGGGCATGAAGCCATACTGCTGCTCACAAATTTCCACTACCTTCCTTAACCTAGCTTCCACTACTCTTTCCCATAGCTTCATTGTATGGCTCATCAACTTTATCCCCCTATAGTTGCTGCAACTCTGCACGTCACCCTTATTCTTAAAGATCGGCACTAACACACTTCTTCTCCATTCCTCAGGCATCCTCTCACTCTCTAAAACCCTGTTGAACAAACTAGCTAAAAATTCCACTGCTGCCTCTCCCAGACACTTCCAGACCTCCACCGGGATGTCGTCAGGGCCAACTGCCTTCCCACTTTTCATCCTCTTCAAAGCCTTCCTGACTTCATCCTTTCTAATCTTATCTACTTTCTGTTCCACAGAGTTCACCCCTTCTACTCTTTTTTCCCTCTCATTTTCCTCATTCATCAGCTCCTCAAAGTATTCCTTCCATCTCCTCTGTATACTCTCCTCACTTGTGAGCACCCTTCCATCTCTATCCTTAATAACTCTAACTTGCTGCACATCCTTCCCATCTCGATCCCTCTGCCTAGCTAACCTGTACAAGTCCTTCTCTCCTTCTCTAGTGTCTAACCTAGTGTACAACTCGTCATATGCCTTCTGCTTGGCCTTAGACACCTCCCTCTTCACTCTGCGCTGTAACTCCTTGTATTCCTGTCTATTCTCTTCTGTCCTGTCCATGTCCCACTTCTTCTTGGCTAACCTCTTCCTCTGGATACTATCCTGAACTTCCTCATTCCACCACCAAGTCTCCTTATCTTCTTTCCTCCTTCCAGATGACACACCCAGCACCTTTCTCCCTGTCTCCCTGATCACTTCTGCTGTAGTTTCCCAGTCATCTGGCAGCAATACCTGCCCACCCAGAGCCTGCCTCAACTTCTGTCTAAATTCCTCACAACATTCCTCCTTTTTCAGCTTCCACCACTTGGTTTTCTTCTCTATCTTTGACCTCTTCTTCTTACAGACCATCAAAGTCATCCTACACACCACCATTCTATGCTGTCTGGCTACACTCTCTCCCACTATCACTTTACAGTCACTAATCTTTTTCAGATTGCCTCTTCTACATAGGATGTAGTCTACCTGTGTTCTCCTACCTCCACTCTTGTAAGTCACTCTATGCTCCTCCCTCTTCTGAAAATAAGTGTTAACCACAGCCATGTCCATCCTCTTAGCAAAGTCCACTACCATCTGTCCTTCAAGGTTCCTTTCCTTAACTCCAAACTTGCCCATCACCTCCTCATCACCTGTGTTCCCCTCACCAACATGTCCATTAAAATCCGCTCCTATCACCACTCTCTCACCCGTGGGAATACTCTCCATCACCTCATCTAATTCACTCCAGAATCTCTCTTTCTCCTCCAACTCACAACCTACCTGTGGGGCATAACCACTAACAACATTCAACATCACCCCTTCAATCTCTAACTTCAGACTCATCACCCTGTCTGACACTCTCTTCACCTCCAGAACATTCCTCACAAACTCCTCCTTCAGGACCACACCTACCCCATTTCTCTTACTATCCACACCATAATAAAACAGCTTGAATCCTGCTCCTATACTACGAGCCTTGCTACCCTTCCACCTGGTCTCCTGTACACACAGTATATCCACCTTCCTTCTCTCCATCATATCAGCCAGCTCTCTACCTTTCCCTGTCATAGTACCAATATTCAGAGTTCCTATTCTCAATCCTACACTCTTACCTTTCCTCTTCTCTCTCTGTCTGTGCACTCTCCTCCCTCCTCTACTTCTTCGACCAACAGTAGCCCAATTTCCACCGGCGCCCTGTAGGTCAACGGCGCCGATGGCGGTCGTTGTTAACCCGGGCCTCGACCGATCCGGTATGAAATTCGTACTGACGATTCGCATGGTTAAATTTGGCAATGTTTTACGCCGGATGCCCTTCCTGACGCAACCCTCTCTATTTATCCGGGCTTGGGACCGGCACAGAAGTCACTGGACTGTGACCCCCATGGCTAGATTATATATATATATATATATATATATATATATATATATATATATATATATATATATATATATATATATATATATATATATATATATATGTTGGCCCCCTTCCTGATTTCTTATTTTTCTGCATGTTTGTCACACTTTAATGTTTCAGATAATCAAACACATTTAAATATTAGTGAAAGATAACACAAGTAGACACATCATGCAATTTTTATTATTAAGGGAAAACAAAATCCAAAACTACATGGCCCTGTGTGAAAAAGTGTTTGCCCCCTAAGCCTAATAACTGGTTGGTCCACCCTTAGCAGCAACAACTGCAATCAAGCGTTTTCAATAACTTGCAATGAGTCTGTTATAGCGCTGTGGAGGAATTTTGGCCCACTCATTTTTGCAGAATTGTTGTAATTCAGCCACATTGGAGGGTTTTCGAGCATGAACCACCTTTTTAAGGTCATGCCACAGCATCTCAATCGGATTGAGGTCAGGACTTTGACTAGGACACTCCAAATTCTTCATTTTGTTTTTCTTCAGCCATTCAGAGGTGGACTTGCTGGTGTGTTTTGGATCATTTTACATTATTACAATTATACATTAGCACAGCTAGATCATAACAGTCTTACAATATTAGAAATGAAACATTATATTCAAAGTATTAGTGCATTTAGTCATGTGTGATTCAATGTAGAACAAGGCAAGGTCATTTGGAGGTTACTTCCTCATAATGCTCCGCATCTCAATTCTCCTTTGAGACACAGGTGTGACCATACAGGCCACTGAAGTGTAGCCCCACTCCAATAAAAGCAACAGGGAGGAAGGCATCAGCTCCTGCTGACGTTCAGCATCCAATCCTGCTGTGCAGCACACCTTCTGACACTGAACAACAGTGCAGGGCTAACAACGTCTCTTCCTATTGGGCCTTTTTCCTTCAGCCATTTTCTCCAGAGTTGAAATGCATGCTCAGTGGATTTCAGGTTACATGACTTATCTGTCTGTTCAGTCACAAATATTTTTATTAATATATGTTGTTACAGAACTATATACACATTTGTAAACAAACTGGACTACCGGGATTAATGAGTGTTTTCATGGGGTTTTTTTTCCACCAGCAGCTTGGTTTCCATACAACCCCTGTATGGTGTGTTGTGTAAAATCCATAATTCTGGCAACTCTACTCACAGGGAATAGACAATGATCATGATATATCGTGGACATAGCATAATATACTGTAAAAAGGAGGAACACTATTCCTTTGGTTTATTTTAGTCTAATAAACTTCAAAATAAACATGTATTGCTATCATATTTCTGTAGAGAAAAAAAAGAAATATGCATTTATTTACTGAGCCACTGCTCCATAAATCTCACACAAACAACCTGTGTTTTAAACGATCATTGAATTATTCCTAAATGAAAATTCTCCATTGTAATTAATAGAACATTTCGCCAGAAAGTCATATAGCCATTAGAAATGGCTAGGAAATGCTCTTTAAAGGACCCAATTTCGATATTTCTGGAATGTTATAAACACAAAAACTAAAGGAGCTCTGGTGGTAATACATGTCTATTGTTGTAATCTGTTACAACATATAACATAATAAACACCCATGTTATCCCATGTTACACAGAGCTACTCATTAAGAGTTCTCATTGAGTTCACATTAATAAAAAACCCTTTAGATCCAGAAAATGTTCACTTCTGGTTTAAATCAGAATTTATGTAGATTAAACAGTTACAGATAGTCACATTGCTTTACACCCCTATTTGAGACAGGCTTTTGTATCACTGCAAATAGATTTAAACATAGAATTATTTTAATTATATGAAATAACTATTAATAATAACTAATATAGGTAATAATTAATTACATTTACTGATGTGTCATGAAGTCATTTCATTCTTTCTGCAAAGATCTTGGGATTAATGTAACACAAGTAGAGGCTTTTAGAGAACAACTTAGTATATACACTTACTTTAATCAGAAATGTTTTTCTAGGGCTAGATTCGACTTGTTGATTCAAATGCTGGGAAGTCAGTTATGGTAGTTGCCATACTGGTAGTGCCACAGAGTCAAATCTTGATTAAACTTGATGAAAGTTAAATCTTTCATCACTTGAAATAAGATTATATTCATTTAATTTTAAGCACAGCCACCACAAAACCAGACTTCATAACAAAAATTGTTTAATACTGTTTTAGGAATCAAATCTTTGCATAGCTATGACAGGACACACTGGCAAGTAACAATGCCTTGAAAAAAAAACATAACCTGAAAAAATAAAGCATACATAAACCCAAACAGGCAATAAAACAGTTATTAAAACAGTTTAATAAAAGAAAAACACTGGTGTCTCATAGCCGTCAATGCAATTAGGGATTAATAAGAAATCAAGAAATTTAATTAAGAAATTAATTAAATCTGTGTGTGTGTGTCTGTGTATGGCGTCAAATCACCGCCATATGTATCGTACCCGAAAAAAGGGTACGGGGTGAAGGTCTTCATTGGTCCACTGCTTCTCAACCTACTGCCCTTCTCTAGCCAATCAGTAAAGTGACGTCACTGACGCGCGACTCTGCCGGTTAACCTCCAACACTATATTGACCAGTGTTTGAGTTATATTGTCCACAATTTATCATTTCTGGTTTGTAAGTAATTTAAGATGATGCTCACAAGAACTGAAAAAGGTAAAAGATAACCATACGTAATATAGGGGAACCACGTACTGTCAAATATATGTTAAAAGCTCATTAGCATAACCCCAACCCTCTGCGTGTTACAGCCAATAGAAACTTAGATTTTTATGAATGTATTGAATTCTAACCAATCAGCGTTTAGGGGTTCTGTGAACGGGGTTCGGCAGTCTTTTCTCAACAACACGGCCGGTCAGCGCCTCCGCCCACCTCCAATGTTTTCGTCGTCACATCCCCCCTGTTCACAGGGGGAATGTCGGCTGTGCGCGGGTTAAAAATAACCCCATCATCTCCTCTTCTCCTGGTTGACGCTCCTCTCTGGGTCACTCGCAGCATTCAGTGGCTTCACTGGTTAGCAGCAGGAATATGCGAAGATGGCCACGGATCTGGGCGAGCTGTTGGTGCCGTACATGCCCACCATACGGGTGCCGAGATCAGGAGACAGAGTGTACAAGAGCGAGTGCGCCTTCTCCTTCGAATCTCCGGTGAGTTAAAGTAGAAAAAGAAAGAGAGGGAGGGAGAGAGAGACATACAGACAGACAGACACAGAGAGAGAGAGAGAGAGGAGAGAGAGAGAGAGAGAGAGAGAGAGAGAGATAGATAGATAGATAGATAGATAGATAGATCACACTCCAGGTGTTGGTCGCACTGAGCGTTTCCTTGGCACGTGGAAGCTTACAGAGGGATGGTCAGGGCGGATTTGCACGGACACATTGAACGTTACAGCATATGCGGATATAATGACTGACACACACACACACACACACTGTCTTGTTTACGTCTTAGAAGCACACAGATGGACGAAAGCTGTCCATTTTTACGTGGAATCTGTCCTGGGTCTAGAAAAAACACAGGATATATATTACCTTAATAGCTTATTATCTGTAAATAGAGGCTGAGTGTGTGGTACCAGAGGCTGACAGGTTTATCTGTTAGAAAAATGAAAAACAATAGCAGCTTTAGCTTGATGTCTAGCAACACACAGCCTTTGACCTGACTCTTCATTCTTGTCCTGACAAACCAGGCTTTCAGGGACAACCACAGCGATGCTGTGATCCCAAACATCCCTGAGGAGTGAATTCAGTTTCTTCACACCTTAATGGCCATGCTGTTTTAATGCTCTAGATGTGTCCCTTAGCTGTAGCTGTTTTAAAGGTGACTCAGCTGTTTGGAGCTCATTGCAGACTATTTTTACCCACTTGCTGTTAAAGCTCATGTGTCACCCCGAGCTGCTGAGAGCTTTTTTTCCGAGACCCGGGGTCCCTACACTGGCTCATTTCGCAAAATTAGGCCAGACAAGCTTTCTCTTTGTGTAGGTTTCCAGAAATACAAACACCCAGTTTTAGTAATTCAAGTGATCACCAATCCACAATGCTGTTAATTTCCCAAATCTGTAGATTTCAGGATTTGTGTTGATGTAAAAGGCCTGCACTTTCAACTCTCAAATGTTTACCTCTTTCCCAGTGCATTAGCTCAGTACAGTCTGCGAACTAAGAGCAAAATATTTTATAATGTTAATGCATGCAATTTAAAATCTTACTTATAATAATATCATGTTTGGTGTTCATCACAGTCTCTTGGGCAACACTTTTCTTCAACTGTTTTGTATGTGTGTGTTTTGCAGGAATCAGAAGGGGGGTTGTATGTGTGCATGAACACATTCCTGGGCTTTGGAAGAGAACACGTGGAGAGACATTACCGCAAAACTGGACAGAGTGTGTACATGCACTTAAAACGTCACGTGAAGGAGGTAAGAAAATGTAATGGTCTGTATTTCCTTTTTTTTTTTATACATGTTTTTTAAGCTGTTTCCTGAGAGTCTGACTTGCTGATCTTTTGATGCCTTTCAACAAAACACAATCATACTGTATATCATCTTTGCAGAAATGAATAATTTAAAACATTGTAGATACATGTAGATACATATTTATTCACAAATATACATTTTTAATATGTAAGGGAGCAGCATTCAGAGAAAAACCACAGTACACTAAATATACCAGAGTGTTTATTGCTCATATGCCACAGCAATTAGCCAATGATTAAAGTTTTTTTTAATTTATTGAAGATTATACATTTGATACGTTTATAGTTGTTTAATGTCCATGAAACAAGTTAGTTCCTGTTATTGTTTACTAGCAGCTATAAAGAGTCATTCCCTCACCAGCCCCTCTATTTTCCACTATTTTGAAATTAATAATAAAATAGTAATAATAATAAATGCAGCTTGTCATGTTATTAAGAATCCATTAAACACTTGTTCTAAAAATGTTGTTTTAGAAAACCTAAAGTTATAGCTTTTCCTCTGAAAATTACAAAATTACTTCCCCTCACAGAAACCTTCACCATATCAACAATTACAACTGTATTTAAAACATTTTTCTCTGCAATACAATTCACTGTATAATTCAATATTAAAGCTGTAACATATTTAGTCTCAGCCTCAGACATCATTTCCACAAACCTTTGCCGGAATGTCTGATGCGTACAGCACACAAAATTGGAAACACTTCAGGAATTTCTAAGTCATCATCTGATTGGTTAGATTCTACAGGATTTTGTGTGTTGCATTTTATAACAGTCCGTCTGGAAACAAAACTGTTGTGACGCTCTTTTTCCCTAATGGAAGAAAAAAGCCATCGTGTTTCCTACTGACAATGAGTGTTTATGGGGTTCAGCTAAATGCTGTATACTCATTAATTTGCATGACCTTTTTTAATGAATGGTCTATGGTTGCAGTCCGATTTTTGTAGGGACAACGACATTACATTTCACACCCCTAAATATGATACTGAACAGAAGAAACTGTGATTTGTTGCTTTACATATCAGTCAGACACCATCTTGGGTGATCCTTGGCCAATAAAAGCTGCTATGCAGTCCAGATATGCCGTTAGTCTGAAGGTCTGGCTACCTGAGACTATAACATATTACATATATAAAACTGTGACTTGAAAAAAAATGTGTTATATTTCTTCTTCCCAACAGAGTTTTGGACTGATGGTACTCTCATTCTGAAATCTAGTGAACCAGTGTTGGTTGAACCAGTGTTGGGGACGTGGTAGCTTAGTGATTAAGGTGTTGGTCTACTTATTGGAAGGTTGTGAGTTCTTGAGCCCTTGAGCAAGGCCTTTAACCCTTAATTGCTCAGTTGTATGACTGAGCAATTAAGGCTTGTCAGATGCTCTTTGGATAAGGGCATCTGACAAATATTGTGAAATGTTGGTGGATTCATTGATAGAGACTTCAGAGCACTTCTGTATATCACCCTGGTTAATAAGGGCATTTGGAAAATGCCGTAAATGTAAGTGTTATTGAAAATTAGTGAATACTTTCTGACCGATTCCAAATCAACAAGCTGTTTTTTTCACTACACTATCAGTTTCCTTCTTTAGTAGTTGCTGCCATTTAAATTGAGTGTGGTTACACTTATGTCTTTGCTAGAAAACATATTGAGTGGATGGTCAATAACATTATTGATTTACACTGGACTGAGCTGGGAGTCCAAATGAAGATGCTGATGTCTAATGGTGATTATTTATATTGTTTATATTGGTTGGTTGTTGAGGCAGTGTATGTGGTTGTTGAGGTGGTGTATGCTTTCACACACTGTGTATTGTTGTTGTTGTTGTTGTTGTTAGGAGGATGGAAATAAACAATGATGTCCTTCAGCCTTGTGTGTTATTGCCAAATGTGACAGTATTCATATTATTGTGTATACAATTAATAATGTTGAAAAATCAATGATATTCTTACTGACTATTTTGTTTATAGTAGTGGCTTACTGTTGCTTAATAGAGTATACTATGTTTCAGTGATTTTAATACCAGTTCTTATATCTCACCTAATTCGTAATGCGCAAAGCAAGTGATGATCAATAGTGGAAATGTGAGTGCATTGATTATGCACTTTTTAGGAAATTAACATCCAAGCCATGTGTGTCTTCTAACCACTTGTGTGCTATAATATAAACCACGGCGTAGCAAGTTACTAAGATGCTACAGTGCCACTGTGTCAGTAGCGTTCTGTGGTGGTCATGATTAGAAAACCTTACTCATCACTAGTATTAAATTACCCTAGCATATATAATTAAAACCTACTGCTAATTTTAATAGAAATACTTCCCGTAGCTGTTTGTCCTTTATTCCTCTTGACCTCATGTTAGCAGGACAGGCATCAGTAAACTGGGCTATTTTAATGTCAGGATCTTTTCAGAAACAGCTGGATGCATTCCTGCAGCTCTGGTGTCTGCTTTTGTCCGCTCAAGGAATCACTTGTGATTGTGTCAGCAGGTCTTTTAGTATCCCTGATAAACAACACATACCAAACCATGCGTTGCTCACAATAATTGTACTGTATTACAAACATAAATCTTTGTATCCACTGGGATAAGCTAGTAGCCTAGTGCTGCAGTTGGTTTGTACTGTATTATGAAGATTTTTTAAAATTGTAAATAGCGTCTTTTCACCATCATAAATAGTGTTGTTGCTTGCCACAGAAAGCCACAGGTGCTGCTGGGGGTGCTGTGCCAAGAAGACGGAATGGAAAAATATTTTTAGGTAAGACTGCTGTATATTATATTCTGTATGATTTATTTGCACAATTTATTTTAGATGGGTATTTTGTTTTAATAAATTTTTCAAATTAGTGATATTTTCCTCCATATTCACTAACCTCTGCTCTCTCTTGACAGAGCTAAATTTAGGTCATTTATTTGTATGTGCAGTTAGTAACTGTTCTAAATTTAAAGTGCCACATGCTCGCTCAGGTCTGATCTACTGCCGGGGAGGGTTGGTTTACAGTCGGCTGATGAGCCTGTTGCTCCTGCTCTCCCATCAGCTGCTGTGCCCTATCAACCCTCGTGGTTGACACACTTCCACTGTTGGAGGCGTGACGTTGACTGGGGGGTGTAGCTTTTATTTTAATGGAATCCAAATTATAGTTTATCTTCACACAGTTAATCTGTTCCTTCACATTCAGATCACATTTTCTTGCTTGCATGCGTAATTATTTGAACTGTATGACCTTCCTATTCAAGGACAGATAAAGTCTGATAGCGTCATTAGTCTCTTTTGACATTGACCAATGTCGTGATCTAATCAGCCAGGACAACCTCATGCGTCATGGGACAAGAGAGCGTAAACGGACCTTAAAATGGAGATACTTTCTCTGAGTGTAGTCATAGCCAATTCTCAGTGTGTGAGGTTCTTTCTCTGTTGATTGACAGTAACATCAGCAGGCTGGCAGCATGAATGCCTGTGTGTAGTACTGACATGTGTGTGGGATTCTGACAGGATAGTAAAGAGATTGCCAAGCACATTTTAATCGCATCCATTTTGAATGAAGTGAAAATGGACAGATACAAGGTGCAAGATTTGTATCTGATAATCTATCACTGAATTGTTAGCCCACATTTTCTTTTATTTTTGATTCTAATATATTCATATTCATAAAGTTTTTGCATTTTTCTTTAATATAAATGACTAGATATGATTTGTTTATTGTCAAATCTTAAAATCAATGGTATTGCAAATACATGTCTGATCATCTCTTTCCATGTCTTTCTTTAAGATTTAGAACTTAACCGTGACTTTAACGGGGATGATTATGAATATGAAGATGAAGCCAAGCTTGTCATATTTCCAGACCACTATGAGATCCCTTTACCAAATATCGAGGAATTGCCTGCCCTGGTTAGTGAGAGTGTGTGAGAATGGTCTATGTTTGTCCTGTATGCAAAAGATGTGATTTCAGAATTAAAACTGTCTTCTGCTTCAGCCCAAAACTCACTAGTATTAATATCGTAGCTGAAGTCAGTGTGTAATCATTTATTTTATATAGATCAGATGACAGTGGCCACACTTTGTTGGAAAGCATGACTGTTGTGCAATGAAGAAGAAATATTTTTCTTTATTTATTTATAAAGAAATATTTAACACCAATTGTCAAGTGTCAAGAGAGATTGTCAGTCATCACTGAGAGATGATTGGCCTCTTGTACACAGAATCATGTTTTTTTTGGTACTCAATTTGGGATTTTTTTTCAACCAAGAACTTTAGTCTTCATGAACACCATTCAGCTAATTATGTGATTTCTGATGGAAATGAGAACTTGTTACACCATGAACAATGAATTTCACACCAATGGGGTGAGTATTTATGCAATCCCAATAAAAAAATGTTATTTGTAAATTATTTTTCAAACTATATTGACTTACTAACCACTTTACTAAAAGAAATTTAGACGTAGATTCATACATTGTCTACCGCTTATCCAAACTATTCTCGGGTCACCTATCTCAGGCGTCATTGGGCATCAAGGCAGGATACACCCTGGCGCGCGCACACACACACTCTCATTCACACACTACGGACAATTTAGAGATGCCAATCAACCTACCATGCATGTCTTTGGATTGAGGGACAACATGCAAACTCCACACATGGCGGAGGCGGGAATCGAACCCCCAACCCTGGAGGTGTGAGGCAAACGTGCTAACCACTAAGCCACTAAGCCACCGTGCCCCCTGCTAGATTCATACATCATATTGCAATTCAGTCCCAGGTTGTGATGCTACAAAATATTTATATATGTTATTTTGATGGCAAAGAAAGTGTACTGTTTACGGTTGTACACAACTTTAAGATGCATGCACATTTGTTGCTAATGGATCTCACCCTTCCCTCTCACGTTATGCAGACAAACACTGTAGAGCTATTCAAGGACTCACCAGACATTGTTGTTAGTCTCTGGTGGTCATTTGTAGTCATTTGTTCCAGGAGCATTGATTACAGTTGTCATTGAATGCCCTAAGGGCATGTCAGGTTGTGGTAGTGCTGCACCTGCATCTAAATACAGTATGACTCCACCTCCAGAGATGGTCAATCACACATGAATATGTTTTCTAATCTGTGTGATACTCCTGGGGTTGACAGGCATTTAATTTCTTCAGAAGCTATATGTATACAGTGTTTGAACTGTATGTTAATGACAGGTAATAAGGTAACAGGTAATAACTAGGTCTCAGATCCACCAAGTTACAGCTGCCGGGCCTCTGAGCAAGGCCCTTAACCCTCAAGTGCTCAGTTGTATAAAATGAAATAAATTGTAAGTCGGTCTGGATAAAGGCATCTGCCAAATGCCAGAAATGTAAATATAAATGTAATAATATATCATATCCACTTCCATTTCATATCCACTATACTCACACCGAACCCAATACTAATACAGGGTATGGCCTAACTTTTGCTCTCAAATCAGTCTCAGTTGTTTGTGGCATTGATTCCACAAGATGTTGAAAAAATTCCTTTGAGATTGTGGCCCATGTTGACATGACTGCATCATACAGTTCCTGGAGATTTTTCATAAGCACTTTCATGCTGAGAATCTCCAGTTCTACCACATCCCAAAAGTAATTTTTTGGATGTGACTGTGAAGGCCACTGAACAACACAACTCATTTTCATTCTCATGAGACCACTTTTGTGCATTATTATGGTGGAAGTAGTCATTAGGAGATTGTGGTCCTGAAGGGATTCAAATGGTCACTATCAATACTCAAATAGGCTCTGGCATTCAAGCAATGACTGGTATTAACATGCCCAAAGTGTGTCAAGAAAACACTCCTTCTGTTGACATAAGTCCATCTTGTTGTTGGCACCAAATTCAACAACCATCTTGTTGTTCATGTTGTTGGCACCAAATTCTGCCCCAACCATCTGTGTGCCTCAGTAGAAATGGAGATTCATCAGATCAGGCTAGATTTTACCAGTCAGTTCAGTTTAGTGAGTCTGTGCTCCCTGCAGACTCAGCTTTCTGTTCTTGGCTGACAGAAGTCGAACCCAATGTGGCCTTCTGCTGTTGTATTCAATCTGCCTCAATGTTTGACACGTTTTTCTGCTCATAACAATTATACAGAGTGGTTATCTGTGGTCCTTCTGTCAGCTCGAACCAGTCTGCCATTCTTCATCATCAACAAGGTGTTTCAATCCACAGAAATCATCAGTTATTGAAATATCCAGACCGTCTGGCACTAACAATCATGCCGTGGTCAGAATCACTGACACCACAATTCCCCCCATTCTGATGGTTGCTGTGAACATTACCTGAAGCTCCTGGCTTTTTTATATTTTATCCATTGAACTACTGCCACATGATTGGCTGATTAGATAACTGTATGAGCAGGTGTACAGGTGTCCCTAATAAAGTGCTCTGTGGATGCACGTGCCTGCATATAAGTACCATGTACTTATACTGCTGTCAATTGTAAATTTATATATATTGTGCATTTAAATATATAATACAAAATATATATTAAATATATATATTGTGTATTTCTGTCCCATTCAGGTGACAATTGCTTGTGATGCTGTACTTAATGCTGCTTCTGCATACAAAAAGCAAGAGCAGGATTCATGGGAGGAGGAGCTTCAAGTGTCCAAGCATGCCAGAAGTCTTAGACAACAAGAGAACGGGGTTCGGATTCCTCCAGGGTTAGTCTCCTGCAAGTGCAGTATCAGTTCAGTATCGGTGCAGAGTATCACATGGACTTCCTGGCACTCTAGTAATGGTGGTGGGGGAGTTCAGAAACCCCCTTTAAACTGATACGCTGAACTCTTATGTCCTAATGCCTCAATGTTTCTTCACTCTATTTAATAAGTTTGTGGAAATCCCCCAGTGGATAAATATTCCAGTGGAAATGTCCTTAGTTATATTTGGAAATAATGTGATCACATTATTTATACCATCATGGGTCCCTAGAAAGTTTCATTTTTTCTGTAATTACGGAATTAAATTCAATTCAATTAAATTCAATAAAAAGTAATAAGATTTGCATTTTCATTTGCTTATATTGTAGGAATTTATTGTTGTGAAATTATTTATTCATCGTGAACTTCAAGCAATGCTAAACAATTTTCAATGTCATTACATTTTCTTATTACATATGATGTCATGACTGGCATGTTACGACTAAAAATGTATTCACTTCACTTTAGGACACTTGTAAGATACAGCGGATATAAGCAGTGAAAAGGAAAATATTGCAGTATAAAATATAGCCCCTGTATATATTTTGTCAACCGATTAAAATAAAATCAAGCAATAATGACAGCCTCAGCAACAAAAAGATCTATTTCGCAGTGAGAGTTTCTTTAATGTATTTGTTTTGTTTTTAGTGGCTGGAAGTGTGCCAAGTGTGAAATGCGAGAGAACCTGTGGCTCAACCTGACAGATGGCTCGGTCCTCTGTGGGAAATGGTTCTTCGATGGAAGTGGTGGGAACGGTCATGCTCTCGAGCACTACAAAGAAACCAAATTCCCACTAGCAGTCAAGCTTGACACCATCACCCCAGATGGAGCAGGTCAGTGCCTTAGGTTTGGATTTTAACTTCTCACTGAAGCTGCAATGCATGCAATCATTTCATATGACACCAGCTAATAGATGTCTTAATTAAGACAACAAAGTGTTCAATCCTGTTGTTTTTTAAACAGATGTTTACTCCTTCGATGAAGAAGAGGCAGTACTTGACCCTCACATAGCAGAACACTTGACACACTTTGGAATAGACATGCTAAAGATGCAAAGGGTGCGTTTTGGAACTTTGTTCAGAAATGCGCTTGGTTTGATCTTTTGATTCTGATTCAAATTTCTCGGTCTGTCTCCACCAGACGGAGAACGGCCACCACACAGACAACCATGTACAGCCTCGAGCCACTGAGTGGGAGGTGATTCAGGAATCTGGCCTTAAGCTGAAGGCAGTCTACGGTTCAGGGTACACAGGCATCAGAAACCTGGGCAACAGCTGCTACCTCAGCACCACTATGCAAGTGCTCTTCAATATCCCTGAGTTCCAGAGAGTGTAAGTGTCTATCATATCCTGATTGTACTTTTGTCTTTGGGATGGCTAAATAGTTTGCATCATGCATGTTAGGAGAAAATGCATTGTAATATCTTGTGAGGTATGTACACCAGTCTTGCATTAATTGTGGTTAAAATTTCTAGGTATGTTGGTAATCTACAGAGAATATTTGACTACTCACCCCTTGATCCTACCCAAGACTTCAGCACACAGATGTAAGTGGTAATGTGAAAAATGTGAGACATAACGTTACACATAACAATCATATTATTGTAATGATTTGAGAATGACGTGATGAAAGTGTGAATCTTTTATGCTACAAGATTATTTATGACTCTGCGACATTCTTCTCTTTTAGCCTGGTGTCTAAGCACTGTACAGTGTTGGCTCCTGAAAGACATTTTTTCCCATATTTGTTGATTACGACATTATAATGCATTAGTGTCACCATAATTGATTATGTTGTTACATAAATTAGGAAAAGGAGATAAATAATAAACTCTAAAACCAGAGCAGGATGAGTTTTAGTCTGTAAATGAATATTGAATTCTGAAATGTTGTTCTTTGATGGGGGGGGCACGGTGGCTTACTGGTTAGCACGTTTGCCTCGCACGTCCAGGGTTTGGGGTTCGATTCCTGCCTCCGCCGTGTATGTGTGGATTTTGCATGTTCTCCCCGTGCCTCGGGGGTTTCCTCCGGGTACTCCGGTTTCCTCCCCTGGTCCAAAGACATGCATTGTAGGTTGATTGGCATCTCTAAATTGTCCGTAGTGTGTGATTATGTGAGTGAATGAGAGAGTGTGTGTACCCTGCGATGGGTTGGCACTCCGTCCAGGGTGTATCCTGCCTTGATGCCCAATGACACCTGAGATAGGCACAGGCTCCCCATGACCCGAGTATAGATCGGATAAGCGGTAGACAATGAATGAATGTTCTTTGATATAAACTGTAGCCATTAAACACATGTTATGTCACATGCTTTGTTGTGTCTGTATCCACCAGGGCCAAACTGGGTCATGGACTACTTTCAGGCCAGTATTCCAAACCACCAGTCAAATCAGAACTCATTGAACAGGTGATGAAAGAAGAATACAAGGTTGGTCTGTCTGGCTTGTTACTTGCCTTGAGCATGAGCGGCTTAGACAGAATGTGACTGAAACATTTGCAAGTAAATTTTTATTTATTATGCAGTTCTGTTGTGCTATATTGTGGTTATGTTATATGTGTGTGTCTTACAACACATTGCTGAACACTAAAAATAAGTTCTTTGTATTGGCATTTGAATGCTTGTGATTATTCAGTGCATGAATGAGTTCAAGTTGAATGATGCCACAGCAATCCATGGTGGGGAGTCCAAGTGAGCAAAAACTGGCAGTGTTTTCAGTGAGGGAGGGGTGACATACTCTGTCTCCCCTATCCATTACAATGACACCAGCCAATCCTGGGTGTCTGTGAGCTAATGCATGTGGAAGTGGCTGGATAGTGCTTTTTTCCTTGGGTGCTATGTTGCCCCTTCATGTTGCATGATCAGCAGTTGTGACAGGCTGGTTTCACGTGCCTTAGAGGAAGCATGTTTACACCTTTGCTCTCCGTGGTTGATGGATGTTATGTGATAGGGAAGAGATTCCTGATGGGTGGGCATTGGCCATGACTGAATTAGTGAAAAACAGGAGTATTTATGATTACTTTTTATAATAATATTGGATGCAATTAATAATATTATATTAATAGTGATATATTGTAGCAGTATATTGTATGTTTAACATAAAATATGATGTTTTATAATCAATAACAAATACATTAAAAAATCATTAGCAAATTTGGAGAATAAAATAAGAGGAATAAAATCTAGGATGTAATTGTATCTCTGATTATTTTTTATAGTTTTATTCCTGTCATAAATTCTCCATGTATGTAGAATTAATTCATCAGTAATTCGTTTTACTTTTTAGTTGCCTGCTTCCTCCTATATGAAGGGCAATAGATGAAGTAAAAAGTTGCACTGTAGCTTACAAATGAAACTTCAATACCTTTGCTGTTTCCTTTGCAGCAGCAGCACAGAGGGTTTTCCCCGCCAGAATGTTCAAGGGTCTGGTCAGCAAGGGCCACCCGGAGTTCTCCTCAAACAGACAGCAAGATGCTCAAGAATTCTTCCTGCATTTTATTAACCTGGTAGAGGTGAGAACTTGTACCAGTTTTTATAAGAAATATTATTTTTGTAGCAAAAGCTGCTCCATTAGTTTAGTGTGGATGAGAAAATGTTATTGGTAGCTATTATTTTTATTAACCACTTCTCAGGTTTATCTGAAGTTTCTTGACATGTGTGTGTGCTCTTAGACATCTGTCACATGGCTCTAGTTTCAGAAGACCTGTCTGCGTCCAGGGTTGCCATATTTACCCTAGTGCTCTTAAGTGACTTTCTCAATCACGTTAAAATTAGAACCTGCTATCAGTTACACAAGGCAGATAATGCTTCCTATTTATTTTGCCTTCATGTCCAGAGTTAAATCCACTGCACCGAAAGCTCTCCATGACACAAAATCAAGTGTAGCCATTTCAGACACAATCTCTTGTATAAGTATAGTATAAAATGTAAAATTTCAGTCATAAAATGGTCAGTCTAAATGTTCTAGCCAAAGAGAGAGCTGTTTTTTTTCTCAGAATGTGTAGCCTGATTAATTAGTGGAGTCCTGTAGAGTTAAGGGTCTGTAAGCTGTGCTGTTCATTGCTCTCTGACCAGCCGGCTCTGGTATTTCAGTGCTGTTATGGGAAAAATATAGCTGATATATTTCTGTAATGCCTCAGAATAGAGAGACTGCAGCAGTATGGCTATTTTAAAGTCAGACTCTGTGAACTTTCAATTATAGACCTGCTCATTTCATCTTCAACATGCGGCTTGGATTTGTATAGACATAATCTATTTTTATGCTTTTTTTAACTGAAGATATTCTCCACGGTTGTCTCATAAAATAATAATGAAAGATGTCAGTTTGCTTACTGAGTACTTCAAGGGGTTTTTAACACTCATTTTCTCCATTTCCAGAGGAATAGTGCTGGCTCTGAGAACCCCAGCGACGTGTTCCGCTTCATTGTAGAAGAGCGTGTACAGTGCTGCCAGTCACAGAAAGTGCGTTACACACAAAGAGTGGACTACCTTATGCAGCTTCCTGTGCCCATAGAGGCCGCCATCAACAGAGGTAAAGACGAGATGTGCATAAACATTAGAGCATTCCTCTCTTTCTTTCTCATTCATTCAGAATAATTTATAAAATTATTGTCCCATCTGTCCATCCATTTTCTACACCGATTATCCTACATGGGTCATGGAGAACTTGGAGTTTATTCGATGAAACTTGGGTCACAAATCAGGTACACCCTGGACAGAATGCCAGTCTATCAAAAGGCACAAATACACACACACTCTCACACTACAGACAATTTAGAGATGCCAGTCAGCCTACAATTCATGTCTTTGGACTGAGGAAGGAAACCAGACCATGCAGAGGAAATCCCCGAAAAACATCCAAGCTCCACACACACAGTGCAGAGGCAGGAATCGAACCCCCAACCTTGGAGGTGTGAGGCAAATGTGCTAGCCACCGTACTCCGTAAAATTATTAGAAAACCTAAATTAGTTCATTTTAGTTGCAGGTTTTTTATAAAAAATATTTGTTTTAAATTTTTGGAAACGCTTTCTTTGACTCATACATACAGTACATACACACAGACACACACACACATACAAAGATGCATGCATACGAACATTACATAGCTTTTTCATTTAGAAAAAAGAAGGTAGCTCATTAGTCAGGTAATAAAATTATGTGATGTGCTGTTATTAAAAAAAGTAATCTCTAGTATTGTGGTGTGATACGACTAGACACAAAGTGATTATTTTCACTGCAAATCCTGAAGTGTTGTATTCCTCTTCTACTACAGCAACAGTTCATATAATAAAGCTCAGTAGTAAGGTACGTCACCTACTTGGGAAAATTATATTATTATACCGACATCATGTGGAGAACAGACCACCATGTCTTGTTTTTTTGAAGTACTGGCTATTACTCTGATCAGTAGTCAAAGGCTCTCAGCATCTGTAATCATTTTTATATTACAGAAGAGCTCATGGCATATGAAATTAAGCGGAAGGATGCTGAAGAAAACGTACACACTCCTCCTGATCCGGTGAGGGCCCGCATTCCTTTCACTGCCTGCCTACAAGCCTTTAATGAGCCTGAGAACGTTCCGGACTTCTGGAGCTCGGCACTGCAGGCCAAGTCAGCTGGAGTGAAGTAAGCAAGGTTCTGGTCCAAAGCCTGGGAAGGGGTTTAAAGATTCGGGTCACTGAATACACATTCAGGGAACAAGTATTTAAGAGAGTAATCATTGTTAACAGACTCCAACAGCTTCTGAAAGATTTGTATTTGATTTGTATTTGTATACTGGCTAGTGTTATTTGATGTAAAATTATTTATTTTTTTAAATTGGTCGATGTAAATACTGGTAGGTTTTTAGTTTGGGGTTTATAAAAATGTAAGATTATTCTTTGTGAATTTATATAATATTTAAGCATGTTGTTTTTTCCTAAACAAATAATTATATCTTTCTTTTCAGGACTTCTCGTTTTGCATCTTTTCCTGACTACATGGTTGTACAGCTTAAAAAGTTCACATTTGGAGTCGACTGGGTTCCTAAAAAGTTAGGTGAGTATATTGGTTCTGGTCTGTTTGTTTATTTGATGCAGGTCTACACTGAGCAGGCTGCATCAGGATATATGATGTGGTCTAGGAATATACTGATGTTTATTTGGAAACATACTAGTCATACTTTGCCTTAATCATTTTACAAAGCAGATCAGTGTTTCTGTTTTGTAATAGTTGACATCTGTGTTTGCCAATCACATGCTACCTTGTGTAACTCGGACCCATCACTTGATCAAAGGTGCTTGGGCAATGCCTTGGCTGCACACAATATCAGTTTGCAAATCTTTTTTGCTGATGTTTTAGGTAGATATGTGCGGTTTAGTCCAGCAGAGGGCATTGTGGGTCCTGTTTTTACTTTTTACCACATTGAGAAAAAAGCAAATATTACATTCAAGATAAGTGAAATAAATCGAAACACACAAAACTGTATAAAAACTGTTTTATACAGCCCTCTGTTTCACCTTTGTCCTGTTTCCAAACAGATGTTTCTGTAGACATGCCTGACTTTATGGACTTGAATTGGCTGCGAGCTACAGGGCTACAAGCGAGTGAAGAAGAGCTCCCTGACCTGACACCTCCTATTGTCATTCCTGAGGACACAAGAGGTAACATTTTCTATATTTCTCTGTTAATCTCTATTATTTCTTTCTGTACCTGTAAGGAAATTAACCTCCTACTATACCATGTTTCTGATTTGCTGTTTAAAAAAACTAAAAAAAATGTACAAATATACCAAAAAGGCACATAACATCTTTAACTGAAAATGCTTTATTTTTCCTCACAGACAGCTCAGTGAATAATTCGTTGGAATGTAAGTGTTATTTATTTATTTATTTTAGTTTTTCAGTTTTTTTTATATCATGTGTTACAAATATGAGTGTTGCTGGTTAGTTTCCAGTCATAGTAAATCCTCCATGAAATTCCTGACTAACATTATGGCCTTTCTCTAATGAGCCCCGGTGAGATGCTTCACTTTTTCTATGAGCCTTCCATATAGGCTGTAAACTATTCATTCTTTACCATTTTTTTTCCAGCTCCGGAAATAGATGAGGCCTCAGTGATGCAGTTGGCAGAAATGGGCTTCCCTCTGGAGGCCTGCCGGAAGGCCGTGTACTACACTGGGAACATGGGAGCTGAAATGGCCTTTAATTGGATCATTGCTCACATGGAGGAGCCAGGTAAGACTGTTGTATGCTGTCCAACAAGAGCAGCTCTTATTAGAGGAATCTATTGTCAGCACTGTATATGAACACTAGCCATTTATCACAGCTAGAAACTACAATTCATTTGCTACACATTTGTGTTAATTTTCTCTAGGGATATAATTGCAAATTGTGTTTTTGCAAGATTCACCCTCATTTAACCTGTTCCTCTTAGAGCACTGTTATTAAAACCTGCAGAGTCAGCAAGCAATATTATTGTTGTGCTTTAGATTATTAAATTACCATGTGGGCCGTATATTTTATTGCATTATGAAGCCCTATATATGGTGAAGGTATATTAATTATGTGCTGCATATATCTGTGTATATTTGTAATTATGTTTATCAAAACTGTAATTATGTTTATGGAAACTTTATTGTTTAACTGCAAGTGAGGCTTAAGTTATTACTTTTGGGAATGTATAGAGTATATACAAAGAGTAATTACTTCTTCGAAGTGCTGTAAGTATGAACGTATTTAAAAGAAGTATAATTGTAATGCTTCTTTATTTTTACAAACAGGAAATCCACAAAAAACGATGAATTTCTAATGGAAAAAACAGTGAGAGTGTGAGGTGATTATAAGGCCCAACTGGATTAGCCAGTACCACAAAAATAAAGCAAGCTCTTCAGATGTTTTATAGGGAAGCTGCACTTTTCCTCTCTCTCTGTGTTATTTTGAGAAACAACTAAACATACACATATATTAGAAGACATTAATCACCTGTATTTCTTTTTTTAAATGCTGTCATGGGTTTCTGGTCTCGGTTGGTGGTGATATATTTAATCTCAATATCTAGCAACAGCTCCTAATTGAAGACATTTTATGTGAGATTTAATGTAATGGAATAAATCTGAAATGATATGGTTAGCTGTAAGTGGCTTGCTGTTGTGTATGTTACTATTCCTGATGTTTTTTGAGAGACAGTCATATAGGAAGTGCTGTTTAACACCTGCTTCATTTTGACCATATAAAATGTTATAAGCTGATGCTGTTGGTTTTCAGAGTTGTGACAGAACAAGGATCTTACCTATCAAGTTTTATAATTTTTATACATCATCATGTGAAACTTTTTTCAAACCGACTCTAACATTTTCTAGCATTTGTGCTCAGCAATGCAGTCACAAGAAAGTAAATACAGAAAGTAGGCATCTTACTTGCAGTTGAGATGTTCAGAGAGAGAGAGAGAGAGAGAGAGAGAGAGAGAGAGGGGAGTGAGTGAGTACGTGAGTACTTGCATATGGTAGGAACATGCGTGTGTCAGAACTCGGAGCCCCCTCTGAGTGGACATATCGCAGGATGAATGTTGAGTTGTATCAATTTCCCCTTAATTTCTCATTATCAATTAACTCAGTAAACTTATCAAAATCAAACTACCAAACTTAGCCAAAATAACGAGCGGTCAGTCAGCCGATGGGGATGAACAAATTTATTCAGCAAGACACACCTGTCAGATGTACATTACTGAAGAGAGCAGCTGGTCTGAAAACCTTTGAAAATTTCCCTACCATTTATACACCCAATTCAATTTTAACATTTCACCCCCTTCATTCGAGCCCCTCCTTACCTGATTTGCATACAGACTTATCGGTGGCCTTCTTTTTATTTTTTCTTTCTTTATTTTTGCTAACTCTTCAGAATGTCTCAGCCTCTTTCCTAGAATTTTGATTCTTCGAACACGATGTTCTCTTTACCTCCTTATGACTTCTGACATAGTATTGACCTTGAACACGATGTTCTAGACGTTTGCAAGTTTGTAAAGTCAGCATTATGTTCTTCTGCATTTTATTTACCTAGCTCAGCGCAAAGCAAGTGTTGCGTTTACATGTCCCTGTAACCACACTGTCTAGTCTATTTCCTTTCCTCTTATGTCTAGTTTTTATTTTTGTTTTTCTTCACTCTCTGTGCACATCTTGGGCTCTAAGCCTTTAAGCATTTCCTAACCTGCATTTTAAGATTAAATAGTCTGCGTTTTAAGATTAAATAGTCACAGGATATGCACCTTGCTCATCCACTTTCCCATTAGCTCAATCGCCGGTCAGCCAACCCAATGATCCCATTGGGCAGGCCGACCGACCAACCTGCAATCTCCAATGCTTCTTTTTTCCCTCTCTTTCCAACCTCAGTGTGGTTATTACACTAGCATGCCAATACCTCTATAGTTATGCTTGATTATCATATTTTTGCCTCAAGCAAAGCCTGCTCTCAAGTTATAATTGAATACTGTAAGGATATAGTTGAATACTGTAAGATTAATATACTATTTTAAGCAGAGTATTGTTATGTTAAAAGTAAGCAAAAAATTTAAACCCTTTAAAAATTTTTGGTTTAGAAGACAATTTTAAGAACTACCACAACTGTCTTTGCTCCATCCAGGGGTTTAGTCTGTCATATGATTGTATTCTTAGCTTTACATATTGCTCATCTGTGTGTGAAAATGATCAGTGATTAAGATTTAATCAATTTTCCACACTATAATTTGCATGTACTAAAGTACATAAAGACTGAATGCAAATGATGTGACCAGAAGCAGCTTTTACCTCACTGCTGAAGGTCAGTTGTTTAATGGAGTGTAGCAGACATGCCATCATCCTGCTTCCTTTGTGACCAATTAATATCCCTTTCTGGGAAATTAGCTGCATTTATTCCAGGTTGCAGACTTCTTTCCCTGTGAGGTTGATCTGGTTAGAATGTCTGGGTGTCAGACTCCAGGCTCTAAGAGAGCCTAAGTACTGCAGTGATTGTATTTACAGAAGCTTCAGTCTGTGCTGCCTCTGTACAAGGGAGAAAAATAGAAGCAATGTGGACCACCAACCAATCAGGATAAAAAGGCATCAATAATTGCCTGTTTATCAATTTAAAATTGGTTTGGCATTATAGCATTAGCGTACATGTGTTTTGAGCTTGTAGCCTTTTTCTGGACACTGAGGGGAAGAGAGGTGTTTGAACATTTTCATTCTATGTAATTTCATTGCACTTTCTCAAAAAAACCCCAAAGTTTTACTTTTCTATATGCTGTTTTGGGAGCCTCGTCTTATGGAAATATGTACATGACACATATAAAGCACACTATTTTCTAATGGGGGAAAATGCACATGCAGCAGACTTCCTGCTGGGTTAAATTGTCTGTTGATGTAAATATGCTCCCAGTCATGCATATTTATAGATGGCAGATGGCTCTTACTTAGACTTGTTGCGTTTTCTACAGACTTTGCAGAGCCCCTTGCAATTCCTTCATACATGGAGGCAGATCTTCCCAGTGCCAGCTTTCCTACTGCCAGCCCTCTGGATAACCAGCCTCCTGAAGAAAGCATCTCCATCCTCACCTCCATGGGCTTTCCCAGACATCACACCATTCGAGCCCTGAAGGCCACGGTGAGTGATCTCTTCCTGTTTATTGTTTTTGTGTATACCACAACTGCTAGCTTTACATGTTCCTGTAGCTTAATGAGTCTGTCAGTTACACTTCAAAAGGTTCCTAATAATTTATTTTTAAGTATATAGTCTAGCATTGCTGCCTCAGAGCTTCAGGGTAACGGGTTCAATCCTGGGCTTGGGTAACTGTCAACTGTGTGGTGTTTCTGTGCATGTTCTTCCATTGTCTACTGTGTTCCATGGAGACATCCCACCTCAAAGAAATATGCCAGTAGGGTCGACTGGTTAAGAAAAAATGCCTTTAGGTGTAATTGTGTGTATGGATGTGTGTGTGCATGGTGTTCTGTGATGGAATGGTATCCCATCCAGACTAAATTCCCATCTTACATCCAGTGTTTCTGGGATATAGTAAGCTCCAGATCCACCGCAACCATGATAAAGGTAAAGCAAGTTAGTTTTAGGCCTGGCCTCATTATTAAGGCATATATATCCTTTTATTTTTAGCTTGCAGTGTCTTGCACAAGTATTCACCCCCTTTATCTTTTCCACATCAAGTTGTAGTGTTACAACCTGGAACAGAAATGGCCTTAATTGGGATTATCAACTAATTCTGTTTACTCTGACTAATGCTGTCCTTATCTTGTCACTTTTCTTTTGACTTTTGATAATGTTCAAGTCTAAACTGAGGGGAAGTTGTGCCATATTCTTTCCATTTTTTAACAGTTGTTGTTAAATGATGCTTTACGAAGTGTTCAAAGTTTGTTATATTTTTTTTAAATAGCCAATCCTTGGCGGATGGTTCAAAACAAAAGCTGATTTAATTGCTCTTTGGTCTTCATGATGCTGTTTGTTTAGGGCGATTCTGTAACAAGACCACTTTAATTCCACTCAGGTAACCTCCATTCAGCTAATTCTGTGATAACTGATTGCCAGTTTTTCCCAGAATAAGGGTTTTCACTGCATCTAGGGTCAATACATTGCAAATTTTTGTTCAGATAGAAGGGTTGTGTAAAGTTTATAGATTTTCTTTCTGCTACAGTACAATGGACAAATTTGTGTAGCTTCATGACATAACAATTAATTCTATTTCAGTTCCAGATAATACCAGTACAAAATTCAGAAGAATTCAATGTGGTGGTGGTGGTAGTGGTGGTGGTGGAGGGTAGTGGGATATTGGGGGGGAGTGGTGGTTGTGATGCTTATGCAGTAAGTATTTGTTAGATAAAATTAGGGTTGATTAATTCTATAATCTGTGGACATATAATAATGAGATATAACTTTATATATTGTAGTTTGTTTTCAATCATTCTTAAAAATTTTTTAGTAGTCTTGTATCCAGCTCTCATATTTATATATGACATGGACTGAAAGCAAGTTGAGACATGTCACCGTTTCGACAAGACACTCACCCGACAAGCATGCAAGACTTACCCTGCATCCCTGCTGCTAAATTCAACATTCAGCTTCTAGTCCTGCTGATGTATTGATTCCTATTTTAGTGAATGGTTTTCTAAACATAGTAGTCATGTTGTGAATCTAGGTTTAGACTAGGTTTTACATCTTGTTTTTCCTCTTCTTGGTTCATTATTCAATTATTTACCTTAAACAGTATTATTTGATAATTATTATGTATTGTATAGGAGCTGCATTCTTCTAACCATGTCTGTGGTTGGATGAGTGAGAAAAGTCAGGAGCTTGAGTGTTTAAGAGATCCCAGAAATGCTATCCAGTAAACTATGGCTACTTAATATTTTCCTAAATATAATTTGGAATATCATCCTCTGTAGTTTTATTTGGGAGCACCACATTTGCTTGTTGTTGCAGATTCTGTGGCCGTTTAGTCAGAATATTTTTCACTTCTACAGCAAGTTAGGAAGAAGGCAGTGTATGTGAGGCAGTGAGCAGGCCAATAATAGCCAAGCAACATGAGGAAGTGTGCAACCTACATGTCCTACACTGGGTCAGAAGAATGAGAGCGTCTCAGGCCACATTGGCTATCATAACTGGTTGTGACTCATACAGCTATTTCAGATCATGTGTCTTATGTCTTAATGGGGCTTGTGACTGAACAATGACACAATGATTTAATTAGGGAATTTAAATATTAGATGTCCTGGCCTGTTCACAGGAAGATTAAATTGCCTGAGGATGATGCCAATGATGATATTAGGTTGTTGTTCTTGTTTTAAACACTATCCTGTACATGTTTCAATGGATTTTAGATATAATTGAAGTTTTAACAGGCATTAAGTTATGTACAAATTAGGTTAAACTATGAATTTTAGAAAGTTCCCACATCCATCTTTAATACAATGTTCTCTATATTTGTGTGTTGTGTGTGTTTATAGAATAATAACCTGGAGCGAGCATTAGACTGGATCTTTACACACCCAGAGAGTGAGGAGGAGAGTGAGGCCATGTCTGACATGGCGGACACAGAGCCCAACGATATGAGTTTCTCAAATGCCAACACACACAGTGACTCCACGCTGTCCCCGGAGCAGGAGATGTCTAGTCCACGTGTACGAGATGGCCCTGGACGTGAGTATCCTTCTCATCAAACTGCATCAACTCAAACACCAGTGTGTAATTTGAAATTTAATGTAGAAATACTGTAGACTACAAATCAGGAAATAACATTTACCAAGATAAAGATGACCATTCCAGAGTTCAGAGAAGATGTAAGTGTTCCACTGCTTGATCATGAGGAATTTCCGACCTGTCTCAACTGAGCCAAGGGCTCGGGGTGGTGGATACTGTTTCAGCAGCTCATATGCCATTTAGAGACTTAAACATCTTAACTAGGACACGGTAGTCAATGCAGATCCTAACTGGCAGCTTGTTTAGCTTGAATAAGGATTTGATTAATGTGCCTCTGACTCTTGATTTCTTGGAAAGTAGGGCAGCCAGCCAGCAACACGTTACAATAGTTCAATTACTTTCTCAGTGGTGGATTTGGTTGTAGTATTTGTCTTATTTTGTCTGTGTTTCTCAAATGATAATTTGTAATTGTTTTACTATAGGGTATGAACTCTTTGCCTTCATAAGTCACATGGGAACATCAACAATGTCAGGTCATTATGTATGTCATATCAAAAAGGAAGGAAGGTAAGGTTCTTCTTAGCAAATGATATAAATTTTTTTTAATGATTACACTGAAAACTCTTGTCAAAATATTGTTGTTGACTGACAAATCACAAATCACTGAAAATCAATTCACAAATCACTTTTTTTTTTTTTTTAGATGGGTCATTTACAATGATCATAGAGTATGCTTGTCGGAAAGGCCTCCAAAAGACTTGGGTTATATTTACTTTTACCGGCGCTTGCCCAGCTGCTAGATTTGGACCTTAGAGAGTAGAGCCGCACTGCCTGCAAGGCACAGACGAGGAGGAGGAGACATTACTGACAATGCAGGAAACCCGGGAGGTGTTCACACTGTAGAGAAGGAGAGAAGTCATCTCAAACCCTGCAAAGGCCTGCAAAGAAAAAACTCATCCAGTGCAGGCACGGAAAAATGGATGGAATGAATGTGTTTAATAATCTGTACGTTTCTTTACTGTTGGTTTGCTGAGAGTATACACTGTACTGGTGAAACTGAGCGATGTGTGCCATTTCAAATATGCAGAATTATGTTCTAATGTATACACACAAATTAGTTTTTTTCTTTCAATGCCTTGAGCAAAATACTATGTCAGTATTTTCAAGCGATATCTTCTTTTTGTAAATGCAAACATGATCCTTCCTAAATGTGGAAGTATCCCTACTGCCAGCTCTGATTTCATTCCAAGTTCAATTGTTGTTCTTGGAATTACATTTTGAACGAGCACTGGAACACATTACTGTGTTAAAAACATTTGGAGCTTCTCGGAAATTTATGAAGTAAAGTGGAATTTAGGTAATGTAATATTATGCACAAATACGCACAAACTTAAAGTATTGGGCAAAGTAAAAAGAATGGTAAAGTTTAAAAGCATCCATGTTGGGAGAGTTTTTTTTTTGTAGGGATTAAATATGCACTGTTACAGTATCTTTATATATCCTTGATCTTTTGGGGTAAAATTATTCAAGAAAATTTATATTCAGTCTTGTAAAACTTCAACACAACTAAATACAATACATTATTATGTAGTTTACACCATTGGTCAGTGTTACAAGACAAGAATGACGTATCAATGATTTGTTTTGTGCAATAGTTAAGTGCTTTATACTCATTGCCTTGTCCAGGTTCTCTGACTGGACAGGTTTGATTCACCAGTGTTTTTTTAAAATTTTTTTTCTCAATTACATTTACAGACCATTTGTATCTAATAAATAAGCAATATATATAATGACTAGTTGAATTCAACTTTATAACATCATATGCAGCATCATACATCAAACTTGGATCTTGGGTCCTTGGGTGATGTGAATGTGGAATGTACTCTCTATGGTGCTCAATAATACCAAATCTCTTACATTTTTTGATGTTTTCATGTTTTTTCCCCCAAAATTCCTCACTGAAACAAAGTAATGCATATGAGTAATCACTTTCTTTTCTCTTTTTTTTTTTTTTTCCCCAACTACTTACACATTTTTTCCTGTGGGACATTTATACCAGATAAACTGTTACTTCTTGATTTTTTTAATATAGCAGTGTTTTTCTTGTTTCTCTCATTTTCTCTCTTCTCTTTCAAATTGGATCTTAAAGAGTTAAAGAAAACATCATGCTGTGTGACTGCACTCTTCCTGTCTGCATTTTTTCTTTTCAGAGTGTGAAAGACGATGCTTTGAACACCTCCTTTTTAAGCAGGCCTTTGTATTATCAACTTGCGCGCTACAATCAAAAATGTACAAGTTAGCCATTCGATATTTTGAAATGTATAGTAGAACTTATGTGGTTCATCTGTTTCTTCATGTTTTTCAAAGAACTGAATGTCAAATGGTACAAAGTTTTTATTTTATTTTATTTTTTTCTTTTTGCAAATGAGTGTGCCAATCCTATGGTTATGCAAATTTACACACCGTTCTTTTGTAATGGATCTTCCTATCCTAATATTGCAAACAACAGAACATTATGGGGCAAATGTGTTCATGAGAACTGTCTGTCCAATAATACTATTAACTGGAATATTAAATAAACCAAATCTCACGACTGCTGTTTTTTTTTTTTTTTTTTGAGGAGGCAAAAGAAATTCATGTGACACACTTTTCCAAAAAAGAGTCAATAAATAAAGTAAAAGGTATGTTTAGAGATAAATAGCTATTAATGATTACTGTAACACAGCTGAGGTTGTAAAACAAAACAAAAAAGTCCACAATGTATATTGCATTTTATTTTATTTTAAAAGATCATTTTCATATGTTTGTTCAATATTTGATATATTCTGTTATGTTTAAATATGTTGCACCAGACTTAATGAAGCCTGTGACGTTTTATTAGGAGACGCAGCATGTACAGTTTCATTATAGTAAGGAGAGTTTCATGTCAAGTCACTGATTGTACACTTGGTTGTTTGGGCTACGATGCTTTGCATGCGCTACAGGCTTCAGTAAATCTGATCTCTTCTGAGAATAGTATTAACAGGTATACAAGAAAGTATATTTCATCTAGATTACTAGTTGCATTGCAAAACCGGTAACTATTATATAATCTGCTTTAAGTTAAATGTACATAATGGTCAATATGTACTGAAATGCAAAATCAGGATTATGTATATGTCATAGAAATGAGAGATAGAATAAAAGAGGCATGACAATTTCATGCATATAAATAAAGCTACTGCATTCAAAAAATAAGTGCATTCAGCATGCAGTCCTCATAAATAAGGATTTCTAGAGTATAAGGTCATCTAGATCATCTCACCTGAGATTGTACAGAAGTCTAAAAAAGGGGGAGACATTCCTCGGGCTCTACCAACATATCAGTTAGATAATTTACAGAAGGAAGCAATCCGCTAGAAAGCACAGGCCTGTCACCAAGAATTTACAGTCATTTAAATAAGCAAGACGTAAAGAGCTTAATGTAAAAACGATAATCAAAGTAAATAGATTTGGTCACTCATGCTAAATTCAAGCAGAAAATATGTGCCCTGTAAAGATGGCTATTCAAACTTCCTCATGTTTCATCCATGCTGTTTTGTGTTGTCCTGTATATGTGGTAGTAGTAATGTAGTTATACTGAGAAGAACCAAATAAGTGCATATTTAACTAGCTACCATGTTTCCCCACTGTTTCCTTAGTAAGGTGATCAAACATTATGAAGCACATTCTTTAGGTAGTCTGCCTCCATCTTTACAAAAAAAAAATTTAAACAATGATCTCAAGTTATCTATCACTCATTATTTTACCCAAATGTGCTTTTTTGACACTTTCACACTTATCACATCACATGCAACAAAACTCTTGAATGAGCTTTAAGACACAATGCAATAATGCATAACATTATGTCAAGTGGAACTGTGGAGGACAGTCACCTGCATATTTTGTGGGTCTTTCATAAGACAGTCGCATATGGCATTCAGAGATATATTAAAGATGATATATTAAAGATGCAAAAGGACTTTTTCTTTTTTTCTTTTTCTTTTCTTTTCTTTTTTTTTTTTTTTTTTAAAAAAACCTTCTTTGTAAATGGTAAACCATCAAGAGCAAACTAACTCATCTGCTATCATCCCCAATCTGCTATTAAAGTCTCTGAAATTACTAATTGTTTGACATGCATTTCAAATAAGGCTTTACAGTCTGATCTGCAGCAATGTTACAGCAAACAAGGGATTTTTATTCCTAGCACTACATTTAAGAAAAAGCTAAGATTAGGACCTGTGGGTTGTAGAACTGAACAATTTTAAACTATTGCTTTGATCTACCTGACAATTCAGATCTGCATCTGTTTCATCATACAAGAGACATACAAGAGAAAGGTAACTGCTTTGAGTTACAGACTTTTTTCATACTTCTTCCAGCATATCCATCCTCCAACCAGCAAGACCTCACTAACTACTATTTTCTCTAAGGCATACTTCTACAGTCTTCCAGGTATTGTGCTCTTCTCTGAAATCATATACTGCTGTGCAGTTCTCAGGAATGTAAAGGTGCTCTGCGAAAAAAAAAGAAGAAAAGAACTGCTTCCTCCATTTGAAGGACTTTGGGTTCTTGGCTTATACTCAGTCACAAAATGTTTGCCAGTTTACATGTCCAGGTTGAAGGCTCTCATGAGTAAGTCCAGGTCCCCGATGTTTGCTGCCTGGAAGAGCTCGGGCTGGTCCATCATTGAGAGTGCTATCCTCAGTGCTGCCCAGATGTTTCCAGACATGACCTGGTGTGAGAGCTGCCGACTCCTGCTCTTCCTCTGCAGACTCAGTGCTGTCAGGAAGTTGCTGGCTGCTTCCCTGCAACAATAGATGAATTACCAATAACTGAGCACATGATACTGCTTAAATTTTGCTTACCTACTGCTAAAACCTAGTTGCCTCCGCCAAGCCGCTACAACTTGGCTGTAGATGGACCTTGGAACAAAATAATGCCAGTATTTACTATAAAGAATATGAAGGAAGTGGTCCAACATCCATCTACAGAAAGAGGCATAATGATGTTATCCTGTTCAGAGAAGGCTTTCCTCCGGGTACTCCGGTTTCCTCCCCCAGTCCAAAAACATGCGTGATAGGTTGATTGGCATCTCTAAATCGTCTGTATTGCATGATTGCATGAGAGTGTGTGTGTGCCCTGCGATGGGTTGGCACTCTGTCCAGGGTGTATCCTGCCTTGATGCCCAATGACGCCTGAGATAGGCACAGGCTCCCCGTGACCCGAGAATAGATCGGATAAGCGGTAGACAATGAATGAACCATGTCAGTTTTAAGAATGACATACTTAAAACTAACCCTGTTTAGATTCCTGTTAAGCTGCTTCGCGACAATGTCTGTTGTTAAAAGTGCTGTCTAAATAAAACTGAATTAAATTTTGGTTTTTAAATTATCAATTTAAATGATAATTCTGGAATTGACTGTAGTAATACTATTACAGTCTTCCTTATGTGTTTCCTTATGTGCCCTTGTACCCAGTAAGATGATATGGATGTGGGATGATATTGCTTTGTCAGATGTCGCTGATTTTAAATGTAAGAACCTAGACAGGGAGATGATCACAGACCTGTGTGCACCCAAGTTGATGCAGCTGATGCCCAGGTTATAGCGAGATCGAATGAAACCAGGCTGGAGCTCCAGAGCTCGGGTGTATGCTTCCACTGCCTCCTCGCTGCGGTCTCCATTAGCTAGCGTCGCCCCGAGACGATTCCACAGCAAGTAGTCCTGTCAGCGGTGAGAAGAAATACTTATTATTTATTTAGTTACTTCACGTCTGTCTATAATTTTAAGCATTTGAGCTTTTATCAGCTTCTATAAAAGAAAATGTATACTTTGGCTATTAGATTCAAAGATTCCAAGAGTTTATTGTCATGTGCACAGTGAGTAAACAAGTTTCCCTGTACAATGAAATTCTTTCTTTGCTGTCCACAGTGAATGCCAAACAAATACAAGTACAAATCATTACAGTATATAGGTGTAGGTATGTAGGGCATTGGTGGCTCAGTGGTAGGTTTCTTGTCTACCATGCAGAAGGCCCAGGTTCAATTCCCAGCCACTGGATGCAATTTTGGTCCCAAGCTCAGAAAAAAATGGGATGGTTGCATCCGGAAGAGCAGCTGGCTGTGCCAAGTTGTTGTGCGGACCAATTGGTCTGCTGTGGTGACCCCGAACAGGGAGCAGCCGAAAGCAACAGTATATGTATATATATATAGCTTGCTCACTAGGGAAAATTTTGTCTAACATCTAGGACTGTTTGTTTGTATGTTTATTGTTTCTTATGTTCTGTAAAGCTGCTTTGAGACAATGCTCTTTGTTAAAAGTGCTATACAAATAAAATTGAATTGAATTGAATTGAATATAATAGTGTGGAAAAGAAAAGAAAGGAAAGACAACAAGTACTGAAAAAAAGTGTAAATCTTTAGGTTATCCATGTGGGAACATACTACTGTAATTTCCAGGGCCATTGTTTGTAAAACCTTTCATAATCAACCACATCTTTATTGTGAAAGAACAGAAGGGTATTAAATAATACATTTTAAATATAAAGCTATTTGCCTTTGGTGTTGACATTAGAAATTTTGAGATTCAAAATGATTTAAAGCTTTTGGAGCATGACATCTATTACATTTCCATTAGTGAGTCAATGTGCAAAAGCAAATGGCTTCCTGATTTATGGTTGATTTATGGCTATGAAACTACAATGTCACTTTTTGATCTCCTTAGATTTATTATCTCCTGCCAGGATACTGTGGTTACAACAGTGATATCATCACTAAGCTTTAATTTTTTTCCCAAAACTAGACATCATATATCTGTATCTGACATCAGCATTGAAAAATCCCAGCATTAAATCTTATACTTTGTATCTTATTAAAAATAAACCCCATTATTGGTTATCTTCTTGAGGTCTGTTTCTGTCTACTGAGTCTCTATACTACCATGTTTATAGAGAATGCAGCTCTTTGCCCATGGTGTGTGTCTGAGCAGCTTGATGCCCAAGAGATGTCTGGTGTTGGGAATTGATGCAGATGTTATGTTTCATTGTATTCAAGATCTGAGTCCCCCAGCAGATGAGCACACATTACCATGTCAAATAAATGGGGAGGATTTTGATTGTGTGTAAATGTGGCCTATGTATGGAGACTGAATAGAGCTTAGAAAGCAAGGTCATACAGACGCTTATTACACATTCTCTTAATAATGGCGGTACAGTATAAAGCTTCACTTTCGATCAAAATGAATTGCATAGGTAGCTTGGTGCCAGATCTTGTGCATTGTGATGGTTTACAGTTAAATCCGTGGAGCTTAATACAATCATGCTATACATCTATACATCCTGACACTATCTCTTAGGAACATCCCTCTGTCATAGATCATTTTTGTTTAGCTCCAACAAAAAAAGGGTTTATATATATATACCAGTGGTCCCAGTGGAACCAGTGGTCTATATGAGGAGTTCAAAGAATGTTAATCTGCATACAGTGCTTATTCACAACTCCAGACCAAAATTACATTCAAAAACTAATAACCTATTTTAAATGACCAATGATTAAAAAAAAAAAAAAAGTTAACTGACAGATGTTCCATTGATTTGCTCACCTTCCTAGAGTTATTGTTGCACCTAATGGACAACAGAATGATAACTAGCGCTAATAGAGAACGATAGGGCAGGAATCATTCTGCACTATGCACAGTGAATAACTAGGGAAGAAACAGTGGGTTATCACTGGGTTGCCAGATTGGGCTCCTGTAAAATACTAGCTTCTGGTCTTTGACATGTAGCTGGACTGGATATTGTTCGGAAATTATATGACCCAGGAGGAATATTTCCTGACAGGGAAACATGGATGAATCAGGTTTGTATGGCACCAGCCACATAGTAATTATACAAGACATATTTGCATGAACATTTTAAAAGACCATCTGATAAAATTGGCCACACCCACTCACGCAAACAGTCTAAAGCCTGTAATTAACATTTCTTTTACAATGTCTGGACTTTATTGTGTCCTGTCTGTGTACCTTAACCATTCAGTGTGCTGAATCTACTGAGGTGAAAAATTCAGAGGTGGTAAAAGTCCTGAATTTTTTAACATTAAGTATTTTTACTTTTTAAGTAAAAGCACACATACTACAAATAAATACTCTGTTAAAAGCTAGGGTACACTTACAAATTCTACACTAAAGTTAAAGAAATGTATAAACTTTAAATTTACTAAAAGTATGCAAGTGAATGTACAAGAAATATAAATGTTTGATCAAGTAACACAGTGGTTTTAGTAACTGATAGTAAATTTGTTCCCCTTTCACCAACAAACAGAGGAAAACATTAGCTAAGGCTAACTAACAATAGCTTTATAATGACTCTAATGTTGGTCAGCATGATAATTAACTCTGACAACACAAACTAGCTGAATTCTAATGGCAAGGTATCATAATACAAGCTCTCTTGGTGAACAAAGTGTACGTATCCACAGACAGATTACAGTGAGGTAATCTTAAAGCTGCCTGCTGCTCAAGTGCCACCTTATGACTTTAGAAATATATAATTACAATCGAAAATGTAGTGACTAAAAGGTAGAGAAGATACATTAGGTGAAAGAAATACTCAAGCACAATGCTCAAGCAAAAGTGTTCTGTACACTTAGAGTAAATACAGTACTTCTGAAACTGTTGTTTTGTAATACAATTTGCATTTTTGCAAATATTTTTGTGGAGCCTGTACTGCTTTTTATTTCATACTATCTTCTTTAAAAGACATTTCATCCCACTGTGATGATGAGAATAAAAACTGATGGCACAATTTCAGTTCAGATGTTAAGTGTTGTTTTCTTTCAATGTTGTTTGTTTCTTTAGGTCTTTCTGAAGTCTTGCATTTGTCAAAACTGCAACTCTAGGCTGTGGCTCTCATGTCAATGGTCCTATTTTACTCGATTTCACTAATTCAATGATTTCTTATTCTTCAGCTTTTTTTTCTCTCAACCTCAGCCCGCTAGTTTTTGGATATTGATTACGGATTTGTGCATATTGATCCTGTCTGCCTGAGCTCTGACCCCTGCTATGGAGTCAATGACTCAAAAAAAATCATGTTGTCTAGACCTCATGGGAAAGAGCCTCTTTTATTTATTGACTCTTTCTGCTAGGAGAAATTCCCAGAAGATGAAAAACTATTTCTAAAAATCCTCAAACCAGCACCAACAATCATGCCATGGATTTCCACCATTCTGATGCTTGATGTGAACATTAAATGAAACTCTTGACCTGTATCTGCATGATTGTATACACTGCGCTGATGACACAGGACTGGCTGATTGGATAGCTGCATAAATGAGCAGGTGAAAAGGTGTTTGTAATAAAGTGATTGGTGTGTGTGTGTGTATCTTAGAGCAGCAGTGTGTCAGCAGAATGAGTACCTCTGGCCGAACAGACAGGGCAGAGTTAAAGGCCTCTACAGCCTTGTTGAACTCAGAGCTAATGTTGTAAAGCACTCCCAGGCCTGTCTGAAGGTCCGGGTCAATCGTGTCTGGGTTCTGTTGGGCCGCTTCCAGAAACAACTCCTTCACCTCGGGCAGCAGAGAGCTGAAACGATTGAGAGAAAGATGTATGGTAAGACAGATACTGATCAGAGACTGAAATCACTAGCTTCTACACTGCCCAAAATAAATAATTCCAGCTGCTTTTATAGTACCACTTCAGGGGTTTTAGAGTTGAAGAAATGAGTGTGAGTTATTTTGTTTACTGAAATGAATCATAGAATATCAATCCTGTAAACCAGCCCAATCATTTTTAACCTTCTGTCAAGCCAGTTGTAACATTTGTTTTAAAATTCATAATTCATATTATTTTTATGAGTTGTTGTTCTTCTTCTTTCGTCTGCTCCCTGTTTGGGGTTGCCACAGCGGATCAATTTTTTCCACGTTTCGATTGGCACAGGTTTTATGCCGGATGCCCTTCCTGACGCAGCCCTCGCAGTTGAATCTGGGCTTGGGACCGGCACTGAGCATTAATGTTTAGTCTCAGTGGCTGGTTTAGCGCCCTGCCCGGGAATTGAACCTGGGCAACGGCATTGAGAATGCGGGATCCTGCCGCTGGACCACCAGGAGGCATTATTTTTATATGAGTAATCAACAATAAAAAAATACTGACAGTAGTAGACTGAAAAGATGTAGGCCCACCTTCCCGTTGGCCCACCACCCGCAGGAAGGAGCATAAGGGTCTGGTGCCATGTGTTTTGGGTAGCAGTCATGGGCGGGGGCCCAGACGACCCAAACCCTGGACAAAGAATCTGGCTTTTGGGACATGGAATGTCACCTCACTGGGGGGAAGGAGCCCGAGCTGGTGAGGGAGGTTGAGCGGTACCGGCTAGAGATAGTCGGGCTTGCCTCCACACACAGCCTGGGCTCTGGAGTGCCCCATGGTGAGAGGCGTCGGGCTGGGGTGGGCTTGCTTATAGCCCCCCAGCTCAGCCGCCATGTGCTGGAGTTTTGCGCCTTCGGGCCGGGGATAGGTGTCTCACTGTTGTTTCGGCTTATGGGCTGAATGGCAGTGTGGAGTACCCAACCTTCTTGGAGACCCTGCGAGGGGTGCTGGAAGGTGCTCCGACTGGGGACTCCATAGTTTTGCTGGGGGACTTCAACGCCCACGTGGGCAATGACAGTGATACGTGGAGGGGCGTGATTGGGAGGAACGGCCCCCCTGATCTGAACTCGAGTGGTGTCTTGTTGCTGGACTTCTGTGCTAGTCACAGAAGAAGAAACACCATGTTCAAGCATAAGGGTGCCCATCAGTACACGTGGTACCAGGACACCCTAGGCCGGAGATCAATGATCGACCTTGTGATCGTGTCATCTGACCTTTGGCTGCATGTCTTGGACACTCGGGTGAAGAGAGGGGCGGAGCTGTCAACCGATCACCACCTGGTGGTGAGTTGGATCCGCTTACGGAGGAGGATGCTGGACAGGATGCCGTTCTGTTGGGAACGTCTTGCTGATCCCTCTGTTAGGGGGGTCTTCAACTCCCACCTTCAGGAGAGTTTCAACCAGATCCCGAGGGAGGTTGGGGACATTGAGTCTGAGTGGACCATGTTCTCCTCCTCCATTTCTGACACAGCCATCCGGAGCTGTGGCCGTAAGGTCTCTGGTGCCGGTCGCGGCAGCAATCCCCAAACACAGTGGTGGACACTGGAAGTAAGGGATGCCGTCAAGCTGAAGAAGGAGTCCTATCAAGCCTGGTTGGCTCGGGGGACTCCGGAGGCAGCTGAGGCATACCGGCAGGCCAAGCGAACTACAGCCGTGGTGGTCTCGGAAGCAAAAACTTGGGTCTGGGAGGAGTTCGGTGAGGCCATGGAGAAGGACTATCGGACGGCCTCGGGGAAATTCTGGCAGACCGTTCGGCGCCTCAGAAGGGGTAAGCAGCTCTCTGCCAACACTGTTTACGGTGGAGGTGGAGAGTTGCTGGTCTCGACTGGGGATATTGTCGGACAGTGGAAGGAATACTTCGAGGATCTCCTCAACCCCACTGACACGCCTTCCGTAGAGGAACCAGAGGCCGAGGACTCAGAGGTAGATTCATTCATCACCCAAGCTGAGGTCACTGAGGTAGTTCAGCAGCTCCTTGGTGGCAAGGCACCGGGGGTGGATGAGATTCGCCCTGAGTACCTTAAGTCTCTGGATGTTGTGGGGCTGTCATGGCTGACACGTCTCTGCAACATAGCGTGGCGGTCAGGGACAGTGCCTCTGGACTGGGCGACCGGGGTGGTGGTCCTTCTTTTTAAGAAGGGGGACCGGAGGGTGTGTTCCAACTATAGGGGGAATTCCCCCTGCCAGCTGTAAGTCAGATCTGTTCCCAGTGCATGTTGGACTCCGACAGGGCTGTCCTTTGTCACCGGTTCTGTTAATTGTTTTTATGGACAGAATTTCTAGGCGCATCCAGGGGCTGGAGGGAGTCCGGTTTGGGGACCACAGGATTTCATCGCTGATTTTTGCAGATGATGTTGTCCTGTTGTTTCCTTCAAGCCTGGACTTACAGCATGCACTGGGGCGTTTTGCAGCTGAGTGTGAAGCGGCTGGGATGAGGGTCAGCACCTCCAAATCGGAGGCCATGGTTCTCGACCGGAAAAAGGTGGCTTGCACCCTTCAGTTTGGAGGGGAGGTCCTTCCTCAAGCGGAGGAGTTTAAGTATCTCGGGGTCTTGTTCACGAGTGAGGGAAGGATGGATCGTGAGATCGACAGACGGATCGGTGCAGCGGCAGCAGTAATGCGGTCTATGTACCGGTCTGTTGTGGTGAAGAAGGAGCTGAGCCGGAAGGCGAAGCTCTCGATTTACCAGTCAATCTACGTTCCTACTCTCACCTATGGTCATGAGCTCTGGGTCATGACCGAAAGGGTAAGATCCCGGATACAAGCGGCCGAAATGAGCTTCCTCCGTAGGGTGGCGGGGTGCTCCCTTAGAGATAGGGTAAGGGGCTCTGTCACCCGGGAGGAGCTCGGAGTAGAGCCGCTGCTCCTCCACATTGAAAGGGGGCAGTTGAGGTGGCTCGGGCATCTGTTTCGGATGCCTCCGGGACGTCTCCCTGGAGAGGTGTTCTGGGCATGCCCCACCGGGAAGAGGCTCCGGGGAAGACCCAGGACACGCTGGAGAGACTATGTCTCTCGGCTGGCCTGGGAACGCCTCGGGGTCCCTCCGGAAGAGCTGGAGGAAGTGTCTGGGGAGAGGGAGGTCTGGGCATCCCTACTTAGACTGCTGCCCCCGCGACCCAGCTCCGGATAAGCAGAAGACAATGAATGAATGAACGAATGAATGAATGATTGAATGAATGAATGAATGAATAGTAGACTGGGGATTGTCCTTGTAAAATTCATATTTGTAAAAAAAAAAATGAAAAGGAAATGAACACTTTTATTTCAGTTCAAATACAAAAATCTTTTTAGTATTTAGTATTTTCAAAATTTAAGTAAAACAAAACAGTTAACAACACCTACACCTACACTACCAGTCAAAATATTTTGCCAACTCACTGAAGAGTTTTCTTCTTTTTTACTATTTTCTACTAATTTAAATAATACATAATAAGATAATAAAAAACAATCAGCATTCTTAAATAATTTCTTGCAAAAAAGGGAAATAAGTGACAAATATCTCACAATATTAATTATATTATATTTCTGTGCAGTATTCCTGATGAAATGTGACTGGTTCTTCTAACCAGTTTCATGAGGAAGCTTTACTCCAGGGGCAATCGCTAAATCTCCTAAAAACACCAAGCTCTACCCTGCTTCTCCTAAATTCTACATGAAACCTAGTTTCTTGATTTACATTTAAGGAAATGTATTAGTTTTAAGTAAATATGACTTTTTAAAATGAAGTTTAATTCAGAAATAAATTTGCATACATGGGACAACTGATAATGCATTAACTATGTTGTTAAACCTAATGGTTATATTCTCCTTTCAAAGTTCAAAGCAAATTTAAAATTCATAAAAACCAGTTTTGGAAACCCTCACCATGTCGTGGGTGCAGAGGAGAGGTGGCGTGAGCTTGGTGAGCCCTGCAGGTTATTGCGGTTCTTCAGGTGGTGTTTATATTTGGGGTTATGTCTCAGCCAGCCCAGTAGTGCCTCACATGCTTCCTGCTTCATGCCAGTGTTGGTCAGACTCACCGCCAATGCCATGAGGGCCTGGAGGTTGTTGGGGTGGAGCTCCAGACACCTGCACATGTGAACGCACATATATCAAAGACTCCCAAACACACACACACACGCACACGCACACACACTCGCACACACACGCACACACACACGCACACACACACGCACACACACACACACACAGTCTTCAGGTCTGAATCAAATGGACTGCAGCTTTGATGGACACTAATTAGCTCACAAGCAGCATGATGAGTAGCAGATGCTTCCTTTTTAATTTACAGGTGACTACCTTCACCATCTCATGAGGTTAGACTTCAAATTGTACAAAAAAGTGCTTTATGAAGTTAAATTCAGGATCTTCTTTATTATAAATTAATATAATAAAAAGAGAAATATAATAAAATTCTGGCAGCATAGTACAAATACTGTAGTGTTACAGTAAAGTACCTGTACATTTGCACAGCATTTGTTACTATATATTACTAGAAATTTCATTTAACGATGAATACTGAAAAAATGATGCAGTGCAAGTGTTTATAACTGATAAGGCTTAACAGAGCTTGAAGCCACATTATTGTTTTTTTAAGTTCTGAGCAGGGAAAACACATGTATTGGAACTCCACTGTGCTGGTAAAAAGAGTTAAATATGGAAAAAGTAGAAATACCAGCACTATCAGTATGGTCTGTGAATTGTGGCTCAGAACCTCATATCACTTGAGAGATGTGTGGGACTATTTTCAATCGTGCTGGAATGGTTATTAATTTTGTTACCTGTCTAGGATATATTCTACAATACATCCGTTAGATCTAATCCACTAATTTGTTCGGACAAGCAGTGCTCTGAGAGTGCTCAGATTTACTATAACAGCATTGGGATTTTCATAATTTGCCTCACTCTACTTATCTGTGTTCACTACATAAAATCCCAATTCTAGCAATAGTTTTCATCATCCTGGAGCACAATGTGAGGAAAGATTTCAGGAGCGTGAACACCAGGATGGCAGCAGTACCAGAAAGAATCTCAGGTTGGGTCCTTAGAGCCTGCACTAACCAGCTGGCAACAGAGATATTCGACCTCTCCCGGTCACAGCTGGTAATTCCCACATGCTTTAAACAGTCCATTATTGTTTCTGTTCTGAAAAAAGGCCCAGAATACCTACCTCAGTGACTGTCACCCAATAATCCTGACCTCAGTTGTGATGAAGTGCTATGAATTTCTGATCAGAGACTTCATCACCTCTTCCTTATTCGACACCCTGGACCCATTACAGTTCACCTACTCTCCCAGTGGCTTTATCTGATGATGCCATCACACACCTCCTTCACAGAGCCCTGAGCCATGTGAACATCAGGTGGGGAAATTACTTTAAATGCTGAACTGTAGTCAACAAAAAACACTTTAAGACTATACATCTCTACAAACTCACAACCAAGTTGAAGGACCAGAGCTTTGAGCCCATCCCAGTGTCAGTGGATCTCCAACATCCTGACATGTAGACCACAAAAAGTACAGTTCGGTAGACATGTCTCACCCTCCCTCACCCTCAGCAATGGAGCCCCCCAGGGTTGTGTCCTGAGCCCCGTGCTGTACTCAGTGTACACTTATGACTGTTTCCCCTTCAAACTCTATCACCATTGTTTAGATTGCTGACAACACTATTGTGGTTGGCCCGATCTGATAACAACGAAAAACGCCTGGAAGAGATTAAAAGCCTGGAGATCTGGTGCCAGGACAACAATCTCCCCCTGAACATCATCAAGACAAATAAGTTGATAGCAGACTTCCGCATGAAGCAGGAGAAGAGCTACCACCACCTTAAGATTAACAAGGCCCTAGCGGAGAGAGTGGACAATTTATGGTACCTTGGTGTTCACATCATGCTGGACCTGTGATGGTCCTGTCACATTAACATCCTGGTGTGGAAGGCACAAGTCAGCATTTTTACTACCTTATACTCTTAAGGGACTTTAAACTGTCCTCTAAAGTGTTAAGGAACTTTTACTTCCTGAACAATTAAGAAAATCCTGACAGGAAGCATCACAGCCTGGTTTGGGAACAGCACCAAGCAGTGAGCTCACCAGATGGTGGTACAACCAGCAGAAAGCACTGCCTGGGCTACAGCCATCAGAACAATGCACTCTTATCTCTGTTGTTGTCAAGGAAGCGCTTATATTATATTTTTTCCTACTTCTATATAGGTAAATTCTGGTTTATGTAAACTCTATTTTTATGTCACTGACAGCCGTAAAAAGCATTTCACTGCATGTCATACTGTTAATGGTTGCATGTGTGACCAATAAAATTTGAAAGTATTTTTATTTTATTTATGAATTTATAATACTTTGTTACATTAGACCCTTTTAAGGGCATCCGGCGTAAAATGTGCCAAACCAAATATGCGGACCAGTTGATCCGCTGTGAGAACAGGGAGCAGCCGTAAGAACAACAACAACATTAAAACCTTTACTACACTTACTATGAGTCAGTCTGTGCTTTGCATCGAGTGCACTATCCAGGTGCCAGCTGTGGCTTCTTTGGGAACTATTTTTGTTGATGCAGCAAAATACACAAAACATTTGGCCATAACGTCTGAAATGTCAGTGACTGAATTTGTTGCTAATTATTGTAAAAAAAAGCAATATCACACTTGCAATCTGTTGAATATCAGCACAGCTGTGATTACCTACAACGAATCACTCTGAATCTCTCAGGCACAAATATACACGTCTTAGATGTTGATAAAATGTACTCCATGAATTTCAAGTATGTGATTAATAGCACTGAGAGTTTTATGGATACAGACCACTGATGTATTTACACAAACCAACCTTCTAAAAGAACCAACTCATTCACAACCCACATATTATAATTATTTAAAAAAAGTTTAGTTTAGAGTGAAGTAGCAGAATTGTAGCCTAATGCCTTTTTTATGAAATGAGCTAGCTACCAGTAATTGAAGGGCAAGCAATACCTCAACAACTAGTATTACAGTTAGTTAGAGAAGCTGGATTGGATAGCTAATTTGGCTGAATGTTCTGGTAAAAGAACATTTTATCATTTTCCCACAGTATACCACATGAGATCACCTTCCACAAAATGGTAAAATACAAATTTTATTATAAAGTTACAGAATATTGTACTACAGATTAGAATATTTGCTGGGGCAGGGTGAATATTGAGCTTTGCAAGTGTAACTGGTGATTAACACAATCAGATGGGTTTTCACAGCTGATTGCTCAGAGGAACCTCATGTAAGATTATGGCTCCTTTGTCTGCAATAACTAATCTAGGTCTTGCTGCTTATAAACTACAATTTTAACAGGATCAATAATTTCTGTATACAGAAAGCAGGAGAGCAGACGGCAGAGAAATACATTCTTTTCTGCTTAGATAATTTATTCAAATAAGAACAAAACATTCTTATCTTTGTGCATGTGATTTTCACATACAGTAGCTATACATGCTAAATGTCCACTGAAAGAGAAAAAGTAAATCGGTGATAAAAATTGATGATAAAACCATGAATCAGTTAAATGTGCATTAACTAATTCATTGGCTACAACCACAAGCCACAACCAAAAGGTAATTTCTTCTGATCAATTATATATAAATGAATTTTTCTTCATTAAAAAATCACACCATTTTCTTCACATTTTTTGTTTGCTAGTGCACTTTAACTATTTCAAACCTGTTAAAGAGAAAGTTCCATGCTACTTCTTTTTTCACCCCAAACCTTTCTTCATATTATACTGTGTTTGCCAGTGTGCTTTAAAATGAATAATGCTCCATGTGAGCACCATACCTCAGCTTTCCTAACTGGAAAAACAACATGACTCAAACCCTGGGGAGTTGTGTGTTGGCACCTCCTTACCTCTGGAGGGAGACAATCGCTGCCTGCTCATTCTCATTCTCTGCCTGTGTGGTCCCCAGGACTTGCCAAGCCTGAAAAATACAATAGAGATGGAAGGCTGAACAGCAGGGTTATCACCTAGACGCCAGTGAGGGGAGTGTGTTGTTTAAGGGCCACAGCACATTTCAAGGGATTCTGACAATTTCTAGCAAAGCTGAAGAATCTTGGGTCTTGTCTAAGTGATTGTAGAATAAATTTCCATACTCCATCTTCTTTCTGCTGTTGCTCAGTGATTCAAAATCAGAATCACTTTATTGGCAAATAATAATCAAGAACATTAATTTGTTTGAGAATGAATGAATCCTATGGTGGACATTATGTAAGGAATAAAACAAGACGTGGCATGCTATTAATCAACAATAATAAATGATGGGGTGTTGCAAAGTGGCATCAAAGCAGATTTCTTAGATCTCAATACTCTATTCTTCATGTACATGATATTGCTCTCTGCCCTGTATGTTTGTTTCTCTTTTTTTCCATCTATTCTATTTGTATGATTGTTGTTTGTTTATCTTGGTAAGGTTGTACCAGTCTGTCCTTGGACAATGAAAAAAACAGCAAATAAATAATATAATAAAAAAAAGTAGTTACCTAGACCAGTATTTCCCAAAATGTGTTCCTCTTATACCATGACAATTTGCTAACACAATTCATTTTTATTGATTAAAGAATGGGGGGCATGGTGGCTTAGTGGCTAGCATGTTTGCCTCACACCTCCAGGGTTGGGGGTCCGATTTACACCTACACCTACACCACACACACATGTGTGTGTGGCATTTGCATGTTCTCCCTGTGCCTTGGGGGTTTCCTCCCCCCGGACCAAAGACATGCATTTGTAGGTTGATTGGCATCTCTAAATTGTCTCCCTCCAGGGTGTTTGATGCCCGATGACGCCTGAGATAGGCACAGGCTCCCCGTGACCCGAGAATAGATAGGATAAGCGGTAGACGATGAATGATATAGCATTTTTCTATGCATATATTTATTGTTGTGAAATAGCTTTGAACTAAGTGAAAATTCTTACATTATAACTGTTAGTTATTCCATCAATCCCCCCCCCCTTTAAATTCAAGACAAAACCAAATCACAGCTTGCCATGTTACTGAGAAACCACACAGTGCAAAGTTTCTAGTGGCAGAAATCCCTTGCTAGAAATGATTGTTCGAAGATTGTTACAAAATGCTGACACTGGAGACAAAAATGTTACATAAATATCTCCTTACAGAAACTTCTACTTATCATCTCAATATTTATGATGTTTTGCAAAGAACAGTATATATTTGTTTCTCAGAACACTTCGTTTGGATCATTTAATGTTATTATAATTGCCATGACGTCACTGTTATACTAATTAAATTGCAGTGTTGGCTTATGTGGGCCTTTATAGAGCCAATAGCTATGGGGTATATCCAAGAGCATCAGTTACTAATGAGCCTAAAAGTATTCCAGCAGCAGTGGGAGATAATCCAACTTGGTTCTAAGCTAGAATATTAAACACCACAAAATAGACTGAATGTTCAATTTTAAGTGAGGAAAGGTCTGGGACTTTTTTCTGTTGACTGAGACAGCAAAAGTGAGGTGCATTTCAGCTGTCTCATCAGAGCAGGCATACCCTTCTTGAGTTATCATCAACTCAAGATTTTTACTCAGTTAGTCCACAGTGTCCTTACAGTGTGAAAACTCAAACCAACTCTGGTGAAAAAGCAGCATAGCTGTCAAGGTGCATACTGATGCTTCCATGGTACTGAGGGATTGGTTTGAGAAAACAGCCTCAGTTCTTTTGACCTCGATTGTCCAGTTACCTCAGAGTCTTGAGGGTCCTGCAAGATGGCTGCCTCCAGGAGAAGAACAGCGTTTGGAAGATCTCCCTCTCTGGCCTTCCTCAGCCCCTCCTCAAAAGCATTTGGCCAGTCTTTATATGGATTGTCTGTGTGGAAGTAATATCCCTGAAACAGAAAATGCTCAAGGCATTATAACCTGATATACTGAGATGAAATTTAAATGGCTGTTTTAAAAGATAAATACATGGGCCTTAAGGCCCAATGTGATGTGATATACCTTTTCATGAGGAGATACGGTCGAGGGAATCTGGGCCTGCTCATTCTCTGTGAGCCAGTTTCTGCGAGCCAGTTCTTCCCACTCAGCTTGCATCTTGTCCCAGAACTCAGTATCTGACTGAAAAACACATTCGAACCAAGAAGAGTTGAACATGAACTTCACAGATCTGCATCAGCCAAACTCCCTGCAGTCAACAATCTGAATAATGAATCATTGTGCATTAATATTGATGAATGGAAGTCATGAAGTTGGAACTTTGCTATAATTTCTGATTGCGTTCAAGTACAGAAAGTGAGTTACTGTACTAAAGTAGCCTGGTGGCTATTGCATGGTTTCATTTTTTGGCAAATATGTCACTGTCATTTAAGTATGTAAAGTCAGGACACACTTTCTAGGTATATCTATAATGTCTCAAACAATTTCAAACAGTGTTTTGAACAATTTAACACCAAATTGTTGACCACTAGCTCTATTAATATGCAAGTCATCTACCTCTTAAACTGCCCACTGGGTCTGAGAACCACTCATGTGATGGCGGCTGAGTAGTTCTTTGAGCTATGACAAATTAGATGAGATGTTATTTTGCTCAGCACTGTCCCTTGTGTTGCAGAGATAATTGCTCTTTTACGGTCTGTGATGGGCAGTGCTTTGTTAAGCATCCAATTATTATAATTGGACGACCCCCTGTCAACTCTGCGCAGTGACAGTCCAACTAGTTAAAGGGCAAAGTTGAAAGCTCATTATCTCTCCTGTCCTGGAGCTATGTCTCTGACTGAATCATTCAGGAGGTGGGTATGGAAGGTTATGAAGATCCTTAGCACATCTGAGCTGCTGAGATGAGAGGCTCTTCATTCACTGCCATTTAAAAGTTGGCCTTTGTCTAAAATGTGGAAGCAAGTGCTGTTTATCAGTTCATTCTTCTTCTTTTTTTTTTTTTAAATCAGTGCCTGTACTTTTCCTTATCGATATTATTCTTCCTTGAACCCAACAGGCTATGTAAAAAATACCTCAATCACTCACTAACAACTAGGAGACAGCTCTGGCATTAGTAAAAAAAAAAATAACTTGCTTTTATGTCACTCTTGCTGTGAGTAATAAAGTGAGACCTCCATGAGCTAGTATGGGGCCTGTACAATAAAAAAAAAAGCCAAAGCACCTGAAAACAGTAGATGTCAGTTAAGACAGGTGGCAGGTTGGAAAAGCTCTTGTTATAGTTTGGCGAGTCTAGAGATGGGAGACGAGAGATAAAGCTGTATGACTGTAATAAAGTCTGACATGCTGCCAGCAACTCAGCTGCCCATGACAGAGGATGTAACTGAGGGCCATCAGGGGCCAACTAAGGACAAGAGGGCACCAACACCAACTTAGGAATAACTTTTTCAATTATTCACTCCTTGGGATGCTGCAAGTCGTAAGAACTTCAGGTGAAATATACACTTAGAATCTGTATTTGTACAAAGACAATGTGAAGCTGTAGGTCAGAAGCCTGACTAATATATATATTTAGACTTCTTGAAGGAAGAATATCTGTGTTTAAACTGTAATTAAATCAGCCAAAAAATTATGCATCACTGACATTTAGACTTTGACAGAAGGCTTATTCTGCAGTCATAAAATATGCTTCCATTTGAAGCACATAATGAAGCTTTAATGCTTCATTGTCTAATGCTCATTTTTAAGCATAAAGCAATCTGTGAAGTACTGAAAGAATGACAAATGATTGCTGCCTGTACACTAATTTATGGCTTCCACAAAAGAGAAATTCATAAACTTTAATGTCTACTTAAGTAAATATATTCAGCTGAATAATTAAACTCATACAGAGGATGGATCAGACTGGGTTCTAGATCGACATAAGTGATCCGAGAAAGTTAGTTAGAAAGGCATAGCTTGACTTTCCATGATAATTATTTAACAGCTTTAAAACTAAATTGATCTATCCATGATTTATTTATGTATAACATTTAAATGGTTGTACTTTTGAAGATTAATGTGTACGAAGAATAAGTAGTAGTATAAGGCATGTATGTAGGTTTTAACTTTCCATTCTTTCATTTACTTTCAGTAGCCACTTTATCCTTGTTAGTGTCTTGGTGGATCCAGAGCCTGTCCTGAAAACACTGGATGTGTGACAGGAATACACCAAGAATGGGATGGCAGTTCTTCTCAGAGCACCATGCACACACACAGACGCACACACATTCGCACCATGGTCAGCCAATTCACCCTCTGGCATGTTTCTGAGAGGAAACTGAAGAACCCAGAGGATATCTACATGTGTGGGGAGCACCTGCACCAAATCTCAGCACAGAGAGTAATCAGAGGCCAGCATTGATCCTAGGGCCCTTGTGCTGTAAGGCAGGAAAGCTACCCGGAGTGTCCCATGCCACATATAGCTCATTGTTGTGAATCAATACAAATATTCAACTTACTTAAATTATTTAAATAATTTAAGCTCAAAGTTGATAACATATATATCATGGATTCATTTCTTACTTTGTGGAGTCATTAATATTAATACAAAATAAAATGAAATACTAAAACTTATTAATAAATAAATTATACTAATGACAGAACTAGCTCAATTAGAAAAAAATATACTAGAAAAAAAAGACAGATTGCTTATACAAACTCTTATATTAAATATGTCTATTCCTTTCCTCTGTAAATATTTAGCTGAATTTATGCCTCCAACTCCATTTTAATTGCAATCAGAAAGATAAATGAGGTGAGTTTCTTTGCAGCAGTTGCTTTGCTTGCAGAAGAAACACACTGTTTTAACAGGGTGTGGCATTTGAATACTTCATGATTTTCTAGAAGCAAAGCAATTGACAACCTGTCAAACTCTTCGTGGTAAAATCAACCCCTGCTGTGGGAAAAAGCACTACCTGTCATTTTGTATCAGCTAAAACCCAGTTTGATAATAGAAAGCAATTTCACCAACTGTGAGGTGAAGTGTGTTATTACAGATGAGCATCTTCTAATTTTTCTCAACCCTTCGCTGCATTCTTGAATGACGTTGCAATATATATGTTGAATATACGCCATGTTAGCACTGTAGTCGAAAAATCAGGGTCCTTAAAGCGTCAACCACAGGTTCACATTTTCACAATAATATTTGCCTACCACCTAAGTGGTGTAGATCACTGCTACGCTAGTCAGATTAAGTAAAAATAAATGACCTGTACCTGCACTAATGGCACTGTCACTGAGAGGAGCAGCCCACCTCATGTTCAGCTGATTCTCACCTGCTGTTGCTCCTGCTTGCTCCTAATGAGCGCAGCATGGCTTCATTTGCACATTGTCTTTTGTGCATGCGAAAAAAAGGACCTGGGTGGCCAAAGCTCTTCTCCCCTGGTGATCTATTTTTCAGAGCGCACCAAATTAAAAAATATGAGGTAAGCATTTTAAAGGGTCCGGCCACCCTTGCAGGTCATTCAACTTTCATAGACCCTGGGAAGCATTATTCTGGAAAAGCAGCATAAACACAAATTTCTTTGTATCCTGCTCTAATGTGCACTTAACAGCTATTCATTTTTAGTCCCTGTGCTATTTCTTTGTTCCGGACAGCCAGCAATTACACAAATGAAATGGATTGGAAAAAAGCCTGCATGCCACAGGAAGTAGATTTCCAGGCAACTAAGCGCTGCACAAGGTTCGTAATTAGAACAAATGTATGCAGATAAGAAGCTACACAGAACGCTCAGCTTTGAGAGACACTGGAAGCTTAAGTGTCTCAGTATGCAGGATGCCATGATCAATGAATCTTCCATTTGCACTAAAGTGCCCCAGGGTAAGGTTGCTTTATTATTGGAAATAATATCGTCCACTCCCTCACAAACTCACTCAGCACTGCAGCAAACTGGAGGCACTCTGAAGTGTTTCATGTGATAATATAAAAATGGTGTCTGGAGTGTTCCTTCTGGAGCACCCCTGTCAGTCCTGCATCTCCTTGGAGTGTGTCCTCTTTCAGTCATTTATAGTCACCAATCATTTGTCTTTGGCCTTCTAGTACCCTGCAATTGCAACCACATGTAATATAATACCAAATGGGTCTTTTACAACCACCAGAGCAGGCAGGGTCAGAGCAAGATACATATCAACACCTTCAGCCTAGTAATCCAAAGTTTTTAATTTCATGTTGCAGGCTGTAAGTGATTAAAACTTAATATTAAGAATGTGAGACACAGGTGCCATGATGGTGCAGAGGGTAGAGGTGTTGCATCAAAATTACATCACGGTTCAATCCGTAACTCAGGATACTGACCATGTGAAGTTTCATTGCACATTCTTCCGATGTCCATATGTGTTTCTTCCAGTTTCCTGGTTATCCTTCTATAAACATGTTCCTAGGTGGTGATAGACAGAGTGTATTCCTGCCTCACACCCAGGCTCTGGATCTGTTGTTCCTTTGAGAATTTCACATCTCTTAAAGAATCTTTTTAATTTTATCAACCCCAAGAAATTACATAGATGTCTTTATCTAAGCTATCCATAAGATATCCAATTATTGTGTGCTGTGTGGCTCGTTGGTCTAGGGGTATGATTCTCGCTTTGGGTGTGAGAGGTCCTGGGTTCAATTCCTAGACGAGCCTGCTTATTACTGCATTTCTTTGGTACGCATATGCAATGACAATGAAGTTGCATCAAATCTAAAATGTTTAACAATCCTGAACAGTTGGAGTGTAGCACCAAGGTGAACAGACTTATCTGATTAGGGTTGCTGCTTTAACACTACTGCCATTTGAACCCACATGCCTCAAGTAGAAAGGAACAACTTGTGTGCAATATTAAGTGTAATGTGTTTGTCCAGTGACGAGCTTTATAAGACATTCAGTCAGAAATTCAGTGTGCGACAATCATACCATCCAATTTCACGGTTGTCAGTACATCATCCAATTATAACTTCACATTTTAAACATGAGATTATATGGCATTACAAACTACACTGCACAGGCAGTCAGTTTCACACACACACACACACACACACACACACACACACACACACACACACACACACACACACACACACACACGTGTGTTGTAGAATTGTGCGCTTATTTTAATGGTAGTGTGAAAATCCAGCACACATTTGAAGGGTATGTTTATTTTTCTGCCATATTCTTTATTCTTGTATGGCATACTATTCTATATTTGATAAAAAACATTTCTATTCAGATTTTTTTTGGCATGCTGTTTTAACAGTATTTCCTCATCATATGACTAACTTTTTTTTCTGTGGAGTTGTCTGAATTTATGTCTTACTTCCACAGCTGCTTTGGCCCGCTCAAACTCCTCCTCGAGGGACTGGTTTCTGGATAGGAATCCTCCACCACACCTCTGGTCTTTGCCCAGTCGTCCCTGTCACATGCAAACGCACACACAGACACACACACAGAGCATAAGTTAGACAGCACAAGTTAGACAGCATGTGGGTAAACCTCTATGGTCTCTCCCTTCTGAGAGAAGAAATACTCTGGCCTTGCAGAGCTCTGATGCATTAATAGCTCACACTCACACCCCTCTCAAACATTCTGCTGTCTTCCTCTGACACCCTTTCATCAGCTGCTCGACTTAAACTGGCCCTGAACTGACATGCTGACATGCCGCAGTCAGTAAATGGACATTTGCACGTTTTCTCTGTATTGCATAGCTTTATCATTAATTTGAATCAGAATAAAGGCATAACATTTCAGAGAGGCACATGGGTAGGCATGCTACATGTGAAGCAAAGCAACTAATTTCATAAAAACAGAACAGAAAATGTTGCAGCGGCTTTGCACAAATCCCTAATATAACCTAAAGCCTAAAATTAAGCCTATAAAATCCATGTGTTTCACTAATGTACAGCTTCCTAAAATCAATCATTTTAGTCGATTTAGATCTTTCTCAGTGATGACAAATGTTAAATACTTGTCCATTAAAATCATGTAACACATCTGGTAGCAATTTGATTACTTTCACTTTTAATTTTCCTATCAATTACTCTGTCCATTAGTCCTTGGCTCTTCTGTTCTTCGGATAATTAAAGAGAAGTCTTTTTTGCAATACCAAAATGATATCTTACCAAGTGAAAATGAAGTGAAAAGTGAAAAGTGTATGTTTCTTATTATAAGATTAGAAATGATGAGAAATTGTCTTATTCTATTGGCAGATGATTTTGTTTCTTTCTAGACATAAATGTTTGAAACAAGCAAAGCAACTACCGAAAGGATAAATGAGCAAACACATCTAGATATAACCGTTAAAATCTTGACAGTTCAAATTTTTTATTTTATTTTGACAAAACAAATGTAAAAATTTGTTCAATTTTGCTATATTCAAGATATTTTTACATGCTAAGATATCATTTTTTGCATTGTGGATCTCTTTTAATAATGCATGGAGCCCCTGCCTATCAAAGGCAGACCTTTGCTACTTGAATTCAATCTTCTGTGTAAGTAAGTCTCACTGAACAAAGAGCACAGAAAGGGGTGTTTTGGTCCTGCCTCACAGGACATTCAGCAATTGCCAGGGTTAAGGTATTAAATGGATTTCAGGAAGTTATAATGGAGATCTCTGAGCAGACAATCAGTCCTGCTTTAGTGTGCTGTAACCCTAGCCTGTGTCTTGATGACTAATATGCTCCATCAAACTCTGAGTCAGAACAACAATTACCCTAAACATTGCCCTTTCCATTTTTGTGGCCCCTCACTGCTAAGAACCCAATCAACTAAGACTTACACTGATGTGAGCAACTACTGTGCAAAATGAATCCTAATGGCAGGCTGATTCGAAGGAAAATTTTAGAATGCCATGTCATTTTGCGATTATAGAACACGTGTAATATCCAACAGATTCAGTTACATTCATTGCTAGATTTGACCAAAATAATGAAGACGTACATTTTTTGCACTTGGTTTCCGGTAACATTTAGTTGCTTTCTGAGCAAAAAAATCTTGTGTGTTGTGTACTGTTGTACAATTTGCCTAAATGAGCACTTTAATTTCGGTTCTCTCCTCATACATATGTATGTATGTATGTATGTATGTATGTATGTATGTAAATAAACTGAAGGTCATGTATAACAATTTAAAAAAGTAATGAACTATGCCATTGTTTCTCAGTGCTTGAGTATCCTTGGTTGACATGGACATTTTGGTGCTTTTTCTGCTCACAACTAATAAGCCAGGACTTGGTTGAAATAACAAATTTTTATAAGAGGGGAAAAACTAAATTTGCTATAATAATAATAAATCATAATAATAATAATAATAATAATAATAATAATAATAATAATAATAATTTCAATTTACACATTCACATATTTTACATAATTCTTTTTTAGGAAAATATATAAAAAGATTGAGACTACTTCAGAAACTCTGTGAAAGAGATCCTGTCTTTTGGGTTGGATTTGAAGATTTATTGTAACACCTGTGACAAGCAGACTTGGCAAAACCCAGCTCATATAGTCTAAAAGGATACAGAAGGATGTGCTAAACACTAGGAACACTATTCAGCTCAGAAAAAAGACAGGAAAAAGTACAGATTAGTCCGGCTTTGATTTTATTGTAAGCTATTGTTTCCACTTAATCCTGCTGCATTAAGCACTCATGTTATCACTTCCCAAATTCAGTTTTCTATTTAAATTGTGCTTGTCTAGTATATTTTGATGATGGAAAAGCTTCATTTTTTACTTTTTCTTAAAATCATAAATATTTGATCTACTTTCTGGATGAACATTTCCACCTTTTCACTGGAAGCTTTTAAACGGTAAGCCTCAAGCAAAAAGCAATTAATAGGCCGTCTTAAGTGCAGGAATGAGATACAGCTTTAGCAAACTGGAAGTTGATTTCAGATGCATCGTGAGTGCATAGTAAAGTCGCTTTAAGTTGTGTTTTAAATGGCATCACACTATTCTGCGTAATTGTTTAGCAAATTCCTGTGTATATCATACACATCTGACAAATCAAGTTTCTGATAAAATATTATTAGCCTACATCATCAGCGCATCGCCAAATGCTTGTTAAAAGTTCATAATAAAAGTTGTCTTGAATGTTCAACTGGTTGTGTTCCTTACATTTATTTGTCCCTGCTAACCCAATCTCATGCCTTCTAGAGTGTCGTTAAAATGTGACCTGTAGTTTACTTGCTGCAGTGGACACCTTATACTGTGGTAAGCACAGGAAAAGACTGGTGAATAATTAATGAGCTATCAATCTAACAACAGATGCTGTAGCAACAGGAATAGCAGCCCAGCAGACCTGCATGCTCCAATGAGGACATAAGTGCATAACATTTGTACCCTGTAGCACAAATACAAAATTCAAACACAAAAACAAACAAAAAAAGAATTGATGCTGCCATGACACTAAATTCTGTAAAAACGCTGTGGCGATGCTGTTGGCATGGCGTGGTGCAAATGCATATACCGGTCAGCATGTCATACATAAAAAACAGAGAGGCTTACATGTCTTCCACTAATATACTGCTTGCTGAGCTGTAATGACAGAATTCTATGAGTTAGCAGATAATTAACCACCACATATATTTCCATGTGTTTACAGTATAAAACAATGTGTAAAGCATGTAGTTTGGCATGAAATTGGAAATATCACATTGAAATGCAGTATTTCAGACAAAAAGGTGTGTAAAACATCATATTTATATTTTATTGCTATTCTAAATTTTTATATTTCTGTAAACTGCTTTGAGACATTGCTCATTGTTAAAAGCGTTATACAAATAAAACTGAATTGAATATTCAGAAATGTATACTTTATGTAATGTACACATTTCTGTTTTTTTTTTTTTCCAATTCCTTTCAAGTTTATTGTTTGTGGTTAATAAATGAGAGACTTTTTTTCTTTAGAAGCTCCATAGCACTGAATTTGTCTATTCCATTTTGTGATATTTTTATGTATAAATATGTATTTATTCTCTTTTCCTCTCTTTACAATATCATGAATCTTAGCTCTTCTACCCACCCCTGTTCATTCATCTAAATTTAATTAGTTTAGTGAAACACTGGAGTTTTAGTGCTGTAAATACTATTCCAGAGGTGATATTTTCAACATGTAGAAAATAAAGGAGCTTACTTGAGTGGAAGGGGACGTCTCTGTATCAGCCTTGTAATTTATTTCTAATGAGTTCTTGGCAGCTGTATCAGGTTGCATTTTGCTGTCAGTAGACCTTTGGGTGCATCATAAGGGACAGAAGCAATAAGACAGTGTTTATGGTGATGCTTGCTTTAGTATGATAGGTCCCCTTAGAAACATTTCCTCTACTGCGTTTCAGAACATATGGTAGAGAAGAGGTTTACCAAGCAAAATCTCCAGAATTCTTGGATGAACGTCTTTTGTCCAGTTTCCATTTCCTGCTACCGGTTCTCTCTGGATGAGGATTGAGTTCCTCCCATTTCTCCAGGGGTGAAGGAACACCTGCACCCAACATTCAACAAGATTATTTATTATCAATATTATCTAAGATACAGCAAGTGATTTATTTAAAGGTTTCACACGTGCATGTTTACTTTCCCCATCAACCTGAATACCTGAATCCAGAGAATCTTTCACAGATGTACGAGAGCAGGTTTTATTCTGTTCAATGTCTACTCGGATCAGCTCAGTTTCATCTGCTTTCTTTCTATGAGGCGTGCTCTTGGAGGACATGGGACTCTTTCTGGACTCTTTCTTGTCTTTGCTGTTCCTCCTCTCACCAGGCTCACTCAGGTCTAGCAGGTCCAGAGAAGAGGACAGCACTGGGAACAAGAGATGTGAATGTGTTCAATAGGATGACCTCATTATCCTTTATTCTCTTACTTTTTACTCATCTCCCCAAATAGCATACCACAGTTTCCCTCCCAAAATTAGCAGCACTGTAATATGATGTGAGAGGAACTGCTGCTACACTGGAGATGGCTAATTTGGGAGAACAAAAACTAATTAAAATGTCTAATCTTAGGAACAACTAGGTTTTTTTCCCACATTATGTGCTGATTGATGCAAAATCCAATACATCCACAATCAAAACAAGAGCTGATCTATATCAAAAGCACAGGCGTCTGTCTTTTAATTAGTATACATGTATAGCAGCAACGCATGGACATTCCTACAACGTGGCCCTTAGTTCAGAGAAATGTCTCAGCAGTCCAGTATCTGCACTGTCTACAGGAGGGAACAAGAAATTTTGACATTCCCTTTTAGCGGCTAAGGCTCTGGGTGATCACCTATCAGAGCGGCCACTGTAATTAAAAAACAGCATGTGGATCTGACAGCTAGAGGGTTCAGAATGACATTATCTTTGATTTTATTTCTTTTTCTGCAGCAGAATAAAATTTTTGAACAGGTCTAACAGTCAACCTGTATGTTGATCATTAGAACTTATCCATGTTTAGAAGATCCAGTACTATTTTTGTTTTGACTTTATATTACTTAATGATTGTTTAAAAGACAGGCTTTATATTTTCACATAACATCATCCATTTAGAGAAGCAAGCACTGAACATGGTCACTGAAACCAACCAGAGTTATTATTCAAAATGCGGTGAACATACACGTACGTCAGGGAAAATCAATGATAAACCATTATACAATTATTACTCTACATGATTTATTCAATACTTTGTGTGATCCCATGATTAAAAAATGTCTGTATCATTGCATAAGAGCTTTGCTACTCTGAGACACCTCTTAATCAAAATGCTTTACATTAATAACAGGTGTAACCAACTGTACCGCAGATCACACTCACGCAAACAGAAGCAGGATGCATAAACTCTGAAAGCTTTGTTAACAGTTACTGTAGAGATGCACTGACCATCCACTTTATTAGGAACACTTGTGCACCTGCTCATGTACATGGGTATGCAATCAGCTAATCATGTGGCAGCAGCACAATGCATAAAATCATGGAGATACAGGTCAAGAGCTTCAGTTAATGTCCACATCAAACATCAGAATGAGGGAAATAGTGATCTCAGTGACTTTAATTGTTGCATAGTTGTTGGTGACATATGGGCTGGTTAGAGTATTTCAGAAACTGCTGATCTCCTGAGATTTTCATACACAACAGTCTCTATACAACCGAGTTTACACAAAACGGTGCAAAAACAGGAACAGGAAGTCTATACTAAATTAAATAAGCATTCTGTATAAGCAAGAAGAACAGAAAGGCATCTCAGAATGCACAATTAATGCATCATGTCATAGATCACTAACTATCTGAGCTGAGTCTTTGCCATTGCAGTGCATCAGCAAGGTGTAGCTGTAGTTTGGCGATATGTTTCATGTCAATTGTGTCATTCAAACTTGAGGCTCCACATGGTATAGCTGCACCACATTGCTCTCTCTCCTATTTCTACATCAATACCAAATTGAACGTTGCTGAAAAATGGAAAGTGAGAACTGTCTAGAAGCCCAAGCCACACAAATGTATTTCCCAGAGGTATGGCTGAAGCAAACTAGAAAACAAAATAGATGGTGATCTTGTCCATAAGCCAGCTACAGATTGTCAATTGTTTAAAAAAAGCAATAAAAGAAAATCACCTTCCTCTGTGAGGCATATTTTAAATTACAGGAAATTGCTATGGCAGCTGTTTTTGTATTAATATTCAGAAGACAGTAGAGATTGAGGATATTAATCGTTACCCAAGGAGAAATAAAATGGCCATGTCTGCGGTTTTTCTTAATTAAGCAGATGCGACCAGATGTTCATCTGTTTATAAATCCTGCATTCAGTCTCCGTAAGATTTCCGCAAGAGAGTAAATCACACTTAAAATGCAGCAGTATCAACTCGGGGTTACAAAAGCAACTGTAAGAGAATTTAGTCAGAGAAGAGTCTTTCTCTAAAAAAAACATGATGCAAATTTGCATTAGAAGTAAAGACTCAAAAGCTGTCCAATAATCAAAGCGTAATCACACAAAGATCCTGATATTGCTTTCTAAATAAGCATCTTGTACTTTTCAGACAGAACTAAGTGGCAACACTACGTCTTTTGTTCACAGCAAGTATTACCCAGTCTTCATCTTAGAGTAACAAACTGCTGTTTTATTGCAAATAGAAGGATCTTCCAAATGAAAAGTGGATGCAATTAGAGCCCGGATAGTGGCCTCTCCAGATGTATACACAATTAGAGACTAACAGCAAAGGGTCTCCTTAATGGGTGTAGATGTCTTAAGTGTCTAGTGAAAGAGGAAATCTAGAATGCATGAATAAAGATCTTTAGTCTTTTTGTGTACTTGAAATAATGAGTCTGTCTGAAACTAAGCGCTCTCACATTTCTAGCACTAGCTCTTCATTGAGCCATGTTTTGGAAGCACAACAAGTGTTGTTCACTTGAAGAAGGTAGTAAACATCTCACGCAGAAGAAGTATGGAAATATTTATAACGTGTAGGTAATGTTTTTTCGGGGGGGGCACGGTGGCTTGGTGGTTAGCACGTTTACCTCACACCTCCAGGGTTGGGGGTTCGATTCCCGCCGTGTGTGTGGAGTTTGCATGTTCTCCCCGTGCCTCAGGGGTTTCCTCCAGGTACTCCGGTTTCCTCCCCCGGTCCAAAGACATGCATGGTAGGTTGATTGGCATCTCTAAATTGTCCGTTGTGTGTGTGTGTGTGTGTGTGTGTGTGTGTGTGCCCTGCGATGGGTTGGCACTCCGTCCAGGGTGTATCCTGCCTTGATGCCCTATGACGCCTGAGATAGGCACAGGCTCCCCGTGACCCGAGTGTAGTTCGGATAAGCGGCAGACAATGAATGAATAATGTTTTTCATGAATGTATGTGACAAAAACAGAATTGACTTATACATGTAGAAAAAGTAATAATATAGAAATATAATAAAAGAAAAGAATATACAAAATATAAAAGATAGAAGGTGCAAAAATATGGACTATATATGTGCAGATATTAAGCTGAAATTGTTGAAATGATTGACTATTTAATAAATATTTATTAACATGGGCACAATACATGCATATGATGCCATAAACTGGCTAAATAATAAATAATCTTTATATGAATTTATGAATAATTAACTTGAAGCATGTCCTCTTGTTTGGTGCATCTGAGGGCCTACTACAAAAGGTGTTTATTCTTGTTGGTGCTCATGAACATTTAGAGTGAGCGCTGGAGCTAGACATCATGAGATAGAGGTCAGCTTTTCCATTACCTGCTGTGTTAGAGGTCACGGGGCGGGCAGCTCCATCACACTTGGTTTCGCACAAGAAGTCATCGATGGAGGGGCTTAGCAAGGGACGGCTCTCTTGTTGTTCACTTACCAGCTGAAACAAAACAAAAGAAAACAAGTGCAATAGTTCACTTATATATACACTTATATATACACAGTGGTGTGAAAAAGTGTTGGCCCCGTCCTGATTTCTTATTTTTTTGCATGTTTGTCACACTTTAATGTTTCAGATAATCAAACACATTTAAATATTAGTCAAAGATAACACAAGTAAACACATCATGCAGTTTTTAAATGAAGGTTTTTATTATTAAGGGAAAACAAAATCCAAAACTACATGGCCCTGTGTGAAAAAGTGTTTGCCCCCTAAGCCTAATAACTGGTTGGGCCACCCTTAGCAGCAACAACTGCAATCAAGCGTTTTCCATAACTTGCAATGAGTCTGTTACAGCGCTGTGGAGGAATTTTGGCCCACTCATCTTTGCAGAATTGTTGTAATTCGGCCACATTGGAGGGTTTTCGATCATGAACCACCTTTTTAAGGTCATGCCACAGCATCTCAATCGGATTGAGGTCAGGACTTTGACTAGGCCACTCCAAAGTCTTCATTTTGTTTTTCTTCAGCCATTCAGAGGTGGACTTGCTGGTGTGTTTTGGATCATTGTCCTGCTGCAGAACCCAAGTTCGCTTCAACTTCAGGTCACAAACAGATGGCTGGACATTCTCCTTCAGGATTTTTTGGTAGACAGCAGAATTCATGGTTCCATTTATCACAGCAAGTCTTCCAGGTCCTGAAGCAGCAAAACAGCCCCAGACCATCACACTACCACCACCATATTTTACTGTTGGTATGATGTTCTTTTTCTGAAATGCGGTGTTACTTTTACGCCAGACGTAATGGGACACAGACCTTCCAAAAAGTTCAATTTTTGTCTCGTCAGTCCACAGATTATTTTCCCAAAAATCTTGGGGATCATCAAGATGTTTTCTGGCAAAACTGAGACGAGCCTTTATGTTCTTTTTGCTCAGCAGCGGTTTTCGTCTTGGAACTCTGCCACGCAAACCATTTTTGCTTTTATTATTACTTTCTTTTCTTTCTGTTTTTGAATTTCTTTGGATCTCGGCATGATGTCTAGCTTTTGAGGATCTTTTGGTCTACTTCACTTTGTCAGGCAGGTCCTATTTAAGTGAGTTCTTGATTGCGAACAGGTGTGGCAGTAATCAGGCCTGGGTGTGGCTAGAGAAATTGAACTCAGGTGTGATAAACCACAGTTAAGTTATGTTTTAACAGGGGGGGCAAACACTTTTTCACACAGGGCCATGTAGTGTTGGATTTTGTTTTCCCTTAATAGTAAAAACCTTCATTTAAAAACTGCATGATGTGTTTACTTGTGTTATCTTTGACTAATATTTAAAAGTGTTTGATTATCTGAAACATTAAAGTGTGACAAACATGCAAAAAAATAAGAAATCAGGAAGGGGGCCAACACTTTTTCACACCACTGTATATGTTCATTTTGGTGAATGCAGACATCCACCTTAGAGCAAACACAGTCTGATTTGTCAGTCCCATTCTAACTGCTCTATTTACAGATAATACCTCCAATTCCCAGCTTTGGTCCTGGTGTTGTGTAACATGACTCCTGTATCCTTTTTCTTGCTTAATGTAAGCTTTTGTTCGTTCCTTGAAGGCCAAGTTGCAACAGTCCTGACACAGTCAGCTGACATAGTGAAAATGAAATAACACACTATATGATGGTTTTGGCATTTCATTACACACGTGTAAAGTTCATGTAATTAAGATGACGTCCCCCGGCTATTTCTTACGACTCTCATCTTACAAGTGCATACAGTTTTGAAAGGTTGTCTGGCCTTCAGGGAGTCCAGCATCAAAGAACTGAGAAAACACATCAATCATCATCTAGCTCTCATGGTGCTCTTTCAGTCATGTTAGACTAACCCCAGTGAAAGGACTTTGTGTGTGCACTGCAGGCATCTTCTACTGTAAATGACTCAACATCAGGAATGTCACTTCTTAAAGATGGATAAAACTATAAAGTGCTGATGCTAATCTTTTGTGAATTTGTCCTTCCCTATTTTCCTTTCCTGTAATTTCTATGCAGCTGCTGCTTTTCTATACTGCTGCTGTAAATGTTTTTAATTTAAAATAAAATCAATATCCATAGATGCATGATTTGGCTATGTTTGCATCATACAGCTATACTGTCATACTGTAGAGAGAAATAAGGCATCTGATGTCCTGGACGTTCATTGTCTAGCAGCTGGTTAGGCAATAACTCACATGCAGCATTGGATCACATCCACATGTTCTGTTGCTCAGATTTTTACATCCACACCAACAGACAGACTAGTGTGCTGGTGTGTTTTAGAAACAAATATGAGTACAGATTGAAAGTTTTAAAATTTTTGGACTTGCCTCATTGGAGATTCAATTAGAATCCAATTTTACCAAAGATTTAATGACATTTTCAAACCTAGAGCTTGTATTTTTTGTGTCATACAATTTGAATTAAGAAATAATGAAATAAAGATTTCATACTGGTTCGAGGAACAAATGACAGAAACATAAACAGCCTTAACTTTCTGTTCCTCAACCAAAATGTAAATTTTATTAATATCTGTTACCCACTGAGTACTACTTGTTCTTTCCATGTTGCCCACTAGTTTTTATTAAAGTCATACAACCAAACTCTCAAACTCATCTTGCATACATTTAATTCAGCACCTCAATTTACATATACTGTGCAGCACAGGCTGTATAATGTTATATGATGTGAGTTCATGGATGAGCACACAAGATAAATTAAACTTAACCGTAAATGCTTTCTCAAAATAAAACCTCATTAAATGAAACATCAGACAGATATTCAAGCCTGTTTGTTGCTCTGCACTTATAATCCCTATAAGAATAAGAGCAAAACAGTTTAGCTAGCAAACCCAGACAAGGGATAGGAATTTAGCCAGCTAGCATGTCTGAGCATTTTTAAATGGGGAATTTGGTGTTGTCATTTTTTTTTTTCTTTTTATTCTTTTGGAACAGAAACAGTAAATCTTCAGTAAATTAAGTAAATTAATTGTGTAATCACTTAATGCTGTTCCTGTAGTGACTGTGGGCACATCCCAAAACACATAAAACATAATACTACATACTACAGTAGTATTCTACAGTAGTATCCCCTGTTGGTGGCATTTTATTAGTATCATGCCTGTAGCATTGCTAGTAGGTATTTGCTGCTGGGGAATGCTTCAGGTTTCCTAACATGAACTCCTACATTTACAACACCTTAGAGATGAAGAAATGGAGACGTTTCATATGTCGATCAGGGTTTATGGACCTGTTATAAACAAGTTACATACATTCTGTGAAAATGAAATTATGGTCTCTTCCAAAGGAAATTCATTTTACAGGATCGATTTCCTCATGTGGAAGTATATGATGTACCATGTTATGAATTAGCATGTAGTTGTAGCAGAAACAGGCTGAAGGTTTTATAGATAAATCACGACCGCTCGTGAGTACCACTTGTATTCAGCATCTGTTAGTCTCATTTAAAAAAAAACTTCGTACTCTAATTGCCAGCAAAATATGAGGAGAGAAAGTCTTTTAAAACTATGCCATCTAATTAGATCATTTTCTCTCTTCAATTAAAACCAATCTGCACTGAATATGAATATAAAAGGACAGGCAACATTGATGGCAATCATTAAGAGGACAAGGTCCATCCTAGTAATTACACCAAAATAACTCCAAGCTTCATTGTAATTTGGCAAAAAAAATAGTTATTTGCGCTTGGAAATTTCCTTGTATCATTGCATCAGCAGAAATGGAGAGAAAACTAGTTAGTTCTTATTTATTGCTGAAATTCTGCTTTGGGACAGGACCTTAATGACACTCAGAAGGGGCGTTTACATAAACTGCATTAAATCAGAAAATCTAATTCAGCTGACTGTGCCAAAAAACTAAAATGATGACAGAGTATAGGTAATATGTTATGCTACAGGAGCTTATTACCAAAATTTAATGAAATCATTAGTGTAATGTATGGCTATATATGGGCCAATGGTATTACCTGACCAAAATTACCTTTGCTAATGCCGCTGTAATATGCTGATTTACCCCAACATAATGACAGCAAACAAATCAATCTGTAAAATTGACTGTTTTCCAAGTTGGCTAAAGTAGCCCAGACAAAGCCTGGACTTTAGAATGCTATTGGCCACAAATTCCCATAGTGCCCTGTATCTCTCACAACATTTGGCTGTGTTCTAAAAACATCACCCTTCATTAAGAATTAGCCTATGGTAGTACAGATGGAAATGGATGTTCACCAGCTGCTAAACCAGCAGGAGGTGTAAAGTACTGAACTAGATTGCATCCAGACACACTATTGTGTAAATAGGAAACATGACTAAAGGTTAAGGACATGTGCTAATATTTATCATGAGGTAAAACAGAAGCATGGTGAATGGAAAGGTAGTGATAAATATCACTCAATCACTATCAAGTCAACTTTAGGCTACTTACTCATCAGAAACACCCTGAGATGAGCTAGCATTAAAAGATTCACAAACTCAAGTGCAGGATGTGGGGTCATATACTTAAGGTCATATACTTAAGTATTTAATTAGGATGGGCTAATTAGTCTAGAATAATTTTACTCTTCTGGGGTTTACACCAGAAACATTCTTCTGATGTCCTGTCATGCTGTGTCTTTTCACAACTGCCAATGGGCCTAATAATGTGCCTAATGATTCTGCTTACCCTTTCCACCCACTGCAAAATCTAGATGGATGTGAAAGGCCACATAATTACCTATGTTGCCCAACAAAAAGCATGAATAATGTTAGCTTCTACTCTCATAATAATTACAGGAACTTGTCCTGATTCATTCTACTGAAGAGGCATTTTCTTGAGCACTTGTCCATCTGTTGCCTCTCAGCAAAATCAGATGAAGATTTTGTAGATTTTTTTTGCTCTTATTCCCTGCAAAGTATATTTCCCTTTGTTTACACAAGCTGGAGGGCAAATCGAGAATTATGTAATGGAAAAGCTCAGCTAATTGTGTCACTCGAGTATGGTTCCTATTGTCATCTCTAAGATATTGTTGTCAAGGGAAACCAGGAGCAGTGAAGCTAGCAGGAGTCTTGAGGGACATAGATGGGGCCAGCAGGGCAGTAGAGGGGGATAAGGAGACAATCATTACACTGCTTTAGATAACAGCAGGAATTTACTTCCTGCAATGAACAAATTATTATATTTCAGCAGGTCTGATTTTCCTAAAAATACTTTACCTTCCCTTCCTATCTTAATGGTGAAATTTAAGCTACCTGATGTCTCCTATCTTTGAGGCAAAATTAAATCAACGACTTAACATTCCTCCAGTGTTTTATAGGTGATATTAATTTATCTGGAAAATTGAATAAATAAAATGACACCATAAAACATTATACTATTCATGATTTAGAGGTTTATAAGTAAACCTGGTCTATCCTATATTGATTTTTTTGAAGGTCGACATCTCTATTGACTTTTTAACAAAATCAAAAATCCAGCATTGCTTGACTTTCTTTCCCCCAATTGTGTTTCATTTAGTGCTTTAGAAAATATAGAACTGATGTAAACATGCTATGTAAGCCTGACTCTGGTACTGAGTTATGTAATACCACAGCTTTTTATCCACAGTGAGGTAATTCTATTAGGATTAGACCTAAAGCAAAACCAGAACATCAGACTGCTTAAACATTTCTAATAAATAGCTGAATCTCATTCAGTCACAGTCAATACATGTGGGAAAGTTAAGATGTTGATACAAAGACATTTAACGATTATACTGATATTTATTAAATTATGTAAAATTCACATACGGAAATACCATAAATCATTGATAGCGCACGCCACTCAATTAAACTAGCACATGTATCATTACACAAATTGAACAAACGGATGTCACACCTACAAGAGCTCTGCACACACACAACTACATGCACACGCAAGTTTAAAAAGCATTTCACAAAACAAATGACTGGAACACGCAGGAAACACACAAGCAAGCCAAGATTGGCATTGGCCAGACCCAGACCAGACACAGAGAAGCAAAGCAACTCACTATAACACACACATACACAAGAGAGACTGCTTAGAGACATCTAAAGAAGTTGGAAAAGAAATTCATGCTGTTACATACACAACTATAGAATGAAACAGAGACCAAGGTTAGCTGCTTATGAGGTGTAAAAAACCCATTATGTCAGGCAGTGAAGTACTACTCGGAATGATTTCTCCTCTTATTTCATTTCAACACTTATACTATAGAACAGGCCTGTCACCTTGTGACAAAGTTGTGCTTAGGAGAAGTAAGATTTGATATAACTAATGTCTACTTAAACTCATTTAAACAAACCCCATTTCTGCAACTAAGTTATTCCCATTTCTGCAACTAAGACTACGTACAGCTAAACATACTAAAGAGCTCCATTTTAAACCCCATAGAGCAGCTCAGAATGAAATAAAAACAGCATGTGGGAATTGGTCAGTGAGTTTTTGATGGGAGACAGATACTATGAGTTTAAAGCCTTTAAAGTAGAGGTTACAAATGGGATGGTCAAAGCCTTGCCATTGGTTAAGTCCAATCCAAATTGACAAGGACTTTGACCCTCAGGGTTGCTGCTATAGATCTGCCCACCTTGTTGGTCACCGTGAGGAGGGGTTTGCCTTCTGGGGACGCCTTATTGGGTATCTCCTTCAGGACCATGGCAACGGCCTTATCTGCAGCCCTAGAGTCTTTCCCCTATAACAGTGAAATCAACAATGACTTGTGTCAGGACAAAAATGTTCAGTTATTTCAGTATATTAATCCTCCTAGGGTGTTTATTCTCTAATTTTGCCCATCACACACACTTTCCTCACATACATCACTCTGTCTGCTGATGCAGGGGCCGTAGAAGTGATGCAAACATCCATAGGCTTGTTTTATTATCCACAGGCTTGACATTATTATTATAGAGTTCTAGAAAGTCAGTCATTTCTGCACTCAGTCATCACCCTTAAAACAGGAGTCTAACAGATTCAAAAGCTGGTTATGTAAGAGTATCAAATTGATCCAAAAACCGACCTTTATTCTGGAAAACAAATAATATATACACTGAAAAACCAAGTCACTGACTGTGAAGAGATTTTAACTAAACGAAATAAAGAAAAACAAAGAAATTTAACTGACAACAAGACTTGTGTGTCGGTGTTGGGTTTCACAGTGGATATTAATAGGACACAACAAAAATGGTTGGATATAAAACGCTACCAGAATGCATAGCAAATCTCTGCTTCTTATTAATATCTGCTTTAATTCAGATCGGCTACGAGGCTGATAGAAAGTCGATTTTATCATATATTGTGAATTGTTACTTTGCTGTAGAATACACCTGTAGAGCACATCACTTTTAAATGTATTTTTATAGATAATCTGTAAAATGGGGTATATTTTTTTCTTCTGTAACCTACAAAACTTTGGTGGGTGCAAGCTCATCTGTGTATATTTCAAGAGTGACTTGATGTAGTCTTTTAATTAGGCGTGAATATTGTAAAATTTCTGATTAAATATATTCTCTCTCACACAATATATTGCAGTATATCGAACTTGTCTTTTCAGTGCAGACCAGTCTTCAGTAAACTTAAAAAAAAAAAACTGGATTAAACTTAAAACTCAAATCCACTTGTTTTCCTTTTTAATAAATTCATTTCTGATCTAACATTAAGTCAGTCTCTGTCTCTAGATTTTTAATTTACCATCTTTGGTCTGTGCATCACCAAGTCAGCCTAAGTGTAAGTAAACTGTAAGTAAAATGTTTTACTTAAACAAATATGCTATGAATTCTAACGCAAGTCACTTCAGATAAGGGCATCTGTTAAACGCTGTAAATGTAGGACAGACAATATTTGCTTGTTCATCATGATATGATATAATTTTGTTATCTCCTATTTGGCCCTTAGCATACAGCAACAGTGCAGCAGAAAAAAAGTATGGATCAGTTATCTTAATTTGAAACTGAAGAAGAATATTGAAATATATTGCTTGCCATACAAACCTGTAAAAATGAGATATTAACAGAGGAGCGCTTTAAGTGCTTTAGATTTTTAACGCATAAAATTGTTCACTAATTAAAAGACCTGAACCTGCTACAGCAGATGCTTTAACAGAAATGTAATTTAATTTATTTAAATCCAGAATCAGTGTCACAATATTCACCCTGAAATAGACATGTGAGCAGGAGTAAAATAAATAAAAATACATTACAGAACGCCATATTATAAATATAATCATAGAAATTACACCACAGTGTTGCAGAATTCTCCATTCTGATTGTCCATAAATTGCTGAATAATTTTCTATAACAGCAGTATAGAACAGTATTTCTGACTGAAAGCCAAAGCACAAGTTTATATAAATGGACTCATTCTTACATTGTATTGCAATGTGCCACAGTCGGGCCTTTACGCATGGCCCATAACTCACTCTGCTCCAGGGACACCGTATCACGGCTGACCCCAGCTTCCTAACAAGCAGGGATATGTCAAGAAAGAATTTCACTGTGCTGTAATGTGTGACAAAATAAAGGCTACTAACAACTTACACAGAGGTTTACATTATGGATGCATAATGAACAGCTCAAATGTTTATTTCTATTTCCGGGAAGAGTCTTCAGTGTCAGAGCTTTGTTACAAAAGAAAAGCTGTTCCTTTAGGTTTTCTGAACATGGGAAAAAGGACAGAAACCTTTGCGATTTCTCAGAAACAAAGCAAGCTGTAGGTTTTTTTCTTTGTCGTAATAATTTCAAGAGAGAGGCTGATGAGTAGAAAACCTAAGAGATAACAATAACTTATTTGTTCTTTGTATGTTCTATAACCTCAAATGTAACTACGAATGCATAAAGCATATCATTCATCATTCTTCAATAACTTACAATTGCAATATGCTGCTTTGATATAAGAGGAATAAAACAAACATTTTGTGCCATCATGTTATTAAAATTAACCAAGGTTAAAACAATCACATCTCCCCATTGTTCTCTTCTGACATTGCATCAAACAAAAAGTACTGGAGATCTCTTTGTGGGCACTTTATATATGATATAATTTTCTTTATGACACTGTCTATTGTTAGTAAGTGGTTTACAAATAAAGTGACTTGACATGCTTCTCCATTATTATGAATAGGATCTATTGTGTACTTCTGTGGTATCAAAGTGCTCTTTTATAGTGTTTGGGTTTTAAACAGAATGCTTAACTAAGTGAAATGTGCAGAGAAAGTAATTTAATGTGATTATCACAACTATAATTATTCATGACTATTAACCTCAATATATTCATCATGTACCAGTCTATGGTAAGATTTTTATTTTAATCTTTGTCTAATTTATATTTACACATTATTATCAATTGCTTAATCAAGCTGCATTTTCTATTCCTCTGAACTCAAAGCTAAGCTTTTATTTTACTAGAAGTGGCCAAGACATAAGTGCAGAGCTGCTGCACAGAAAGCTCTATTCATGAAATCCTGGCAGCCTTTTAGACATAAAGTGCATGCTGGTCATTTTAATAATCTGAATGGGCCATCAACAAATCAAGTTAGCCTGGCACCATGTAATGTAGTTCTTCTTGCAGATAACTTACACTGCAGATCTATCGATGTAGCTTTTGAACCAATCAGCCATAATATTAAACCACTGAGAGGTGAAATGAATGAAATTGATTTTCTCATTATAATGGCACCCAACAAGGGTTAGGATATATTAGGTAGGAAGTGAACAGTAAGTTCTTGTAGTTGATTGTTGAAAGCAGGATAAATAGGCAGGTGTAAAGATCTGAGTGACTTTGACAAGGGCCAACTGGTAAAGGCTAGAAGACTGGGACTGGGATCTCTATAACTGCAGTTCTTTTTGGGGCGTTCCCAGTATGCAGTGGTTAACTGGCAACAGATGCACAACATCACACTATGGGATAGTGCTCTGGGCAAATTTTGGCTGGGAAACAGAACCTTCTGTTTCCTAGCTTTCATGTGCATGTTTTACAAATGTGTTCAGGAATGGTTTGTGGTACATGACAGAGATCATGGTGTTGACCTGAACTCCAAATTCCCCAGATCTCAATCTGAGCGAGTGTCTGTAGGATGTGATAGACAAACAAGTGCAATCCATGAAATCAGCACCTCACAGCTTACAGGACTTAAAGGATCTGCTTCTAACATCTTGTTGTCAGAAAACTCTTCAGAGGTTGTGTGGAGTCCATGCCTCAATGGATCAGAGCTATTGAATCTACACAATATTAGGCAGGTGGTTTTAATGTTATGCCCGATCAGTGTAAGAGTCTGACAGAGATGAATGACAAATTAAAAAAAACAAAACGACAACAACAACAGCAGTGACTCTATTATGCTGTGGGGATCATTTATTTAGCTGACATGGTTTGGGTTTTGGAACTGTCACTCAAAATCAGTACAAACTTACTGACTGATCACCTTTATCCTACGATGCAGCATTTGGATGTGGATAGATAATAAATAGAATCTATCCTAGTGGTCTCTTCCAGGATGAACCTGCCCCCATCCAAAGGGCTCAATAAATAGTTTGGAAATAGCAGTATGAAAATAATGTAAATCATATGCTCTAGCCTTCAAACTTACCAGATCTCAACACAGTTATACACTGGTGAAAGATCTGGACCGATGTTGGATGAGACATTATTTTTTGGAAGAATGTTGTTCGTACAACATGTACAGTAGCAGAGACTTGAATAATCATTGCCAATTTGCAGTAAAGCTGAAATGTCTGCTTTTGGAAGCTAAACATCATACTATGACACTTAACATTTGTTTTTCCTTAAATTTGTCAGCAGCTTTCTAACTTTAAATACAGTGAAGTAGGAATTGGCAGCACTGCAATGCCTGATGCTTTTGGTCAGTGTTTGGTCAGTATGTAGTCCCAGGATTATGTAACAGCCGTGTGGATAATGACTGCTAGCTTGAGAGCTGCCTCTGGCACACAGCCTCTGCCATACAGTCTTTTTGTCCACCATACTGATGCTCCACCTCAAACAGAAATCATGTTAAATGGAATTGATGCTGCACACACCATAAATTATCTGGGTTCAAGACACAAAGCCATTAGGTGTGTGTGTGTAGCATAGCACTGCACCGGGACACTGAGGAGAAATGAGCTATAGCCTATCTTGAAACGAATAGGGAGCTCTTAATGAAGCCTACAGAGACAGATGTTAGGACATGTCCTTGCACAGCACTGTGCAGAAGTTCATCCAAGAATCTGTCGTCCGCCTCAACCCCTCCACGTGGAGGAATGAATCACCATCCGAAGCTGTTAGGTGTTTGTGAAAAGCTCCACACAGCAATTTCTCTCATGTAATCCCCTTTTAAGGCTTCCTCTGTGGATGTGTGCACATGAACGAGCAATTCATAGAGCAATTCATGTCACAACGATGTGTTTTAGAGTGTTCAAAGTAATTCTGATACAAAGTGTCTCCCATTCCACTTAATCTTTTAAATATGCCTTCAGAAACACACTAAGATTGGGAAGGGTTGAGAGACATGTTTAACTCTTTCTTTTTAATCTAGTAAATATGGCCTGCATTCAATTTAACAGCCTTCACTCTATCATCAAAAGTTGCTGAGCTGTTTTTTCTGACCTGAGCATGCACAATACAAGCTCTGAGACTAATATTATCAAAATGCTGTACAGGCAGAAAGTCTTAAATTAAGGACACGGTGCAAACCCCTGGGCAGCACAAATACAATTCTCTTTATTAAAACGGATACTTCTGGTTGCAAGCTCTGATTGACTGAGCCATTCTTAAATCCCCAGCATACTCACACCTGTGACTCCATCACAATAATTTGAATTCTGTATTAATACAACAAACTTTAAAACAATAAAGCCATTGTTCTGCCTATACAATACTTTAATCCATGACTGTTTTGTTCCTAAGGAGGAACAGTAAACAACCAAAGCTTATTGTTAACATACTGCATTGCATCATGGAAGAATTGTCTACTGCCATATTGTTTTTGTCACCATTTTAATAAAGTGTTAAGTCACTTGCAGGTGTGTGTTACATTGACCTGAAGTAAAGTGCTTAAAACCCACTTTTACATGTGCTAGAATCACTGTAACACAAACCCTCTCATGCAGTGAGTTTCCTCTTAAAGCATGCTCAAAAAGTTACCAGATGATCTCACTGACTAATTTGCTTATTCAATGATTATTGATCTTTTTGCATATTTAAATGCAAATTAGACTAAAGAAAGATTTTCTGAAAACACTTCTATTAGTTGTAAATATCAAATGGATGAGAGGTGACTGTTAATTTGAAACATCATATTGCAAAAGTACAACTCATTTAGGCTTTACAAACTGGTGATCAGACAACTGAACCTCCCCTTTAAACCACTGGAAAGCTGGAAGATGCACAGGACAGTCGCTAACATCTGCTCAAAAATTGCTCTCAGATGACAAAAAGTAGATATAAATCTGCACCATACCAACTCTCCACTGGGGTCCAACAGAGCTCAATACTCAGACCTCTTCTGTTCTCCCTCTATACCCGCTCTCTCAGTGAGGTCAAATCCTCACATAGATTTTCCTCCCACAGACAGTCATGCTTCTACATGGATCCCAGCATATCTGACATGTTGTTACGGAGGCAGCATATCAGTTGAAACCTCCTCCTAGAAAAACTGAGTTGCCTTACATCCCTGGTGATGCATCCTCATGTCAAGATCTTATAATCTCTCTGGACAACTCAAATCTCACCATCTGTTACTGCATACAACATAACCATAGACAAGCATCTCTTTTTCTAGCCTCATGTCACAAAGCTGACTCACTCATGCTGGGTTCTTCTTTACAGCATTATGAGGATCTGTCCACTGATATTCACACTTAGGTACATGTTCAGTCTCTTGTAATTTCGAGACTGGATTACTGAAACTTAATCCTTGCAGGTCTGCCTCTGCATGCCATGCAACCTCCATCAGTTGATCCAGTATGCAGCTACACAGCTAGAGCCTGCCTAGGTTTTCAAACTTCACTGCCTTCCAGATTTATAACACTGATGCTTGCCTACAAAGCAAAAAACAGACGAGTGTCCACCTACCATAAAATATTTATCACACCCTGTTCTGCGATACACTTCCTCAGATCCTCTAGCAGTGCATGAATAGACCCACCATGTGTCAGGATCCCAAGAAGACATATATAAAGGCTCTCTTCTGTCCTGGGACCTAGATTATGAAATGAACTTCCCCTGGCTTTCTTTCACTGGCTGTCTTCAAATTAAGACTAAAGTCCTACCTCTTCATGAAAATTTTTTGATTGTCTTGTGTACTAACCCTGAACCCTGCATTTTTCACTGACAGTACTCTTATTCACTGACCTAGTCTATTGTGGTAAGTTCACAGCACCTCTGTGCTGTTGATTTGTTAAATTTTTAATTTTTTAATTTTTTGGAAGATGAAGGAAGCAGTAAAAAATGGACATAAAACAAACAAACAAACAAATATATATACATATATATATATATATATATATATATATATATATATATATATATATTGTTGTTTTTTTGTTTGTTTGTTTGTTTGTTTTATGTCCATTTTTTACATTATATATATACACAAACCAGCTTGGCATACACTGCAATCCCCATGAATGGCATTAGACATTGTGCCATTGTCATTCTTCCTCCATATGCTGTAAGCACTTCAGGCAATTGATCTAATTATTAATGACACTGAGCCCAACACTAATTAGTACAGCTTGTACATCCAAAGAAAGTGATCAAAGTCAAGGTGCTTGCATTTGAATGTTTGTGCTTGTAGTGTTACAAACCTGCTTGCACACACACTTAACTTATTTAATGAACAGGAAGATGAAATGAACATGCATGAAAATGCATGCATTTCCCACAAGCATGTGCAGAGCTCATGGTAGCATTTTAAGCACAAGAAATCATCTCCTGATTGCTTAAACAATAAAACAATAATCTTTTCTGCATGACTGTGGTACCAGTACTTTGATTATGTACAAAGCTATATATAGCTGAAAGCACTAAAAGAGTTCTCTAACACATTAAAACTTTAGCACCCGTGTTTAACCTGCCAGAGAAGAACAATGCCAAATGTGGCAGAAAGATTGCATTCACAACGTACTAACCTTAAATTGTCCTTACTTTCTTTCCCCTTCAACAGTGATGTCTCAATTTCTACAGCAAATATTTTAACATCAAGACTTAAGAGTTTCAAGATAAATAAAGTTGTCTAAAAATGATGATGAAGATTATTATAATTATTATCATCATCATCAAAAGCAGCAGCAGGATCTTTATTTGTTATGTTTTTACTTTTTTTTTTAGAAGTTGAAGCATCTATATTAAGATAATGTAGGGTAAAGCATTTACATTAAATATTTTACTTAGCTACATAAAAAGCCTCAGAATTAAAAATAACCTATAAGTATGTTTTTACACTGGCTTTTAGGCTCTGGAGCAAAAAAAGGGTATTTTTGCATGTACTGTATAACAGGAGAAATTCTCTATGGAGACTTGATTTACTAAATATAACTGTGTAAATGATTTTACATGTAAAACAGGGCCTCGAAATGATATTTAAATTAGTTTGATTTGCTTTTGTTAAATGTTCTTGAAAGCCATGGCTATCATGTTGATCACCAATACAGAAACTTGTCACACATATACACAGTTACACAGCAAGTATACTGCTGGTGTACAGTATATACAGTGGTGTGAAAAAGTGTTGGCCCCCTTCCTGATTTCTTATTTTTTTGCATGTTTGTCACACTTTAATGTTTCAGATAATCAAACACATTTAAATATTAGTCAAAGATAACACAAGTAAACACATCATGCAGTTTTTAAATGAAGGTTTTTATTATTAAGGGAAAACACAATCCAAAACTACATGGCCCTGTGTGAAAAAGTGTTTGCCCCCCTGTTAAAACATAACTTAACTGTGGTTTATCACCCCTGGAGTTCAATTTCTCTAGCCACACCCAGGCCTGATTACTGCCACACCTGTTCGCAATCAAGAACTCACTTAAATAGGACCTGCCTGACAAAGTGAAGTAGACCAAAAGATCCTCAAAAGCTAGACATCATGCCGAGATCCAAAGAAATTCAAAAACAAATGAGAAAGAAAGTAATTGAGATCTATCAGTCTGGAAAAGGTTATAAAGCCAATTCTAAAGCTTTGGGACTCCCTGCCAACCACAGTGAGAGCCATTATCTACAAATGGCAAAAACATGGAACAGTGAAGAACCTTCCCAGGACTGGCCGGCTGACCAAAATTACCCCGAGAGCGCAGCGACAACTCATACAGGAGGTCACAAAAGACCCCACAACAACATCCAAAGAACTGCAGGCCTCACTTGCCTCAGTTAAGGTGATTGTTCATGACTCCAAGAGACTGGACAAAAATGGTTTGCATGGCAGAGTTCCAAGACGAAAACCGCTGCTAAGCAAAAAGAACATAAAGGCTCGTCTCAGTTTTGCCAGAAAACATCTTGATGATCCGCAAGACTTTTGGGAAAATAATCTGTGGACTAACGAGACAAAAATTGAACTTTTTGGAAGGTCTGTGTCCCATTACGTCTGGTGTAAAAGTAACATCGCATTTCAGAATAAGAACATCATACCAAAAGTAAAATATGGTGGTGGTAGTGTGATAGTCTGGGGCTGTTTTGCTGCTTCAGGACCTGGAAGACTTGCTGTGATAAATGGAACCATGAATTCTGCTATCTACCAAAAAATCCTGAAGGAGAATGTCCGGACATCTGTTTGTGACCTCAAGCTGAAGCGAACTTGGGTTCTGCAGCAGGACAATGATCCAAAACACACCCGCAAGTCCACCTCTGAATGTCTGAAGAAAAACAAAATGAAGAATTTGGAGTGTCCTAGTCAAAGTTCTGACCTCAATCCGATTGAGATGCTGTGGCATGACCTTAAAAAGGTGGTTCTTGCTCGAAAACCCTCCAATGTGGCTGAATTACAACAATTCTGCAAAGATGAGTGGGCCAAAATTCCTCCACAGCGCTGTAACAGACTCATTGCAAGTTATTGAAAACGCTTGATTGCAGTTGTTGCTGCTAAGGGTGGCCCAACCAGTTATTAGGCTTAGGGGGCAAACACTTTTTCACACAGGCCCATGTAGTTTTGGATTTTGTTTTCCCTTAATAATAAAAACCTTCATTTAAAAACTGCATGATGTGTTTACTTGTGTTATCTTTGACTAATATTTAAATGTGTTTGATTATCTGAAACATTAAAGTGTGAGAAACATGCAAAAAAATAAGAAATCAGGAAGGGGGCCAACTGTATAGTGGTGATATGGACCTGTGGGTGATCTAGCAAAGCCAGGACACTTAGAGGTGGAAGGTAACTGGACATCCCAGAGAAATCCCATGCAGACATGGAGAACATGCACACAAAAATTACACAGAGACAGTGACCCAAGCACAGGGGTCAAACCACAACCATGGACCTGTGAGGTGGCAAAACTTCTCAGTTAAAATGTTTGTTATATAAACTGCAATTCAACACACACATAATTGAGGAATTGGTGCTTAGATTTGTTTTACCTACTGTGGATGATAGAAAGTTTTTTCTCTTTTTCCCTTAGCAAAATTGTGGTTATTTAATTTACCAGCTTATCAAAACAAAGTGAAACAAAAATAATGAATTGAATGTATTGAAATAATTTCATGGAGAAACAATTACAGCAAGACAAAATGATTTACAGCCAAATATGATAAACAAGTTGTGGTGTAGGGCCCATCCATTTATTGGAAGTAATTGGTTCATGTCTCAGCATGAATACAGTTCAATGCAGCAGTGCCAGATTCTCATCATTTTTAAATCCCATTAATAATACAGAATAGCTATTAGCTTCTTAGAGAATTAGAGTACAAATCTCTTTCTGAATATTGTTGTTTACCCAAATAATGAAATTGAATGAAGTGTTTATTGCAGCACAGTGATATCATTTCTTGACATTTTTGCTTACTATCTAATGAGTATATAATAACTGGGTGGATGTTGCTGTCGGAAATGTCCTCCTTTTGCTGATGACTGGTTTCTGTGGTTCAGAGCTCTTTGAAAAGCACTTCTGGACCTTGTATAAGACCTGCACACTCTGCTGACTTTGATCCTCTTATACTTTGCCAGTAAGGCCCATTAGCTTCATTATTTCAGCTTAATTATCTTTACAAAGTCCTAAGAGCACCAATTAATCAATATCTTGATTCTATCTGATGGGATTTTGGAGGCTACTGGAATCTTTGAAGTCTGCGTCACTATTGTTTCTGTGGAAACATACACCATTGGAAAGAGGAGACGTGCACGTACCTACACACACCATGTCCTCTCGGGTAACAAATTACATCTCAGGAGAACTGACCTGGAGCTTACTCTTAGAGAGGCTAAAGTAACTGCCAGCACATCCCAGAGTATGGTCTTAGAATTTGCTCAGAAGGACGTGGCAGTGACTCACAGTTAAGAGGTCTCACAAGGCTTTGACTGGCCTTTTTCATCTGCAGCCCAAAGTCACTCTGAATCCCCTGATCAGAGAAAGCAATGCTCAATTTACACACAGCTAACAAACACAATCAGAAGTATGAACAACAAGGATAAAATGGTCTGAAATTGATTCTTTGGTACAGAAAGGGGGAACACAGTGTTAGAGTGTTAGAGTTTCTCATTCATTTCACAGAACACACTACATGTGACGTTTCAGTTAGGGGAAATTCTTGAATTTCCCCTGTAGAGGATTAATAAAGCGACATTGTTCTCTCTCTTTGTCACATAACATAGAGTGGGTGTGGTGTAGGACACATTTCATGAAGGTTTCCAGGAGGATTCTGGATTTTGAATAACAAAGTCTAAAACACAAGAAGGAAAAATCTGTTCATTAATAATTCATGAGTCGGTTTCAGTACCACAGATCAATGCTCATGGAACGCTTAAGGACAAAGTTCACTTGCTTGTTTTTAAATAGTAAATAAAAATGATTACTATGTATGTGTGGAGATATGCTACAAGCAGTGTTTACTCATCCTGCAGTTTTTTTCTTCTTGAAGCATTTTCTTCATAGTTACATTGGCTCGGTCTCTGTCAGAAGCTGGAATATCTTGTCAGGGCTTTTTTTTCCTGCTGGTTGAATGCTTAATTAACTGGATAGGAACTCTGCTGTACAAAACATGTTTTGTTTTTTTTCATTCTAGCTTGGGGTAGGAATTAATAGCAGGCACAATTTTATTTCAGAGGCTATTCTAAAAATGACGACTTGCATTGCAAAGTCTGTGATCAGATTTGTTTAATATTTAATTGGATCAGTTTTGCTGAAACATGCTGACCCTAGCTTGACCTTATTGCTGTTTGGAGTTTTATGAACATAAGGGACTAAATAAAAAAGGAGTTAATTTTTTTTCCGCCAATATTTAAAATGTAAAATAACAGAATCCCAGTGTTGCTTTTTAAACGATTTACTGTATTGTGCCAGCAGTTTTATACATGCCATGAAAAATGATGTACAGATATTAAGTGGCTTAGCAGCAACACAACCTCAGCGAATGATTTTGCATGCAGTGAAATTAGCAAGCAATTAGAGTAAAGAAAGAAACAGAAACTTGTAAGATCAGCTGTGAGGTTAATAATCTATACAGTACTTTACATTGATCCCCAGATGTGCTGATCTATTACCCCTGATCACTGATCTGTCACTTCTATCACTGTTACAATATTACATAAATGATTGAAAAAATGCAAACAGGAAAACACAAACTAAAACTAAAAACACTAACACATTGGACTAATGTGAGGCATGATCTATTTTTACTGGCCTTTACCTAGATTTTCTACTCTGACCTAGTGAGAAATAAAAGCTACGTTAACTGTGGGCTATGCTGAACCCAATTTTCTATTTTATTTTTTTTTAATTTGTTGTATTAAAGGGTAGAAACTAACTATATGACAGTGTTTCTCAAATATAACTGCAAACTAACATTTTTCTGTTTGTGATCCACCATCAGTTTTTTGACAACTCTTTGTTTTTTATATGTACTGAAAATCAATCCTTGAATAAGGGAAATTGGGTCCTGGCTGACACTCTGAAGGTGGTTTTTATTGATGTTCAATTTTCCGGGGATATCCTCTGCTTTACAACAAGGACCAGCAGGGTTTCAGGCTTCTACACCGTTAACTCAGCAACTATCAAGTTTGTGTCAACCCCACTGCCCCTTTGGCTAGCTGTGCTCTGCTTCATTGGAAATGCTACAAGAAGCATGCTGTGCCATTAAGGCTAGATGGCAAGCTGCTGAGCAGGTGTGTTGAACAAAAATAAATCACACCCCAGGGGGCCCTGCATTATTCTTTGTATATCTGGTGAGGGAGGGCTTTTAGGTGGTGTATCCTACCTGCACGTTATCATGACATATGTGCCTGATAATCTGCAAGCTTGCAATCTTTGGTTACCACATATGGCTTATGTATACCTAACACCTCACACTACCTCACACAGACAAGACTGTGGGAGCACAAAAAGGTCCAATAAAACCATCCAGGAATGACCCAGTAAAGGGATTGACCAGGACAGCAATGTGCTGCAGTAATCTGTTATAAACTGATCCATTTCTTAAGCAGTAGGGCATGAATTTATTTTTAACAAGTGAATCATTAACTTAAGACAAGGCTTTACCCTTGCAATAAACATCACAACATATTGCACATTTTCTCAGCGCTGTTCTCCCTCAACCATTATGTCCACTGAGACCCGTGTTTACCTCACTTGTGAATTATGAAGTTTAAATGGATGCTATAGAACCTTACACCTGTGCATAAACTGTGAAAACCATATAGGTATGATGCAGCTTACTGCTGAGCTTTCAGGGAAAGTTTACTTCCAAATCTAATCTAACACGACTGAATCAGCCAATTTCTTTCTCCAGAAGACCTTAATTAGCTGATTCAGCTGTGTTAGATTACATTTTGAGCTAAACTCTGTTGGACACCAGCTCTACAGGAAGATTATAGACTACCTAAATATTTATTTTTGGATACCTCTTATGTTTATGATAAATGCATATTTGATTGCTTCTCTTTGTGCAAAATCAGAAAGGTCTATATGCTAGAAATGCTTCTTTGATGCAAGATAGCATAACTTTTGGACATTGTTTTAGTACACAGGACTAGAACTATCAGGGCATATCTTGCCATGTCCATACTCTGGCAGCTACATGAACTGTTCAACTATAGTCGCTGAATAAGTATGGAATAAAAGATGATAATAATTATTTTTAAAGGAAAATAATCCTTTAATCGAGGGTAGTACGATGCCAGCTTTAAGTGAATTATTTTTCCTGTGTATCATTGTGTCTCACTTCTCCAATACTACAGTGATTTAACAATTATTATAATTGAATTGCAGAATGGTATAACAGGTTAGTTGCTAGTTATATCTACTATAAACAGTCATTCTCTTACCAGTCTCTAAATTTTTCTCTCTCTTGGTAATAAGGCAAAAAACACACCATATATAAGAAACTGGAAAAGTGAAAGTCCTCTATCCTGAAGACTTGTCCTGAAGAAAAAATGATGTTAAACATTTACTTCAACCATAAGTATGTGTTCTCAGCACGTATTGAATTCCTTCCTAATATTAGACTTAGATCATGTAGTCTATCCACCAGACAAGTCTTTGTCTCTGTTACTGTAGAAACCACAACCTACTGTAAACATAATAGGAACCTGTCAGGCCTATTGTCAGAGCTGCTGTTCTAGGTATTAATCAACACCACATGGCCAATTAGATTAGAAGTCAACAACACTGTAGTATAATATGCTCAAATAGTCTGGGACTTTAAGTGGGTAATGAAAATCCATAGCACATACTGGA